>CM066330.1:23059593-23624593 GCA_033807585.1 Hydrophis major
CGACTTCCATCAGGCAGGGCTGGTTTTCGATGGCCACTTTCACTCAGATCTTTTTGGCATCCAGAGATGAGGCGTGACCGATCATGATCGTTTGGTGAGCCTCTTCTCACTTCGTTGGGTGGTTTATGGTTTTGTTTCTGTAGGAGTGGTTATTCCATTGGTGGTTCACAGGTTCTCACTTCACGGGACGACCTCCCATCGGTTGGCGATAGTTAGCCCCCCTTGAGGGCTGGCTGGGTCCTGGCTTGCTTCTACAGACCCAACCTATATGGCCTCTTTTCCCGCACACATGGCAGAGTGTGTTAAGGAATTTGCATTCAGAACAGAGGTGGCTTGCTCCACACCCGGCGCAATGGTACTGTGATTTCTGGCGTTGGTCCCGTTCGGACCGAAGTCGATGGACCTCTTCCTCGTTGCTTTCTGATGACGATTCGAGGTCCTCGTTGTGGGCCGTCTCTAGCTGTCCCTTTGATTGAGGTGAAATGTCGCAGGCTTGTTGGCGAACCGGTGCGTGTGTGCGGCGCATTTGGGCAGCCGACTTCCTGGTTGCTTCTGCTGCAGTAGCTTCAGCTATGGCGTCTTTAAGGCTAATGTCACCCTTTGCCATTAATTTACTCTGAGTGCCTGGTGCATCTAATCCCAGAACGATTCGGTCTCTTAGGGCTTCTTCTAAGTCGGTAAACTCGCATAGGCCTCCCAGATTCCGGAGATCCGTGATGAAATCAGCAATGCTTTCGCCCTTCCGCTGACTTCTCTGATAGAATTCATGCCTTCTCACGAGTGTTGGCTCGGTCGGTGCGTAGTGAGCCCTCAGTAGTGGTTCGAGGACGTCCCAGTCCATAGACTTTACTTCTGCCGGTTTTGCTAGTGCCTTGGCCATCTTGAATAGAGTTGGCCCACTGTAGTTAGGAATACCGCTCGTTTCTTTCCGGTAGTGGTATCCTTCAAATTGTTGGTTTCCAGAAACATCTGGAAGCGATCCATATATGAGTCCCAGTCTTCTTGTGCCGGGTCGAATGGAGTGGATGGTATGACGCTGCCGGACATGGTTCCGCCATTGGTGCATTCAGCCACGTGCTGGGTTATGGTTCTTTGTTGTTCAGTAAGCTCTGATGTCTCCACATCCCACCCTCGTCGCCAGTGTTATGTTCTGAGCATGGGTGCAAGGATGGAGACGAGCCAGTAAAACAGTGAACTTCAACTCTTTATTTACATGTGAAAACAACTCTTAACTTATTTAACCAATGAAACACAGGGAGCGCTAGCTCCATTAACCAATGGGAGAGGCTCGTTAATAGCCAATCAGATTCTTCTGAACAGACCAATCCGATGTCGCTATTATCGGCTAATCAGAAGTGCAGGGCCAGAACCCTGCACTTTACTTCAAGCTCTTAATGATCTTTATTAAGCATTTATTGATTCACAACAGGAAACATGTTAGTCAAAAACTAGAACTTTTATTAAGCTATGAATGCTAATAAGCCTTTTAACATGCAAGCATTTGCTTACTTTCTAAAATGTATCTGCTATGTTCACAGAGCCTCATGTAGAATCCATATGAACATGTGTTTGCTAGAGAATTAAGTTACAATAAGGCTTCTGGTTTTGTGACTTTCATTCACCACATCTCCATATGGTGGGATTAACAGAGGCAATGCAACTATGGGACGAAGTAATGATAATAAATTAGGAAGGATACAGAAGGAAGGGAAAGAATTGTTAATGTGGTATGATTGATGATGTTGTTCTTAATGAGAAATGATAATATTATTTAAGTACAATACAGGGGCATAATAGGCCACTGTTAAATTGGTCAAGGTCCACCATCTATGACCATCCCTAAGTTCTAACCACCTGCACATTCCCTTCTCTTTTTTACAAGATCCAAAGAGAAGATTTTTGCAAGATCCCATTGTTTGAATATGATTCAAGCTGAATAATCATTCTCAAATCTGCACACAGACTAATGTGTACTGAAAACAGAACAATTCATACGATCATTTAAAAATAGTTTTCATAACTTCAAAGTTAAGTTGTATCACTATGATTCTCTAATGATTGGCAATGGATATTTGGTGCCAGTTGTGGTGATACTAAATTCATTGTGTACTACCTTATCTCTGAATTGTTTATTGTTTGTTTCCTTGTTCTTCACTCCCTTGGGTACTGACTGCTTCATAGTATATATATAATTTGATTGAACATGCCAGTGCCTATTCTACAGTTCATTTACATTGTATTCAATGAACTGAATTTTCAATAGAATACTTCTATTGAATGTGCAATAGAGAACTTGATAGAACACAACCAATAGTACATCATTTCATAGGGCACAAATATCAAGAGCCTAAAGAGTATGAACATTTGCTTATGTGATTATCAGCCAATTTGCCATTTGTGAACGTGAAAGAAGGCAACTTTAGCAGTGAAAGTGAAAAGTGAAAGAAGGCAACCTTAGGAGATATAATAGTACCTAATTATGTATCTCAGGAGCTGTGCTATTGAGAGAAATACATTGACCTATAAGTCAGCTATATTCATTTTAATTGGGCACATTGGGGGAGCAACAATGATCAGAAAACTGAACCCTGGTTTATGCTTATTTTATGTGCAATTAACCATGCAATATATCTATGTAAAATGCTGAATCTGTGAGGTTCACTATAATATAAATAAAATTACTCAGGTCTATTGCAAAAGTGTATTCTCTTCCTAAGCTTAGGAGTATTTTTTATATATTTAATCTATTCCATTTTGAATATCTGTCAGTATGAAAAATAAGCAGAGTTGGGGTAGATTATTATTTGGAAGAGAAAGTTGACCGGGCTAAACTGGAAAGTTGAAAACACTTCCCAAAGACACTGGCAAACTATTTCCCAATTGTTGTCAAGAAAATTATTCAAACATTTCACAATTACAACTGCACAAACACAAATAGGTAGCTAAAGGGAGTCAAGTTCAATTTGAAGGAAATGTTGGTTCCTTTTGAATTGCAAAAATCTTTGGTTCCAAAAGTCATGGGTTTTCCATTAGTACAGCTTATGAAGAATATTTAGAAGTATACATGCATAAATTATATATTTTTATTTAAAAAAAACCACATTTGTTCAACAAGGCTATCAGCCTCACATTTTTTCAGATTATTTTGAACAGAGGCTAATAAGTTGAAATATTTTGTGCACAAATAGGGAAAGAAAAATGTCAAGATTTTAAGCTCTTTCTTTTTAAATAAATGAAAAGTTTTGTGAGTTCTTTAAATAGGAGTGCAGTTCCAATGAGCATTTTTCATTTCTGAATAATACTCAAGTCAGAGGCAGAGGGGAGAGAGACATTCTGACATTTCATAAAATCATCTCCTGGGGCATTGTCATTTATAATACTAGAAAATCAAGGTTCTGAACTTGATTAGAAGGAATATGTTTAGCCACAACCATCTGGCATTAAGTTGGACTAAAATACTAAACCTAATAACACTTTTCATATGTTTAATTTAAGAATTCTGTGTTTTTCCAGATATTGCTAAATTTTAGTCTTCAACAGCATCAACAAGAATGTCCAATTCAAGGCACAGTATGGATTTAATAATTTATGTTCATATTTTATGCTACTATTTACCAAAATTAATGTGTAGCAGCCCCTGGTGAACCATCATTTCCTCACCTTGGTCTATTGAAAATATCATAAGAGGAAAGTAACAACAGAAAAAGAATGGCAATACCATCATGTTTAAATGTCTATGGAGAATCTCAATCATCCAGGTCATAGTTGTCCCAAAGGTTTTTTCAAGAGACAACTGGATTTTCTTTGTTTTTCCTTGAAGACATTTCACTTCTCATCCAAAAGGCTTCTTCAGTTCATGTCTTGTGAAATATGTTCAAGGATAAACAAAGGAAGTCTAGTTGCCTCTTGAAGCAACACCTTTGGGACATCATGTTTAAAGTACTTTCATAAAAATCACAGTATTATATGGGACCATTTGAGCCACCAATTCCACTCCTGTTCAATATCAGGATTACTAAGTTAAACATTCCAATTAGCTGTCTAGCCTCCCTTAGAATACATCTAGTGAACAAAAGCTTATTATCTCTTGGGATAATTAGTTTCACTGTTAAATTGTTCTAAATTAAGAAAGGTGGTCTCAATCTAACTCTGCTCCCAATCCAGTCTGCATCTTTCTAAAATGTAGTTCCACTATCCTGTGCCACGTCTTTTGGAGAACCTTTGTCTATGTGATAGTTTTTTCAGATATATGAAGAATGTCATCATATCTCTATCAATTTTTCTTTGTGAAATGAAACATGTGTAAGTCTTTCAGCTTTTCTTTACTTGGCTCCCTGGTCATCTTCATTGCCCAGGTTCCAATTTCCCTGAATCCTCTGGGACCTAACTAGACAGAGTACTTGATTATATTCTGATGAAAGCAGAATCAGGTAGAGTGATTGCTTCCTATGATTTTCAGGAGGAAAACTCTGTCAATTTAGGGTCAAAATGTTTAGATTCTGGTAGCAGTCCATGCATCTGATGAAGCAAATGGCTGGTCATGAAAGCATATGTGTTTTGATAAAATCTGTTAGTCAGAAAATGTGCTATCTAGCTTCTGAATATTTTCATGATTTGAAAATTTATTTGTTTGTTTGTTTGTTTGCCAAAATATGTTGAAACAGTGTGGTGGTTTGGTTATATAGCTCCCTGGTTGAAACTATTTAGGCATAGCCATGAGTCCAAGATGGCCATGGATGATTGCTCTCAAGACCTGAATGCAGGCAATTAATCTCTCCTTGTCCTTTTAGCTGTCTCTGCAGTGTATGCTACCATATAATACAGTATCTTCTTTGTTATCTTATGAGCTTGACGAGAGGAGATACTGTTTTGAATTAGTTCAATTCCCTTTCCTTAATTTAACCTATAACACTCTTTATACATAAGCACTTGGGTATCTGTAGGACTGGTATACATCCCTGAATGCAGTCAGACCTATTAGATAATCTAGGAAACAACTGCTCCTACTGTTCCATTTTTGAAGAAAAGGCAGTTCTCAGTTTTCAACATCTATTTTCTAGAATAGCCTCCCTACAGAAATAAGCCTGACACAATCCCTGATCACACTCAACTGACAATGAAGACCAACTTCAATCCATTATCTGGACACCAATCTACTATGGATGTTTTAAATTGCTTTTCTATCATGTGAGCTTCTGACAGTTGAACTGATTGTGACAGGATATACGTGCAATTCATTAATCAAGCCTTTCTTTTGTTCATGCAGCCTAAAATTGCATTTGCTTTCTCTGCAGCCATTTTCTGGCTCATTTTCAATTTGCAATTAACTACTATGTTAAGTTCTTTTTTGCAATTATTATGAGATGATATTTCTAATCCTGTACTTCTGCATGAAATTTTTGTTCCCCAAGTGAAAAGCATCTTGCATAAGCACTGTTAAATTTCTTAATTTCAGCCCATTTCTCCAAATTATCAAGATCATTTTAAATTTAGTTTCTGCCATATCTCATTCATTGTTATTTTCATATCATCATCAAATTTAAACCATAATCCCTTCCATCCCATCACCTAACAAGTAGTAGAAATATTGAAGAGTAATGGACCTAAGCCTAATTCTTGTGGTGCCCTACTTTTCAATTAGATGCAGAATAAATGATTAGCCATTTGAATAAGATGTTTCATCCAGTTGGAGATCTACTTAATTTTTATGCCACTTAGCCAGCTTTAATTCATTTTGTAAATGCTTTTCTACAATCAAAAGGTATTATGCGTATAGCATTCTCACAATCTAAACAGGCATTCTTTACTCCTACATAATAATTTTTGTTCATCACTCAGTTTATAGTATTACCTTCCTTAAATTGAAATATAATAATCAGGGTTTGTACTAAAAAGAACCAACAAACCACAGAAAGAGTCCAACAGGGATGACTTTTAGTCCCAATATTGTTTAATTTTGACATTAATTTACTAATAGATTGAACAATTCAGATTTCCTTCCTCCAAAATTAGCTGACAAATACATTGCTATTTTACTGTATACCAATAATGAAATACTGCTGTTGTTTTTACCAAAATCTCAAAGTTACATGAAGACAACTTCAAGGCTCATTTTCTTCCTTTTATTTTCAATCTCTGACTGTAAGTGCAACAAAAAGATCTTTGGAACATAAAAGGAAAAACTGTCAAGCACCAGGGAAATCAGAAGATCCAGGCAGTTCAAATGGGCATTAAGATTTATTGCAAGCTTAAGCTCTGTACAAGAATCTTGAAGAGATTCTACAAGCAAATTGATGGTAGATATCAATGGAATTCAAGTTGGATGGAATTAGATCACTTGTAGGCATGAAGGGACTTGTGACATTTGATCTTGCGCTCCGCCTGGTCACTTCCTATAAATATATACCATATATTGCAATGCTATATACCAGTGGTACCTAATCTTTTTTGGGCTTCTGTGCCAAAAATTGTATGCGTGCTTGCACGCACACATTTGCGTGTCAGGACCCAGAAGGCAATGTGCACCCCCCATTCCCCTACGCATCTCCTTACCTGCACTGTGCCTCACAGTTGATTTTTTGCCAGTTTGAGGCCTTTTTTGGCCCCCCAAAGGCTTGAGGAAGGCTTCTGCAGGCTTTGCAGGCTGAAAACTAGCCCCATATCATCACTTCTGGTATTTCCGGTGCTATGAACTAAAAAAACACTTAAATAAAGTTTATCAAAACCTTTAGAAAATAGCAGGGTTCTAGTCCTGCAGTTCTGATTGGCTGATAAATAGCGATATCGGATTGGTCCGTTCATTGGCTGTTAACGAGCCACTCTCATTGGTTAAGGGGGTTAACACTCCACGTTTCTTATTGGTTACTAGATCAGCAGCTTGCCTATAAAAGGGCTGCTGCTGCCCTAGGTTTTTGCTTTGTTCACAATGATTAATAAAGAGTTGAAGTTCACTGTTCACCGTCTCGTCTCCGTTCCTTGCACCCATGCACAGAACTTAACACTGGTGACGAAGGAGGGATACGGAGACATCAGAGCTGACTGAACACTACAGAGCACGTGGCTGAAGGCGCATCAACGGCGGAAACCATGACCGGCGGCACCATACCACCCGCTCTATTCGACCCAGCACAAGAAGACTGGGACTCATACATGGACCGGTTCCAGATGTTTCTGGAGACCAACAACTTGAAGGATGCCACTACTGGGAAAAAGCGAGCACTATTCCTAACTCACTGTGGACCTGCCATTTTTAAGATGGCTAAGGCACTGGCAAAACCGGCTGAGGTGAAATCCATGGACTGGGACGTCCTCGAGCCCCTCCTATGGGCCCACTATGCACCTACCGTACAAACGCTTGCCCGAAGACATTAATTTTACCAGAGAGACTAGCGGAAAGGAGAAAGCATTGCAGATTTCATCATGGATCCCTGGAACCTGGGAGGCCTCTGCGGGTTTGAAAAAGCTCTAAGAGACCGAATAGTTCTGGGACTGGATGCGCCACACGTACAAAATAAGCTGATGGCGAAAGGTGACATCAGCCTTGCAGATACCATCACTGACGCTACTGCAGCAGAAGCAACCAGGAAGTCGGCTGCCCGAATGCGCCACACCAACGCCCCGCTCCGCCAACTTGCCGGTGAAACCTCACCTCGCCTTGAGGGACATGCAACGGCAACCCACCATGAGGACCTCGAATTGCCATCAGAAAGTGATGAGAAGGGGTCAAATGGCTCTGGTCTGAACAAGACCAATGCCACCAGCGTAACCAGAGATTGCAGTATCAATGCGCAGGTTGTGAGGCAAACCACCCACGATCAGACTGCAAATTCCTCGACGTGCTCTGCCATATTTGTGGGAAGAGAGGCCACATCAGAAAGGTCTGTAGAAGCAAGCAAGGATCCAGCCCACTTGAGGGGGGGACCAACTACCACCAAACCACAGGAAGTTGTCCTGTGAATCAGGAACATTCGAGCCACCAATGGAACAACCACTCCTACAGAAATAAACCACTAGCCCATTCAACGAAATGAGAAGAGGCACACCAAACCATCACGATTGGTCACGCCTCATCATTAGATGCAAAGAAGATCCTCGTGAAGGTTGCCATCGAAAACCAGCCCTGCGTGATGGAAGTCGATTCAGGATTGTCCCTCTCAATGGTTTCCTGGAAGACCCTTAAATGATTAATCCCTGCCGTCCAGCGGCAAGACCTCAGAATCCAAAGAATCATTCTCAAGGACTATCAGGGAAACCGAATTCCGGTCGTTGGATCCAGCCTAGTCCAGGTCTCATTCAAAAATCATACTGCATCCTTACCATTGACCGTCATCGACCATGATCGGCCTAGCTTGTTAGGCCTTCAATGGTTCACTCCACTTGGGATTGAGGAAGCCAGCATTCACCAAACCAGCAGCGACGACTGGGAGGAGACCCTCGTCCAGGAATTCCAGGACATCTTTACAAACAAACTAGGCGAGTACAAGGGGACCCCGATATCATTTAACCTTAACCCTGAAGTAGCCCCCATCCACCTAAAGCCTCATCGAGTCCCTTTTGCCCTTAAACCAAAGATTGACAAGCAGCTTGATAAATTAATAGCCCAGGGTGTTTTAGAACCAACCGACCACGCTCCTTGGGAAACCCCAATCATAACACCATCATACCGGATGGATCGTTAAGGATTTGTGGGGACTACCATGCCACCCTGAATCACGCCCTTCAACAGAATGCTTACCCGGTGCTGGTGGTACAACACCTTCTTCATTCCCTGGGGGGCGGAAAAGTTTTCGCTAAATTGGATTTAGCACAGGCGTACCAACAACTGCCTGTAGATAAAAAAACAGAAGAGGCACAAACGATCGTTACGCACCGAGGCGCTTTTAATTGCAACCGACTCCAATCTGAGTTAGCGTGGCCCCAGGGATTTTTCAGAGCTTGATGGAGAGATTATTACAGGAAATAAAAGGGGTTGTACCGTACTTTGATGATGTTTTAATTGCTGCCCCGAATAGAGAAATACTAAAGAAGCGTCTTAGACTGGTTCTCCAGAAATTTAAAGACTCTGGCCTTAAAGTTAAAAAAAAAAAAATGTCAACTGTGTACAGATAAAGTAGAGTTCCTGGGGTACATAATCGATAAACAAGGCATTCACCCCACCAATAGCAAGTTAATAGCAATCAAGAATACCCCAAGACCCAGAAATAAGACTGATCTCCAAGCTTTCCTGGGGCTTATTAATTTTTACAACATCTTCCTGCCCCACAAAGTGGCCATAGCCGAGCCCCTACATCGGCTCCTCGACAAAAAAACAACCTGGGTTTGGGGGCACCGAGAGGAGCACACGTTCCGACAAGTGAAAAACCTATTAACTTCAGATGCTGTTTTGATGCAGTATAACGAGACTTTGCCTTTAACAATCACATGTGATGCGTCACCGTTTGGAGTAGGAGCCATTTTGAGCCATGTGTTACCAAACGGTAGTGAAGCCCCTATTGCCTATTTTTCAAGGACTTTATCAAAAGCTGAACGTAACTACAGTCAAATCGATAAAGAGGCTGTTGCTGTTGTATCTGCTGTAAAACTGTTTCATGAATATGTATATGGACGAGTTTTTACTATTGTTACCGACCACAAACCTTTGCTGGGGATTATAGCGGGAGACAAGCCAACCCCCTATATATTATCACCTAGAATGACTCGCTGGTCGGAGTTTTTGGCTGCGTACAATTATAAGCTGCAACACTGCCCGGGGAAAGCCATTCCCCATGCTGATGCGTTGAGCCATGCACCACTTCTGGAAACCGTCGATGACCCAGCTCCAACCCTTACAACACTCCAGATTGAAACACTACATTCACCGCCACAAACAGCTAGAGATATCGCGATCGAAACAAAATGCGATCCTATCTTAACATGAGTTCTTAGCTGGGTCGAACGAGGATGGCCAGTAGATCAAACCCCTGACAACTTCATCCCCTTCAAGAAATGGCAAACAGAACTTTTTTCACAAAAAGGCTGCATCCTATGGGGGGATAGAGTCGTCGTCCAAGAGGGGTTACAATGAGGGGTTAAAGACACGACATGAGGGCCACCCTGGCATCGTGCGTATGAAAGCGCTCGCACGAAGCTACGTGTGGTGGCCGGGCATCGACAAACAGATCGAAACCTGGGTAAAGACTTGTTATAAGTGCCAGGAATTTAGCAATGCCCCATTGAAAACAACTCTGACAGAATGGGAAACACCTTGGTGACCGTGGTCCCGCATCCATATTGACTTTGCAGGACCTACTAAGGAACATACATTCCTATTAACAGTGGATGCCTATTCAAACTGGCTCGAGATCCACAAAATTAAGAGTACCACAACCGAGTCCGTCATCCAGAAGTTGAACAGGTTATTCACAATGCATGGACTGCCAGACGTTCTGGTATCCAACAATGGACCCCAGTTTACCGCGCTCCCTTTTGAACAATATTCGCCATGTGCTAACTTCGCCAGCGCACCCTGCAGCTAACGGAAGAGCTGAGCTAATGGTACAGTTTGTCAAAAAAAACCCTCTACAAAATGGACTATGGGGACATTGAAGATAAGATAAACAGAATACTCCTTCTCCAACACATCACTCCGCACAGCGTTACCAACAAGACTACAGCTGAACTATTAATGGGACGCAAACTCCGCTCCCACCTCGACCGGCTTCATCCATCTTATGAGCCAGAGAAACCCTGTGGATCTAGCGGAAAATGCCGCGAGTTCAAGATAGGCAACTTAGTTTTCGCCAGAAACCTTTCTGGCGAACCATTGCGGATCTAGGCAACTGTAATTCAAGCCACTGGACCCAGGTCGTACCGAGTGAAAACCTGCGATGGAAAAATATGGAAACGCCATATAGATCAGCTTCGCTCGAGGCTACAACCTAGTTTCCGCGACTCCAGTAACTCCCAAACCGAGGGGGGGTGATGTCGAAGAAACCGAATTCGAGATGGTGGAAAGCAGGAACGAAAGAAGTCAGCAATCGGGCGTAACAAATGAAGAAGGATCAAGGAAGGGCATGGCCTCGCCACAGAGGAACACCTCAACAGAGGCAAGCCCGCAAGGGCCAGAGGACAACGATGAGAACATTAGCGGCATCGAGTCTTCCAATGAGGAACCACTGACACCCGACTTGCCCGAAAACGTCCCGCCAAAACAGGGTTACAGACAAGAACCGGTTGGACAGCATAAATCCAATAGACAGTCAAAACAACCTTCCTACCTCAGAGATTACGTTACTGCACCCCCCAAATGGAACCTGGGGGAAAGGGGTGTTATGAACTAATAAAACACTTAAATAAAGTTTATCAAAACCTTTAGAAAATAGCTGGGTTCTAGTCCTGAATTTCTGATTGGCCGATAAATAGCATATCGGATTGGTCCGTTCAGGAGAATCTGATTGGCTGTTAATGAGCCACTCTCATTGGTTAAGGGGGTTAAAACTCCACGTTTCTTATTGGTTACTAGATCAGCAGCTTGCCTATAAAAGGGCTGCTGCTGCCCTAGGTTTTTGCTTTGTTCACAATGATTAATAAAGAGTTGAAGTTCACTGTTCACCGTCTTGTCTCCGTTCCTTGCGCCCATGCACAGAACTTAACATCTGTAAAAACAGGAAGTGACAAAATGGGGCTAGTTTTCAGCTTGCAAAGCCTGCAGAAGCCTTCCTCAAGCCTTTGGGAGGCCAAAAAAGGCCTCAAACTGGCAGAAAATCACCTATGAGGCATGCACATGCCCAGTGAGGTAAATTTGCCTGCAGCTCACATGCCGGCACAAATGGCTCTGCATGCCACATGAGGCAGACATGCCATAGGTTTACCATCATGGCCATATACTGAGATATAAACTGAGAATGATCTTTGGAGCAATGAGATCTGAGATGAGCCAAGAACAGCATTACACTGACATAATAATGAAAGTTCTTTGGAATGAAATTTTGGTCCAAATATCGGGCAGCTCTAAAACTGCAATAGTTGAAGGAGATTCTCAGTCATCCAGATAGCATTTTCTGGATGTTAAGTTATGGCAACTTCTTTTTCTTTTTAGTTAAAAATATTTTGATGCTTATCCAAGTAGCTTCTTCAGTCTGTAGACTTTCTTACTTAAATTTTGCAAAATTAGAAAGAGTCCAAACAAAATTCTCATAGATTCCTTTTCAATGATTTAATGCACATATAATTTAATACTAAAATTGGAAAGCCTAATTAAAGTGGAGGCTAAATCTTATATATGTTGATCAACCCTCTCTTAGTTTAAGATTTTAAAACAAGCCTACCTTCCTCACATTTAGATATATTGACCTCAGTTTCCAGAATTTTTAGCAATAACCATGCTGGTCATTTTTTTTAATATGCTAAAGAATAGGGGAAGAAGAACAAAAGAAGAGGTTTCCCTCACCCCAAGAATAGGCAACATGATTTGTAATATTTCCACCATGGATACAAGATTAATTATAATGGAGCTAAAGTGTCCATTAATATAATAGCTGTCAGCTGGTATTAATGGAGATAGTTTGATGTTGTATTTTTAAAACCTTTTTTACAAAGAATGGAGACCTTTTCCTTAAGGTCCCATTTGCCGCATCCTAACTCAGTCATTTTCCTATAACTGTACTATCAACAGTTGTGCTATTGTAACCCATCCCTTCTGCTTTAGCATACCTGAATTTCAAGTGGTCATTCTACCAATTTTGTGGTTGAATTCATACTTGGCACTTGTTTGCTTTTTAGCTTAGTAGATTGCATGAATACTGAAAGCCACACTGAACATGTTGAATGAATCCAATCATTTGAGTTTATTCAATAAATCATGCTTAAGCAACCATCACTTTAAAGTGATGTGTAAACATTACTTTGACTGCTATTCTGTCTGACCCATATATTTAAAAAGCATATCATGCGAGATGGTGGTGTGGAAATTTGATAAATAAGTGCAATAACATTTCTGGATACTATTCCACAATACAAAAAGGGCATGTTGCCATTTAAAAAAAAAAAAAATCATATGAAAATTAGAAAAGAATGTTGAAAGCTTTGTGGAAATTCTTTTTCAATATGTAGAGGATTTTTTAAAAATACAGATTGGCCTGTCTTGTAGTTCAGCCCAGAAGAACTGCACTGTTTTATAAAATGTATGAATTGGTACCTTAAAATATTTTAGTACTATTTATAGAATATAACACCAAGAAGAGCCTTTGAAAGACTTTAATGAGAAATGTTTGGACAGTAGCTATCACTATAGTAACTAATATGCCATTATGGAGCATTGTGATATATTTTCTTTAAATATTACTGTTATTTCAGGCACAATTTACTAAAAGTATGGAAACAAGGAACATTCACTGACAATAGTCAGAGAAGAGATTTACTGATATAAATTATTTGACTCCATAAATATAGCATTGAAAATGGGACAATTATAATGGAAGAAAGTCATATATTTTTCCTACATAAATGCAATAAAAGGCAAATTATAAAACCATTCCCTAGCTATCCACACTCCATTACTGCCTACAGTTATGAGAAGGACATATAAAAATAATTCCATCTGTTCTGCTTCTGCTCATAAAAACCTTGATAATGCGTAATATATAATAGTTTTACTTGAGAAGAGCCACATCTTGGCATATTTCTGGCACTGCTCCTTTAAAAAGAGTCAAACTGATTTATACCATCTGAGAAGCATTCCTAAGAATCTGTTCAAATTATTTTAAGTACACATTATGTTACCTATAGATACATAGAATAGAAGAATAATGTTTTGGATAAGAATCTAAATTGTTGAGGTAAAAAAGGTATGATGCATATTATACATTTAAAATGGGTCAGAAGAATGGAGTGGTGGAGAAAACCAGAATGCTCATGATCTCAAGCAATGCTTCTTTGAAAAGTGTTATGGTGGTCCATATATAGAACAAGATAAAAGAAACATACTTCTGCATATACTGTTAATCAACCTGAATGCTACAGAAAATATTCTACAGTTATTGAAAAAACTTCGTCAATTCATTTCATTGGGAAACTTTTTAGAACAAATGAGAATAATACTTAATTATTAAGCTTTAATAAGGCTGGAGGCTGATACCTATGATGAATGGTTATAGAAGCTGGGTATGTCTAGTCTAACAAAGAGAAGAATTTGATATGACATGGGAGCAGTCTTCAAGAATTTGAGGAGCTGTCACAGAGAAGAGGGAAGTCAACCTATTCTCCAAAGCACCCGAGGACAAGACAAGAAGTAACAGATGGAAACTTACCATGAAGAAATCCAACCTTGAATTAAGAATAAATTTACTGACAGTGAGAACAGTTAATTAGTGGAACGGCTTGTCTCTAGAAATTCTAGATGTTCCATCAAAGTTTTTAAGAAGAGATTGGATAGCCATTTGTCCAGAATGATATAGTTCTTGCTTGAACAGGGTTGGAAAAGAAGGTCCATGGTCCCTTTCAATTCTGTTATTTCTGAATGAAACCTTAAGAAAACAACTCAACTCATTTGATTTATTTAGATTATATGGTTGTCCACTCACTCTCAGTGACTCTGGGCAGCTTACAAACAATAAAAACCCAATATAGAAGAATAAAAAACAATAACCCCCACACCCTGGTGACAGCACACTATCAAATGAGCCATTTGATGGGCTCCATCCCACTCTGGGTAGCCCAGGCCCATTGGCAGAATCAGATATTCAGGACCTTACAAAAGAGTGTCAAAGTGAGGCCAGTCTAATTTCTATGGTGATATTGCAAATTGAGAGAGCCACAATGAGAAGACCCTTATTCTGGATCCCACCGGATATAATCTCCTTATAAGATGGGACCCACAGCATTCCTTGTCTCCTCACTCTACTGGGTCAGATGGATATAACTGAGAAGAGATGGTCCCTCAGACAGATTGTTGTATGTCAAAAATATGTACCTTCCTTCCTTAGTTGGAAAATGCTCCTGGAACATTTCAAAGAATCACATGTTCATGTACCTCTTAATATTTCATAATGGAAACACCAGGAAATGAAGAATAAAATAACAGACTAACATTTTCTTTTGTGGGCCCCAGGAGTAAACATTTTTATGCCAATTTCTAGTGTCCACAGAGATCATAACATCCAGTTCCAATGAATCATATTGTTTAAAGCAAAAATCATTTGAAAGTAAACCATAGAAAATCTTACGCCAACTAATATTTAATAAGGAATCCAAAGTCCACCATGAAATAAGAATCCCTTTAACAAAAACAACAACAAAGTAGTCCTTCTATTTGTGTTTCTTCTCTCTTCCTGTCTTCCCCAATTCATAAGCATCTATGCTCTTCTCCTGTTTGAGCCCTCATTTGAGATTAAGACAATGTCTCAAGAACCATTGGTTCTGAATTCAACAATGTTAGAGCTGTTCTCCTTAATGCTGAAGAAATTATGGAAATAGTTAGTATTTTGTCTGTTGCTTACAAGATATAATGGAATGTTCTCTAAGACCAAAGACAATATAATCAAGTTTGCTGTTGGGGGAGAAGCCAACAAAATAAAAAAATAAAGTGCAAAAGCAGGTTGATTTGACAAGGATCTCTGAATGAAGAAAAGGGAAGGGAATACCCTTATGGAAGAGGCAATTGGCCAGCAGTTCACAATGTGGATCCTTCCTCTTTTTAAAGATTACTTCCCTCTTTCTTCCTAACTGTCTCAAAGCACAGCTATAAAGTATTGGAAAGATTTGTTTGTGGGCTTTTTCTCCTTTTGTTAAGAACCAGATCTGAAGCTTAATTCCAAATTAAATTATCTTTTACCTACTTTGGAACTTGAACGCTTTAGTTTACTATGGTTCCCTTATACATATATTAGTATAAGACATTAATGTCATTTATGTAGTGAACTATTTTATCGCATTAACCAGTCTTGACATCTTTAAGTCCAAGTCAGGATTCTACACAGACATTAATAGTGAGAACATTTTTTCCCAATCATGTCTTTCCTAATGCAAATTAGCAAAAACTACCATAAAATGTACACTCTTAGCAAAAGCTGGGCCAACTGATCCCCATAATTTAACATATTCTTAGTTTACAGATACAAGATCTTGATGGATTAGTCCTGGTGTCCCCAAACTCAATGCAAGATCCACTTCTACGTGTGGAAGAAGCACAACTAATACAATAACAACATCAGCACAGTCATAAAATTGCTTGACTGGACTAAAAAGCAGACTGTTCTTGTTTTCAATGTGAGCTATTTCTCTATCTCTTCAGACAGCCAAATACCTAATTTTAATTCACTGCAAGAATAAGAAGGGAAATTCTGCCTCTGAAGTAGCTGAAGCGACTCTCGCAAGCATGAGTGAGTAGTTTCTAAATTACTTTTTGAATATTTTATCGTATCCCCAAATATAACCATTTTAACAGGCAAACAAAGGAATTCACAATCTGAAATGGAGGAATAAAACAGAATATTTAATAAGTCATCATATTGGACTTTGGATGGTTTGCTTATCATTACACTAGGAGGAGATCCTTAAAGAAGAATGTGCTCAGACAGAATACAAATGATGGCAATTTAGCAAGCAGCTGATGTCTTCAATGAAAATTAAGAGGGCTACTTAATTTAAGGACCATCCTTATAAAGAGTGTGTTATTCAGGACAGATACCATTCTTTTTTTTTCTGCACCGATGTTATTTCCACAAGAAGTTATGAGACACATGAAGTATTTTCCTCAGCTATCTCTCTTTTCCAAGCATTTATTCCATTAGAATCTCCAAGAATAAGATTGATTGAATAGATAACATCATCATAATGAGCTTCTAGACCAGGGCTCTCCAAACTTGACAACTTTAAGACTTGTGGATTTCAATTCCCAGAACTCTCTAGTCCTGTTCTAGGCTAACAAATTAATCAGCTGGTGATTCTCAGTATGAATATTGTTTTCAACATATGACAAATAGAAACCTCTAGAAATCCATACAACGCTTCATTTCTTCTTGTATTCCATACAGTTTCAACCAACAAAATGAGCAGAATAGCCAGGTAGGTGTCAGCCCTGAAGCCATGTTGGGCTGAAGCAATTTTGGAAGCATCTTCAGAGCTGCCACAGCAAGGACGGTTGGAGCTGTGGAAACATGATGGGGAAGATAGAGATAGCTGGGGATATGTAGCCAAAATAACATTCTCTCCCATGGGAGCCAAGGACATTCTACCAGGTGTTGGAGAGGTATGGACTAAAGCCAGCCAGGATGGAGGATGCAACCTCCATGTGATGAAATTGTGACCTGGGAGAAAGAACTTTGGGGTTTATTTGGGTGGGGAAAACTTCGATTCCTCAGAGTCAGGTTTTCACCAGATGTGCCAGTATGACATGCCTAATAAATCAATGCTTTGAGGAATATGCCTGCCTTGGAGTTTTGATTCCACTGGGGCTGTTTGCTGTAACCCTGACATTAGGTTTTAAGAAAACATTAATGCAATACATTAATATAATTATTAATTAATATAAGACATTAATATAATGGGATGCAGTGGCTGCGTGGCTAAGTTGATCAAAAAGGTCGGCAGTTTGGTGGTTCGAATTCCTAGCACCATGTAATGGAGTGAGCTCCCATTACTTGTCCCAGCTTCTACCAATCTAGCAGTTTGAAAGCATGTAAAAATGCAAGTAGAAAAATAGGGACCACTTTGGTGGGAAAGTAACAGAATTCTGTGCACTTTGGGTGTGTAGTCATGCTGGCCAATGACCATGGAGACATCTTCAAACAATGCTGGCTCTTCAGCCTTGTAATGGAGATGAGCACTGCCCCTAGAGCCAGAAATGACTAGCACATATGTGGAGGGGAACCTTTACCTTAATATAATATAATTAAAATAGCAGACTGCAGGACTCTTTGACATTTTCCAATATGCCTTTTTCCCAATAATATGTAATATATATTGTCATTGCAAGAATGACCTCACTTTGCTTGATTCTAAACTAGTGTCTGTATATATGTAAGCCAGCACATGCTCACACACTGAAATCCACAGTTTTATGGATTTTCCTGCTCAGTTGTCACTAATATCAGAAAAATGTACAAAAAAATGTGTATTCTGGAAAGTACTTACACAAATACATATGTCAGAGAAATATGCATGAAAAAATGTTCCATTGCTCTAGAAATAGACTTAAACAAACCTAAGTCTGAAACTGAGCCAACCACAGGATGATAGATTTGCTCTTCTGTAAATTGCTCATTATCATATGGTCTACTGGAACTTCAGGGTGCTTTGAACCATTTTCACATTACCAGCTATGGTGGGAAGAATTTGGAAACTAAATACTTTTTATCACTAAATGTCTGGTAATAGTTGTCCCAAAGATGCCTTTTCAAGAGGCAATTGGACTTTCTGTTTTTTCTTTGAAGACATTTTGGATAAGAAGTGAAACATCTTCAAAGAAAAACCAGAAAGTCAAGTTTCCTTTTGAAAAAGCACCTTTAAGATAAATACTTTATTGTTCCTAAGACCCACAGAAGCACGTCTGAAAGTGGTATGTGTTTTAGAAATGAAAAAAAAAACAAAAACAGTTGAAAACATTTTTAATAAACAATCAAAGGAAGTTATGGAAGCCATCAGACAAAGGAAGTTTGGGAAGATACAGAGCAATCTGATTTCTTTAACTTTGACTTGCATCTGTACAGGGTCTCTGACTGGAATTATTCTATAAAATCATAATATTGTCATTGCAAGAATGACGTATCTGTCTGGGATATTCAAGCAAACATGATAGAAGCAGCTCATTAATTTTCAAGAGGCAATTTAGAATAATGCTGAAACCTTCAAGGTTTATAGGTAATGTGTTCTTTTCAGCAGTGCTTAACTAGGAAAAAGTACAGGAAAAATGCCTAATTAAGAAACAGAAAACTATAAATACATATGATTTAATAATTGGCCAAAACATGACTTTATAACTACATGGAGCTAAGCCCAGTGAGATAACAACACTTTTTTTCCAGTTTTTGCAGTGCATGGTTGCATGTCTAAATAAATTGATTTTTTAAATACTGAGTTCATTTGTTTCTGAATTTTAAAGTTCCAAAGAATACATTGCCTCTAAATACATTCTTCTTTCCCAGCATTTCTTCCCTCAATTTTTAATTGCCAGAATTAAACATTAATTCCTAATGTTTAGGAAAGCAAAGAATGAGCTATCATTAGATAGAATTGGGTGGCACGGTGGTTGAACATGTTGAATCAATTGTAGTGTATCACTTTAATTATAGTGTATCACTTTAATTATAGTGTCCCTTAAGAGTCCTCACCATCTGGCCAATTAGAGCTAGTTTTTGACAAGCCATTTCATGACAGTTCACAACATCCTCATATTATAAACTAGGGAAGAAAAAAAATGGTATGCTCATTATAGATGAATTATAATGGAAGTCCCCCTTATAATTTTGTTATTTAGGATGTTCTGAAGAATTAACATTTCACAAGGAAATGAGGAAAGGAAGTCTTGTGCATCTACAAGTTTTTTTTAACATTTACACAGAAGTAGAAAAATCTTCAGAAATATAACAATTATATGGGCAAACTCGATTAAAGGAAAGGGTCGAATTTCACACGCTATTAGGTTAAGCTTTTTTTGGTAGCTTATAGAAACTTTCAGGATCTTGCCACTGAGACAATTTTTTCTAGATTTTTTTTGACAAAATAAGATTTTAGAATCTTCCAGGTACATATTTGGAGAATGACACAAACTCCCAGAATTCCTCAAATGCAAATAAAATTTAAAGTTTAAGCTCCATTTTTCTGGTAATGTCATTCTACCATCAGCATTCTCCTGTGACCTTCTAGGTTCCAAAAAATAAAACAAAAACATCTGCCCCATAACTCAAAACTATCATCTATAACATAAAGGATTTGGGTACAATGGTGAGGCTGGCTCCATTCATTATGACTTTTCCTCTGGAGAATGGTGTAGGATCACCTGTTTTCAGTACAGCGTTGGTCTAGAAGACCTCCAAGGTCCCTTCTAGCTCTATTCTGATTGATTGGTTGATTGATTTATTGAATTGGAGTAAAAGTGACACAGAAAGGGAAAGCAAAAATATTATTTTGCATTATTGGGAGTACAATTATAAAAGAATGGCTTTATAATGATAGTAATATATGTAATGGATCCATTTAATTTAGATAAATTCCCAAGGTTCCAGGTACGCATATATATAAGAATCTTTAATTATACCCTTTAATTGATAGGAATCACTAACCTTCTTTCCAAAAGAAGGTAGATGCTTCAAGGATCAAATAATAGCTTCAAGGAAAATATCTTCAAAATTTAAGAAACTTCTCCTTACTGCTGATTGAATTGCTCTCTCATTTCTCTACTTGAATCTCACATTTAAAAATTAGGGTTTTCTCTTTGTGACATTAAAAAGAAGCAATTTGTCTTTTCAAACAAATTTAGCATTCGATTAACATAGAACAAAAAAGAGATGCATTTTTTGCTTTGTTGTTAGCATTTAAAATGTCAAAGTATCAGTTATAAGTACAGAGAGAAGTAGCTGTAGTCTACTATTACATTCATTGCTTAAATTTCAAATTGCTTTCAAGCAATTTGAATCTTAAGTTCTAAGAACAAATTCTCACTCTTCTATGCAATTATTCTCAATCGAGATAGTACCATATTGTACTTTTAAACAGAGATGTTCTAAAATTAATTCCATGCAGCCTCTTTTTACCTGTTGGGTACACTTGCTTTTACCACAGTTCTTCTCTCCTAGGTTTCTCCTGGGTGCATTTGTGTGCTCACGACATAAATTTAAACTGTAACATTAATTATAGGAAGCAAAAAAATCTATTTTAGTTATCTGAGAACAAGATATTTATATAAATTAATAAATCACAGATCAATAATGCTTGCTTCCAAATCTTTGAGTTAAAACATGCAACAAAACAAAGACAAGAAATCCATGAATAAAAATAAACAAGCACAGCTCTCTCACCCTGTTTATTTTCTTTTTATGCAAAGACATTTTTTAAAATTGGTCATTTCCCATGGTTAAATTCCTTATGATATGACAGACACTCCTTGATTATTCATATTTTGGTTTTATGTAAATTCCCCTAGTCTATTTTCACTCTCCTTAATAATCCTCAAACTTTTTAAATTGCAGAGTTAAGAAGTGTCTCCCTCCCCCGCCCATTTTTTCTTGTTCTTGAATTTTCATATAAAAATAAAATAAAAATTGTCAAATAAAAATACTTGATTTTTGATGAGTAACTTTTTTTTTACCATGCCATATGAGGAACCTGTCAAAGAAAAAGAAATCCTAATTCAACAACTCAAAAATGGTTCAACACATAGGAATTTGGTGTTATTAAAATTAATATTCAAAGCTGCCTTCCTATGTAGATGAAATTGGTAAATAATTGTAAGGAAAAAATGCTTAGCTCTATCTAGGGATGAAGACAGACAAACGTGTGGGAAATGTATCAGACTAGGATTGGGAGATCTACATTCAAGTCCATCTCAATCAATAATTAGATGATTAGTCCAGTCTCTTTTTTTCAATCCTGCTAAAATCAGAGGTTGGTTATTATAAGCCAGGGTGGCTTAGTGGTTGGAGTGCAATACTGCAGACTACTTCTGCCACCTGCAATTTGGCAGTTCAAATCTTACCAGGCTCAAGTTTGACTCAGCCTTCCATCCTTCCGAAGTCAGTAAAACGAGGACCTAAATTATTGGGGGCAATATGCTGACTCTGTAAACTACTTAGAGAGGGCTGTAAAGTACTGTGAAGTAGTATATAAGTCTAAGTGCTATTGCTATATGGGTAATATGAAGAGACAGTTTGATATAAACTGCCTTGGACACTTAAAGGAAAAGCACTATACAAAACTATTTATCAATAAATTGTCTTTATTACTTGCCCCAATCACAAAAGGATTCTGGGTAGCACACAATTATAGGAAAAATATATCAGAACAATACATTCTAGAGAAATGAACTAGGAACAGTCTAGAGAAAAAAAAGGACTAGGAGTGACATGATAGAAAGAACTTAGGCCACAAAGAACTTATTTTCCAAGGCACCAGAGGGCAGGACAAGAAACAATGGAATGAAACTAATCAAGGAGAGAAACAACCTGGAATTAAGGAGAAACTTCTTAATGGGGAGAACAATTAACCAGTGAAACAGAAGTTTGGGGCACTTCATCACCAGGGTTTTTTAAGAAGAGACTGGACTGGACAGCCACTTGTCTGAAATTATATAGGACTAGAAGATGTTCAAGGTCCCTCCCAGCTCTATTCTAAATATAAAAATAAATCCAACTTTCCAATAAATAATCTGAAGATTGCTTATGGATTCCAATCAATCTTCTCATCTGAGTCCCAGACCAAGAGACAAGTAAGACATTGAAATCACATTTTCATTCCAGCTAGTGTGTTAGATAATAGTGTTTGGCCAGGCAGGCATGAGATATTTCAGATGCCTCACATCCCTTTCACTATTGGTGCCCAAAGAGAGAAATATCTGCCCCTACCTAGGATCGAACTCACAGCCTCCTGATTGTGAGGTGAGAGCTCCACTTCTAGGCCACCACACCACTCCTACATCCCTTTCACTGCTATGTAGCTATGTAATCAAAGGTCTACTGCAGTTTCAAGTGCTGCCATTTTTTAAGGTGGCAAAGCATTAATATTAGGACCAAAACAAGCCAGTTTGATCTACTGATTAAGGCACCAGACTAGAAACCAGAACACATGAGCCACTTGAAGTTTCTTATAAGTAATAAATAATTATAAATAAAGTATTAAAAAGAATCATAAATATTACAAATTGGAGTGTCTGCAGGGGCTTAAAAAATCAAAATGATGGCCATAACTATGAGATAGAAGCCCCTTACTTTTATGGTTGTGGCTGTCATATTAACTTTTTTGAACCTAAAGTGGACACCCATGGACAAAATGCTGACCACCCAATAATTAATACTTCATAGAAGTATTAAAAATTCCTCCTTTAGTATCTGATGTTCATCAGATACTAAAGGAGGAATTTTTAATGTACACCAATCAAAAACCAATTAGATGGAAGGAAGATGACATATTTTATAAGGACCATCCTGGTAATGGTTGAGAATGGTTAACATATAATATATGTTTCTTTCTGGACCTACAAATGATAGTTCTTCATGTTTCTATTTTGGGGACACCTTGATAAATCTCATGTCAATGTACCTTATCTGCAACCACCACATGTGAACTGTAACCATTTTGCAAACCTCTTTATTTATTTCATTTATACACCCACCATCTGAACATAGTGACTCCATGTTCTGTTGCAGCTAACAATTACAACAATATAACACAAAATAACAAACAGTAACTTAAACATCTAAAACCAAAAGAAATGGAATAAGGGGTCTTTAGTGTTCTTTGAGCTTGGTGGTTTTCTTGTAGATATTTGATTACCAAGCTAGGTAATATCATCAGTGCTAGCAGTAGCACTGATTATGTTATATGGTTTAGGTAGTGAAAAATCTGCAAGAAAACAATCAAACTCAGAGAGCACCAAGGATTCTTCATTTCAATCCTGAGCCGCACATATTCTCCTTTATAGGAATGGAATAATTAAACACATAGAGACAATATAATGTAACCAAGGGACCTAATGCAACAAAAGGGGCACCTGAAAAAAAGAAAAGAAAATCCCTAACCACTAGGCTCAACTAGCATCCTGCTTTTTGCTGTGTTTGTTCCTCAGACCTTAACTTCACTTTGAAACTCGGCAGGTTTACTTCAAGTTCTCTGAATTTTCACCTGTTTCTATTAATATACTAAAGGGAAAGCTTCACCTGTACAACAAAGCTTCCTTTCTCCTTGTCCACAATGTCTATTTCATTACACCCTTGAATCAAAGTGGGGGTTGCTTTGTAAAATGCCTTAATATCACAGTCTCAGAATTAATTTGGCAGGTTTGCAAATGCACACAGAGGGAGGAGAGAGAAAAAGTGAGAGGGGAAAAAAGATACAATCATAATCATATTTTCATTCCGAGCTTGCTCTAAAGAAAAATTACATATTTTCCCTAAGAATATGATATGTGTCATCATCTTGGTCTAAATGGCATATATCTGTGGAAAAAAACCAACAACACCCTTCTCCAATTCTGCTAAGAGTGTTTTTTAAAAAATCAAGAATGCTTGATATTCAGGGAATCATGAAGCTACTGAATGAAAAAAAAATTTTTTTTTTCCTTTTGTGCAAGGACAGCATAATGTCTAATTGAGGTTATGATACTTTTTCATCTGACAGGTTGACATGCCTATCTTTGCTCAGGGAATTAATGATGGGTATGCAAAGGATTTGTTCCTGTTAAAATGGAAAGTGAATATAGTTTTGGTCAATATATAAGCAACATAGAGGATTTAGAGAACTGACATTCTTGCCAAAATGAATGTTATCCATGTATCATTAAGGCCAAGGAATGAGAGATTCTTGGAAGAAAGCTGACTTTGCAGACTACTGAATTTAAATCTAAAAATACCATTGGAAAGCTTTTGAAATGTGCATCTAAAATACTACAGAATTTCATTTAGAGCCAATCTTGAATGACTGAAATCACCTTTGTTCAGATTTTATGTTCTACTTGTATTCCACTCTGCCTCTAAAGATGAAGGTTTCTACATAATGACACAAGATACGACCCAATTAGACGTGTTGGTTGAATGCACCAAGCTGAAGAACTCTCATCCTTACAAGATAGGTTTCTTCAATTTTCTCTGCTTATACATGGGCACCAATGGTGGTATTCAATTTTTTTTACCACCAGTTCTATAGATGTGGCTGGGTGGGCAGGTGTGGCTTTCTGGGCATGGCATGGCTTTGTGAGTGTGACTTGTTGGATATGGCAGGGGAAGGATACTATAAAATCCCTATTTCCATCCCACTCCATGGGAAGGTTACTATAAAATCTCCATTTCTACCTCATTCCAGAGGAAGGATATTGTAAAATCCCCATTCCCTCCCCACCCCACTAACCTGATTTCCAGCTCTGTTCTCCTGTGCAGGGCAACAAAAGAAGACCAAGCCAATCAGCTGGGACTCTGGAGGCAGCAAATAGACAAGGGCTACTCCAAACTACTTAAAATTTCTGCTACCAGTTCTCAAGAACCTGTCAGAACCAGCTGAATACCACCTCTCATGGGCACTGTATGTCTTTAGCCATATTTAGATAATATCTTTGCATTGAGAATCCAGCACATGAGAAAAGGTGAGAAGTCCCTCCACTCTCCACGTTGCATTGATGATGTCACTGAAGATCACATCTCAAAAATACAACATGATTGTTCCAGTTAAAACCCTTTGTTGTACAAAGGACATCCATGTGAGTTGGAAATTCTGAATTCAGGATCTTGGGAAGACTTTAATACATGTGAAATCTTTCTGGACAAGTGCACTACTCCTAGAACTGGTTCTTCAATGATGTCACCAATTAAAAGTGGAGACAGCGACATCTGCTCACCATTCCTTATATGTTAGGATGTACATCCCAAAATATCTGAACAAGGCTCCTATACCAGAGAATCATACTTTAAAAAAACAAAAAAAAGAAAGGATGAAGGCTACAAGGAAACAGACAGAAATAAACCTTTATGAGTACCTATCATTCTTCTCACACTAGTCTGGAGACAAGAGATTAATTTGAAGGCAAGATAAAACATATCAGAAATCTGTGTAAGTGTTGTTATCCTTTTCATAGCATATTCATCTATATTATTTTGTGCCTACCTCATGTAGAGAAACCATACACTAGACTAGCAGATATATGGTACAATTATTTCAACATATCAATCAAGTTAAGAGTTTTTTCCTTGTACTATTTTTTCGGTTTGGGTATGCCAAGTTTATAAGAGATTTAAAGCACTATCCTTGCAACCACTTCTAGCAGTTCCCATTTATGATATGCTAAATCAGTTTTTTTTCTCTCTCATTCAGGGACATTTTTAAAAGAGATTGGTTATGAAATAAACTATGTTAAGTGCTGCCCTTATGGTAAGCTATGGAGAAAGACCTAAGCATTTGCTTTCATATGTCAACTTAAGGGTCATGATTATGACCTTTTCCTTTGTTCTAGTATAGGACAAAAATCACCTGAAATCCATGAATGCCACAGCTACTCTTTTTTATGCTATCAGGGTTGCTATAGCTTCATAGATCATTAATTGAGGATTTTATGCTTATCTCCACACTTCTGCAAACAATAGAAGAACTCAGGTGTCTTTATTATTGAATCCCCATTGCAGGAACATTAGCTGCAAGTAATTCATAATGTAGAAAATTTTCTTTTTAGAGAGAACATCACAACATCACAGTGGTCCTGTTGAATGACTCCTGCTGGATCAGTAAATTTTGTGCTATAGTCTTTAACTCTAGAAATGTACACTCATAATTTTTATCAAATTGTTGGATCTCCTTCTGTTGAAGTTCTCCAAAAGGCAGGGGTTTCTTTGGCAGAATCCATGCTGGCTCTTTATCTGATCAAGGCCAGATACCAGAAACCTGAGACCAGATACCAGAGACTAGTTTGAATCATACTTGTGATGCAAGTATGGCTGCAAGGAAACAGACATAAATAAACTTTTATGGGTGCCTCTCATACTTCTCCAAGGGACATTCTGCCAGTCCCTTGGACTGCAAGGCAATCAAACTGCTCAGTCCTAGAGAGGATCAACCCTGACTGCTCTTTAGAAGGCCAGATCCTGAAGATGAAACTCAAATACTTTGGCCACCTAATGAGAAGGAAGGACTCACTGGAGAAGAGCCTAATGCTGGCAACAATTGAGGGTAAAAGAAGAAGGGGATGGCAGAGAATAAATGGCTAGATAGAGTCACTGAAGCAGCTGGCGAGAGCTTTAATGGACTCTGGGGAATGGTAGAGGAAAGGAAGGCCTGAAAAACCTTTTAAATGGGATTGCAATGGGTTAGACATGACTCTGTGACTAACAACAACAACAGTCATTCTTCTCACTCTAGTTTGGGGACAAGACATCTGGCCATGCCTTTGACTTAAAATGATATCTAGCCATTTTTTTTAATTGAACAATTCCCCCATCCCGAGTCACCTGCAATGTGGTTCTACATCAAACAATGCCTTCAAATATTGAATTACTATATATTTAAATCAACAGACTTCAGTAAGAAGCTGTTGTGGAATAGTCAATAAGGCATTTAGCGAATGAGGACCTGGATTGACTTTTTTTTCCTTTAAAGCAATAAAGGCCATTTTGTACAAGCTAAAGAAAATATAAATAATGAACTGTATAATGTTGCTTAAAGTTTCACATAGTTAAAGGATACGACATTCTGTACTACTGGGATGCAAATTGTACAATTTCACAAAGACAAATATTATACTATGAATCTTTAAACAACAACTGGCCAGTATTAATCTTTTTATTTTGCAAACAATGTATATTAGCAGACTTTCTTTTTTTAAAAAAAGCAGAAACTAGTTCTTTCCCTGACTGTTTCTTGCATAGAAGTGTGGTTTCCCATTAATGAAGAGATACTTTGTTGACAGCACAAGCCCACCTATTTTTCTTTGATTACTCTCTGTGAAATGTGTCCTCCTCATATTCTGAAGTGTTTAATTATTGATTGCAGGACCTCAAGGGAGGGTTAAATTAAGTTAAATTAGTTAAATTAAGAAACATCTGGTTATTGAGAATGGAGGTGAACTGAATAGCAGGAGACTGTGTTGGTAAATCAATCATCTTAAATATGGCTTATTGTAGGAAAGGATTGTTCTTTTATCTTGGTCTCTGAGTGGGGAGGAACATGTGATTGGCATTGCCAAATACAGGGATTTCTTGACTTACAACAGTTCATTTAGTGACTATTCAAAGTTACAATGGCACTGAAAAATGTGACTCATCACTGTTTTTCATAGTTATGAACATTGCAGTATCCCCATGATCATGTGATCAACATTCAGATGCTTGGCAACTGACTTATATTTGTGGCTGTGTCCCAAGGTCATGTATTCCCTTTGTGACCTTCTCACAAGCAAAGTCCATAGGGAAGCCAGATTCATGTAACAACTGTGTGTCAGCTTTAAAAAAAAAAGACTTCTTTGGTCTTTTTAGTTGCCAGCAGAAAGGGAGTGGAGGAAAGTAGTGCATTCCTGAAATGCTTCAGATAATTGCTAGGTAGCTCAAAGTTGTTGGCATGCAAGATTATTGCTGGAGAACATGATTGATGACTCTTGGCTATGGATGTGTCCTATTGGAGAATAAACATCCAGGGGGTGGGGGTGGGGGGGAAGACCAGGATCAAGACTCAAGGGGGAAATGAATGATGTATTTTAGTATTGATTGCACCCAGGAAACTCAGTCAACTTTTCTATGCCAAAATTTTGTAGGGTTGTATGCAAAAATGACTCCAGCAAACACATATTCATTCATACAATAAACACCATTGCAAAAACCAATCCCAACCATAAAAAACTTCACTCAAGACCAGACTTTTCCATAATGTGAAGAATCTGCTCCTGTGAACTCCACAATGAACTCAAAAGGCATCTAGACAATGGAGAGAAGGCTCTGTAGATTGATTACCATGCTGATTGTATCAAAAGTAAGTTACACAACCACAACTTCACATCCAACTCTACCTCATCCTGAAGCAGGACCAAATAGGCATATAAAATAATAACATTATAATCATACAGGTCATAAGTCCTAATCAGCTAAAGTGCACATTTGCTTCTGTAACTGCTTGCAGTAGGAATTGAGAAATATGTAACTTTAAGGAAGTAACAGTGAAATGTCTCTGACAGCAAGGGTGGGCATGGAAAATAACTGTTGGTGTAAGATAAAAGGGTAAGTAAAAGATGCTTATCATATCCTCTTTCCACTTCCTCCGAAGACAGGATGTTTTTCTCTATCTTCTCTGTATAACTATGTATGATCAGTTAACCATAATTGGTAAACATGCTAAAGATAAACACCCAGGCCTATGCTGAGGTCACGATGGGTATAAAGTAACCCTCCCAGGTGCAACTGGGGGTTCAGAATTTGTCATGCTAAAGCTCTGAACGCTTTGCGCAAATAAACCTGTATTCTTCTAATTCTTCGTGGTCTTGAGTCCTGTTTTGTAAACTCAATTTGCTGCTACAATCCAACCCACCATCACTCAAAACTAGGCATGCAAGCTCCAAACTACCTCAATTCCAACTACAACTGGCCTTAAATGCAAGCTACTCAATGCAAGAAGCCTTATGAATAAACTACCTGAATTCTTACTAAATATGGTTTAATTCGACATCATATTTGTCTGTGAAACATGGCTCAATGCATCTCTCCCTGACTCCATTACCAAAGTAAGTGACGATCATATTTACCAATCAGATCATGAAATATGTAGAGGAGGTGATGTTGCTATCTTCTATAAAAAGTCCCTACATCTAAAAAACATCCAAGTTACCCAGGAGCTTGCTCTTCCTGAGACCATCATCTGTGAACTGTCTTTAAATATCACATTTCGATTCTTACTATGTTACAGAGCCCCTGATAATGACATTGAACATGTAAACAAGCTAAATTCACTACTAACATGGGCAGCATCCTGCCCACACACTTTTATCTTTCTTGGTGACTTCAATATACCTCACATTAACTGGCCCCTAAACGAATGTAAAATGAACCCATACATACAACCTTCTACAATGCTGTAACAAAGCTGGGACTGGAACAGCTAGTAACCAACAATACTAGACTTAAAAACTGCCTCGATCTCATCTTCTGCAATAGTTTGAATTCAATTTATGGAATACAAATTAAAGAACTCTTTTCCAACAGTGACCACAGCATGATTGACTTTTGTCTCAACATACGTCCACACAAAAATCAACCCAATGATGTGATCTCCAATTATAATTTTAAAAAAGGCAATTACGATCTTATAAACAATGATCTCTCATCCCTTGATTGGAAATTTCTATTCACTGGATGCAATATTGTTGAAGACCATTACAATATATTTTTACTTGAAGTCAAAAGAGTCATCAAACTATATGTACCAATAATAACTCCAAAAACCAGAAAAAAACAGATCACCCATAACAATAAGGAAGCTTCAATCTAAAAAGAGATCACCTTGGCAGAAAAACAAATCTGGTCACGTTGCCAACTTCAAAAGCCAATACAAAAATTTATGCCACCAGATAAAGACTGAATGCACCAATTATCACATCAAACAAGAGGAAAACCTTCTACCTGCACTTTCTACAATTTTGTAAACAACAAACTAAAAGACTCAAGGTCCATCCCACCCCTGAAAGGATCTAATGGTAAAGACTGCAATGATGATACCATTAAAGCCAAACTCTTTAACACATTCTTTGGCTCAGTATTTGTAAAAAGCAATGGATCATGCCCAGTATTTCCTAGTTGAACCACAGACAACTACAATGATCTAATACATATCGATTTTACAGAAGACAATGTTGAAAAACCACTATGTAATCTAAAACCATCTCCATCTATTGGACTGGACGGAATACGTGTCTACTTCTTTAAAAAGCTATGCACTGCCATAGTCAAACCTTTAAGCATAATCTTTGAAAAATCTTTCAGGATCAGCTCCTTGCCAAAACTATGATCACAAGCTACGGTCATTCCCATCTTCAAAAAGGGAGACCCTAGCCTAGTTGAAAATTACAGACCAATCTTGTTATGCTGCGTCACCTATAAAGCCATGGAATCAATTATTAACCAATCCATTATCCTCCACCTAGAGACAAAGAACCTACTCTCTAATAAACAATTTGGTTTCAGAAAAAACTATCCTGTAATCTGCAACTCTTACACTGTAAAAACATATGGACTACACAACTCGATCAGGGCAAAGCAATGGACGCAATCTACATAGACTTCTGTAAAGCCTTTGATTCAGTGGGACACAACAAACTACTCCTAAAACTAAAATCTTATGGTATCTCTGGATACCTGCATAACTGAATAGAAGCATTCCTGTCAAATAAACAACAGATGGTCAAAATTGAGAGCATCCTATCAAATTCTGTACCTGTCAACAGTGGCATCCCCCAAGGCAGTGTTCTAGGACCAACTCTCTTCATACTCTACATAGATGACCTCTGTGATCATATTAAGAGCAACTGTGTCCTCTTCACTGATGATGTAAAGCTATTCAACACCACAGACCCTTCAAAAAGACCTTGACTATGTATCAGAATGATCAAACAAATAGCAACTTCAAATCTCAACAAATAAATGCTCTGTCTCACATATTGGCAAAAAATAAATAAATCAGAAAATAAAATACAAGCTGAATAGTCAAGACTTTGTTGATGATCCAAACTCTGTCAAGGATCTTGGAGTAGTCATCTCAAATGACCTAAGTGCTAGAGCCCATTGTAACTATATAGCCAAAAAGGCATTAAGAGTTGTTAACCTAATCTTACATAGCTTTTTTCTCTGGTAATATTAACTACTAACTAAAGCATACAAAACATTTGCTAGGCCAATACACAAGTACAGCTCATCAGTCTGGAACCCACATTATGTATCTGATATTAACACAGTTGAGAAAGTCCAGAAATATTTCACAAGAAGAGTTCTCTACTCCTCTACTCATTGCAGAATACTTTATGCCACCAGACTTGAAATTCTAGACCTAGAAAACCTAGAACTATGCCGCCTTTGGTCCAATCTAAGTATAATATATAAAATCATACATTGCAATGTCCTACCAGTCAACAAATACTTCAGCTTCAACCATAACAATACAAGAGCACACAATAGATACAAACTCAAGGTTAATTGCACCAAATTTGATTGCAGGAAATACGACTTCAGCAACAGAGTGGTCAATGTCTGATATAACTCTACCTGACTCTGTGGTTTCTTCCCCAAACCCCAAAAACTTGAACCTTAGACTGTCTACTATTGACCTCACCCTTTTCCTAAGAGGTCTGTGGGGGGCATGCATAAGCGCACCAATGCGCCTACAATCCCTGTCCTATTGTTTCTTTTATTCTTCTTGTATGTATCCATGTATTCATAACTATGTTTATGCTTACACCTATTATTTTGTAAGAAATTGACAAACCAAATAAAATAAAGTAAATAAAAATAAATAAATTCCTAACAAATCTATCTTTTTACTTGGAGATACGTGGCTGTTGACTTATGGTTTGAATGGGGATGCATGTTGGAGCCCTGACACTGTGTTAATAACAACTGCAGTGATTCACTTAACTACTGTGGCAAGGAAGGCCATAAAATGGGGCAAAACTCCCTTAACAAATGTCTCACTTAACAATAGAAATATGGACTCAATTACAGTTGTAAATTGAGAATTACTTTCAACAAGGCTATGCAGCTGTTGCTGTTTCACTCTTCACTAAGCTTACTAGCTGCCATTTCCTGCTGAAGGCTCGACAGAGAGTCACCAATTATGTACCTAGCTATTGTAATAGTTCATATCAATACTAATTAAATCCATTTAACACAAGGTCTTTGAGAAACCTACTTTACTAAGCCAGACTGATTTTTGAACTGATTTAAACATTTTACATGAATTGATTTTCTGAATCAATTCAAATGCTAGGTCAGAATTGCACCCAAATGTTCAAATGAAATTGTATTATATTTAAATTATAGACATTATGGTATTTTTAGGTTGCTATACCTTCTGCAAGCATCACTTTTCTTGGTCTCTACTCCCACACAGAATGAGAAAAACCAGCCTATTGCTGTGAAATTGAAGGTTTAAGCTTATAGTCCCCTTAAACCCTCCCTGCTCTGTAGAAAAGACAGAAAATATTGTTCTTTCACTGTAGGGTAACTCAACATTGAGCAGATCCCCAGCCCTGCTAGCACTCATAAAAATGTGCATTTCTCTTTCCATGCTGTTAATATTTTTGGATGACATTTCCCCCCTTTTTCTTCAATCAAATGTGTTTTGGGAAGAGATCAAAATACTGTGATTAGCATTCTCAAGACATAGCTGGGAGAAACGTTTCTCAATTGGAGTTCTGTTTGGCAGTTTCCTTGGGCCATTGAAGACAGAAGATCGAGAATGATTTCTAGCCTGTCTCACACTTCTGCAATGGAGAGTTCTCTTGTCATCTTGCTCCCATTGGCATATTTGCTTTGATCTATATTTATTTCTTACAAGTGGACCTTGATTTGTTCTGAAAAAAAGAGACAATGGAGGGAGGCAGGAATGGAGCCCAGTGTTTTTTTTCTCAACTAGTGGATACTTTAAACTATCCAGGATAAAATTGACCTACGATTAAGACAAAAGACATCTTCACATAGGGTGCATAGTTATGTTTGGATGGGTTTTCTTAACAGGCTAAGTCATAAATGAGCATTTATAAGCAATGTCTAGATTTGCACTACATGCTTAGCCACATTATCATTTGGCATGATGTTTCAAAAAGGCTAGACAGAATTGGCTCTTATTCCTCGTTTGCCTTCCAGTAAGTTTTATGCACCGTTTTATAATGCTGCTGTTTATTTTGGCTCTCTTGCCCTATTTTCCAGTCAAATAGATTAGAGTTATAGACCGATGGTTACTTTGTGAATTTATGTACTTACACCATAATCACAACCAGGATATCAGCCAATTGATTACATCTGCAGGTGTTTGGGACAGATTTTAATATTAGTGTTGGGTTAAAAAAAAAAAAAAGCATAGTGTGTAATGCTTTTGATTAAGTTACAAAAGCTGTTTTGGAGCCTCTAGGGATATGAACATAGCATCTCCAATGACTCATTAAACTTGCTGTATCTTATCCCAAGTTGGCACAGCTACACTTCATAGCTGTCACATGATCCAGGAAAATATATAGCTACTTTAAACAATTTCAAATGATATTGTATGTGCATCCCAAAGCAACATTTTGGAATTAAAGCTTAGTGCTTGACACCAATGATCCCTACAGTAGTGTTAATGAAATGAGTAGTATGCCATTGTTACACAAAAGGAATGGATCTTGAGTGCAGTGGCATAAACCATTCCAGGTGCACCATATTGCAATATCTTGGGCTTTTATGTAATGCATGTCCATGCTTTACTCCTCACATAATTAGATGTGCCAGTTTTTATAAGAATGTTATCTACTAATGCTACAATTTCTATTACAAGATTAGATGAAATTTCCCAAAGAAATGTTTTCTACAGGCTGACAATGTGCTGAAGAAAAAGGTTTTTTTTTTCAAAGTCTTTAAGTAATATTTGATTGGATTCTTGGAGACGTCTATTGTCCTTGTGTACAAGTCTGCTGATTATGAATGATTAGTGAATTGTCAGTCTTTTCTGAGCACTAATTTTTCAAGCTGTTTCTCTTACAAATTGCCATGGTACTTTTAGGCTCAAGAATTGCTTTGAGCTTTTACAGTTTCTACAGATGATTTTTAAATGAAAATGATAGGGAAAAAAGTTGTTTGGAAGACTTAGCCCAAATACATTTGAAATGGGTTAAGAATTGTGGTTAGAGTCACAATAACAACAGGCTCATGTCCATTTCTACAAGGAAGCCAGCATTGTCTGAAGGGTGTGTGGCCAACAGGACTATATGCTTAGGCACACAGAACACCATGACCTTCCTAACAAAGTGGTATCTATTTATCTAGTTGCCTTTGCATGCGTTTTAGCTGCTAGGTGGGCAGGAGCTGGGGCAAGAATGGGAGCTCATGCCATCATGTGATTCTTGGGTCTCAAATGGCCAACCTTCCAGTTGACAAGTCCAACATCTTAACCTCTGGGTCATTAGAACTCTGCAAAGAGGTTGAGAAAATTCTATTTCTATGTTACATCCAGTGATCATCTATAGAGATCTATGGGAGTACTAATGCTTATATTCAGCCTGCACATATGTGACAATAAATCTTAAATTATAGGGCCATTATAAGCCTCTGGGGAACTCTCTTCAATAAACTGAACTCCATATAAGTGCAAGTATTATAAAACTTCTCACTGTTTGGCAATGGAGAGCACATACTTGTCACAATGAAAGGTTCAGACATTTATCAATCTGAAAGACTCCAGGGAAGCTAACAAGAGGTAATTTTAAAAATGCTTCAAAAATAATTTGAGTAAAACATCCTGCTACTGTATTTAAGGGCTCCAAGTCACCCAAGGAGTGGAGACAATAGACTGTTGAATTGGGACAAGTGCATTGTTTGTCTGAGGTTTTGAGTATTGTTGGCATTGTTTCAACTCTATTACTAAATATAGGGCAATGAGCTGCTTAGATTTGTTTGCTTAATGTAAAAAAGCCTGAACAAATTACAAATAAATTAATATATCTCTGGAATTTATTAATATACAATTCTAAACAGCTAACAAAGAATTAAAAACAATATAATTAAAATAGGAAGAAAACAGCCATATTGGAGAAAGAAAACTATAACATAAAAAAAAAAAAAAATTCAAGAGTATTCAGAAGCTACATCTGGTATGGAGTGTAGTGGGTTAGACAGTTCTTGGAGACCCAAGAATAGTCATAGCAATAGCACTTAGACTTATATACCACTTTACAGTGCCTTATAGACCTGTCTAAGTGGTTTACAGAGTCGGCATATTGTCCCCATCAATCTGGGTCCTCATTTTACCCACCTTGGAAGGATGGAAGACTGAGTCAACCTTGAGCCTGGTGAAAATTTGAACTGCCAAATTGCAGGCAGCCAGCAGGCAGTAGTAGTAGCCTGCAGTACTGTACTCTAAACACTGCACCACCATGGCTATTTCTCATTCTCATAAGAATGGCTTTTGTAACATCACTGTTTCACAAGCTGCATTAGCTGCAGGTCTACTTCTAGATGCAATTATAAGATGTTGATAATTAGCTTTAAATCCCATCATGATATGGGTCCAGGCTACTTGAAAGGCTGTCTCATCCCACTGGGATTGGCCTGCCCCATCCATTCCAGTAGAGGAGGCATGCTGTGGGCCCCGTCAGCCTGATTATTCCAGCTGGTGGAATCCACAAGGGCCTTCTCTGCTGTTGCACTTGCCTTGTGGTACATCTTGCCCTCCCAGTGTGAGGTCAGCCCCAATTCTCCTCACCTTCCCAAAGAGCCTAAAGATCTGGTTCTACTAGTTAGCTTGGAGCCCCAATGGGGGGTCATTACAACAGAGGTGATTTATTTATTTATTTATAAAGTTTTATTTGGGTTTTCACACATACAAAATGCAAGTAAAACATCTTTTTTGAAAATAGCATGGCCCCGGGTTGAACTTCTCTATACAGTTCAATTTCATGCTCCTTTTTGTGTTCTATTCCACATCTTATACTATTCTACATTTTCTATATAGTTTTTCCCCTCCTTTAATTTTCTCAATTTTATTTTGATTATTTCATCTCAATTCAAATCATTATATTTATACTTTTGTCTGTTCTGTTTCAATTTCATATTATCTTTTCTCATTAAACAAGTTTTCTCCTGTAGTTACTAATCGGAGTATGACACCTTTATATCTTTTAATTACATCCATTCAACTCTTATTTAAACTTCAATATATACCTTAAGTTTATGACCTTTAATATAATACATAATACATAACTTCCAATCGAATTCTGCTTGGTATATTCTTATAATACACACTATATTATTTTTTTAAAAGATTATAAATATATGTAATTATAAACCCTCATTCCATTCCAATTCAGTTTTATCATTAACAATCATTAAAATCTTAACATCTTTAACACTTCTTTTCGATTAAATATCATACTTCCTTAAAGACACGTATAATCTCCATAATTAATTTTTCCCTTCTCTTCACATATGTTTTATAAATCATTAAATATACCTTTTGTTACATTTATTTATTGACAAGCATTCCACTGAATTATGACAGGTATTTTATCAGACATTTTAATCATACATTGCTTCATATTTTCTAAAATTATTTCTGTTTCTAATATAACCATACTATCTTATGTACCTTTGCAGAATCCCTTTTCCATTAAATTTTCACCCTTTATCTCTAAATAGACCCTGTTTCTCTATATTTTGTTTCTGTCCTTTATGACTTCTTTTCCTTTCTTTCTTCCCTCTCATCTTCTCCCTCCCCTTTTTACCCCCTTGTCTCTCTACTTCTAATTCTCTCTTCTGCATTTCCCTCTTTTGTTGCTTTCTGATTTTATATTTATTTTTCACTCTATTTTTTTGGGGGGGGGGGTGTTGTTTTTCCCAATCTTAAACTTTCCATTCTCTTCCCCCCCTTTCCTTTTTTTCCCCCCATCTAAGATTACTTGTTCATTAAAGATGGCTTCTTCTTTGTCGCAATCTTCTTGTTCTACAGGCATTTCTTGTTGTTTCTCATAGTTCCAAATCTCCATTTCTAAGAACTGTAATACAAAGCCAAAAGAACCTCTCACTTCTTGTGCATGTTCTTTGTACTCTTAAAGTTCCATTTTCAGTTCTTCTAAAAGTTGAACAATTTTAAACAGTTTTAAACAACCACCCGATTGATTTTAGTCATTCAAATACAATAACCAAAAATCCAGAGATCATCAAGTAATCCAAATAGTCCCAAGCTGTTTCTTCTTATTTCTTTTTCCACTTTTTCTTCCTGGGGTTTTTGTTGCAATGTTTCAGTTAAAATGTATCTTTTGGAAGTCTTGTTGAGATTTTGCTGTAAGTTCTTTTTAATTCCAGGCAATCTCCTCCATTCCAGATCCTGCCCTTTTATTCTTTTTCTCTCCTTTCCTGTTTTCAAAAGCTTTTGATTACCCAGAAATCTTTATTATCCCTTTGACTTTTTATTTTCAGCATTAAATGCCTATTAATGTCAAAGTGGATTTTTTTTTCCAATTTCTTGCTTAAGTCTCTTAGCTGTCAGTATAGAAAAAGGAGAAAAAAACCCAAATCTTTCCCCTTTTCTCTCTTCTTTGCAGCTTAAAAATCTTCTTAGGGAAGATTGTTATTGTTTTTTTTTAATAGTTTCAATTCCAGGGTACCTTATTTGTTGCTTTTGCTGTTTGACCCGGTCAACCAAAACTTTCTCTTCTTATCTTCCTCCTGCACATTCTTTTCCAGATGAGTTCTTCTTTGTGGTGGCCATTTCTGACCACCGCTACAACCGCCTTCAGGAAAGGGAGTAATCACCAGCTGGGGAAGAGAGATGTGGCTCTCCTCAACCCTGCAGGCAGTCTCCCCCTTCTTCACCACCTCTATGGGGTGGCTTTGCCCCAAAACCAACTGTCTCAGGGTGTTCCAGCAACGAGCATGAATCGAAACTCAGAGAGACGAGGCTTCGGTCTGTTGCCAAAGAAGCTCAAACCGGAAGTCTCAGAGGTGATTGATTTATTAACAATGGATCCCACCTCCCACAGTTGGTGCATTAGATGAAATCTGCTTAAAGGCTTTTCTTGCTATAGTGTCTGCCTATTCATTACTTCAGCAGCAACTGTGGGTCCATAACAAAGCCCAGATAACATACATTTCACCTGGAAAGTGCAATCTAATCCAAGACTCAAGTTGTAACTGCTGGAACCTGTGCATCCAAAGACACTCAGTCTTGCTAGTGTTGAACTTCAGCCCATTTTATTCTCACTCTAAAGAAAGAAGAGGAAGTTGAAGAAGGGGACAACCAAGAATGAAGTGGCTGGATGTTGACACTGAAGCAATAGGTATGAGTTTAAATGGATTTCAGAAGGTAGAAGACAGGAAGGCCTGGAGGAACATTGTCCATGGGGTCACAATGGGTTGGACATGACTTCACAACTCACAACAACAATAAGCTTTTTCTCTTTACTTATTCATTGGTTACTATTCCTTCCCATTTTCTGTGGATAGAACAATGTCCTACTTTCTCCTGCAGACAGGAATAGAAAAAAAATTAAGCCAAGCAAGTTGGACAGAAGACAAAGGTACTTTGGCTTTGCTATTACATATGTTCACATTTCTAGATTTTTTTCCTACATTTCTTGCCACAATCTTCCTGAGAATCTCTGCAGATTCATGACCTTTAAAAGCTGTGTAATACTGTTTACAGGTAAATAGGAAATATGCTTGAATGCTAAATGTCTTAATCGTGGAGGAAACAGATGTCAATAGAAAAGCTCAGGTAATCAGGTTACGCAAAAAATGTCCCAGGGTTAAATTTCAGAATCCTTGGCCAAGACTGAAAAAGTGCTAAAATATATTTGTATATTTGTATCAATAGTAACAAACTGTAGGAGCCCATGTTTCTTTTCATAGCTTTCTTCTTTATGTTCTAAAGCTTAAAAAGACTAAGAGCCTTATCTAGGGTAAAAAGATGGTCCTACAAGATGTTTCTTCTCTTCTCTTCTCTTCTCTTCTCTTCTCTTCTCTTCTCTTCTCTTCTCTTCTCTTCTCTTCTCTTCTCTTCTCTTCTCTTCTTTCTTCTCCTCTCCCCTCTTCTCTCCTTTCCTCTTCTCCTACTCCTATTTCTACTCCTACCCATCTCCCTTCTCCTTCCCTCTTCTGACTGTGGCCTGTCCATGAATAAGGGATGCTTAAATTATTATTAGCTGTACCTGTGTATATTTCTCTTGTATGACAACCCATCCACAAGCAACTTCAAGGTATATAAAATCTGGAATGTTTGTCACCCATTACCTTGGGATGAAGTCAGGTGACTAGCAATGACTTCCAAGACAGGATAGGATCGACAATGGAAACAGCAAATTCCTTGTTTATTTAAGCTGGGCAAAAAGCTCTGTAATTTAAAAATGAGGAAAGATCCCCTGGAATTATTCTAGCCATTTACAAAAATGAAACAATCAACTGATGAACGTCAGAATTAAATATTACCACAGGCATGTGAACAAATGGTAAAAGTATTACTGAATATTTTTTTCAAAAAAAAAAAAAGATAACTAATAAGTCTTGTGCAATTATAATGGGAATGGGATAGGTAAATTAGCAAAATTATGAAACCAGTTAATGACAATGCAGATTTAACATGAATCCTGATTAATGTTAATCACAAAGAGGAAAATTAACCTTAGAAAATTAATGCATTAGACTTCTGGATCAGGTTTATTTATGTATAGCTGCATATTAGGAATAATATGATTCATATCTTAATTTTTTTTTTCTAAAATTTCTTGATTCTCATTAGTTCTAATGCTAGACCAGTGATTTTTCTGTCTTATATTTTCCATGAGCTACATGCTACTTTCTTTTTTTAAAAAAACGCATTTATTAACCCTATAATTATTTTGGGGTTCCATTGTGTCTCTTCATTCAGATTCAACTCTATGAATAATACCACCTGCAAAGTTGTAAAATTCCTGAAACTTTCAAAGAAGTGCTATGTGTTGGCTTTGATGTGTTATATAGTCTTCCTTTTCTTTTCAGCTATGAATTACAAGTTCTTCAGCAACCTGTCTGAGATTTTCTATTATTTTTATATCACACAAAGCTATGAATATTTTGACTACAGTTTCAGCTACTCCTTGCTTAGGAAAATATACACAAGGGAGGGAGGGAGGGAGGAAGGGAGGGAGGGAGGACATGGACTATTCTTTACAAAATCAGCTTTATCCCTGAGCTGGAATTTCTTTTCTTCATTAATTATTTTTGTTAAGATTATCATCATATGAAGTACAAATTAAAATAAAGACAGTGAGCAAATGAGAAAGGAAAAGAGATAGGAAAGAATGGTATACTGGAAAGGGAAAAAGAAAAAAAAAAGCATTGACTTTTTTTTCAGCACAGTTAAATTCAAAATAGAATTACAACAAATTCAACTTTTTTACTTTACCAACTTAACAAATATTATCCATTTCTACAACAACAAACTATCTTAATCAGCAAAATCCAAATTCAACATTTCATTTTTTTTCCTGTCTTGAGCATAAAATCCAGAACTGGTTGCCAAGTAAAAACAAAACTAGATATGTTCTTTTTTCTAAGTAGAACAGTCAATTTTGCTATCTTTGCTACCTCCCTCACTTTTTCATCCATTCTTCTCTTGTGGGTCTGAGTTGGCATTTCTAAGTGAGGATGAAATTTCTCTCATCAGCAACATCACCTAGCAGTTGGGCATCCAAGCAAGTATCTGCATGAAACACCATCATGTTTCCCACCCAAGTGGTACCTGTTTCTCTACTCATGTGTAGGATACTTTCAAACTGCTAGGAGGGGCAGAAACTGGGGCAAGTGATGGGAACTGACACTACCATGTGGTGCTAGGACTCAAACCATCAGAGCAAAGATGATCCACATTGTCTTTAAGCCTCGTGATGCACTGGAAGGATTAGCACTCAGCACCCTTCATTTGCAGAACGAGTCATTTCCTTCCAGCTCCTCTGAGAATGTTATAAATTATTTACCACAAAGTGCCTGATGATAATATTTATAGCACTGTCCATATCTGATGCACTCACCACCAAATAATATGGCATGATTGCAATCCTCAAAGGATATGCAAAGCTATGACAAATGCTAATTTTTTTTTTAAAAAAAAATAGCATTTAAATTTCATTTTTATGGCTGGACATTATAGTGAACTGTAAACCTATTCAATGAATAAAAGGAGGAAGCAGTATCTTTCATGGAAGAGAAGAATCAAGAAAGAACTGAAATAGATGTTACCTGAGAAGGGAAGCTTTCAGCTAGAAAAAGCTGACTCAGAACAGTAAAACAAATTATGCAATTTTACTGTTGTAAAGAAGCTAACTTTTTCTTGTTCAACTAAAAGTCTCATGCTCATTTATAAAGAAACAATAGGAGTTGGCTATGGAATGTGTTCTGTCCCCTCATTTGAATTCTTGAGATCCCCACGCTTTGATTGGCCAAAGCATGGGGCGATCTGATTGGCTAGGCGAGCCGCGCCAATTGGCTCGCTGAGAATCTCCCGTGATTGGTCAATTCGAATCACGGGAGATTCAAAGTGGTGCTATTGGCCGCGGCCGCCGCGGCTTGGAAATAAAAAGCCGCAAAGTTTTCCCTTAGCGCCAGTTCGGTTCCTGACTAAATAAAAGAGCTTGATCCACAGTCACCGACTCCTGGCTTCTTTCCACGCGGACTTAACAGAATAAAGTTGGCTATGAATATGGAAGGCTGCTATATAATTTTGCATAGAAGGGTGCTGTTTTTATATAATGCTGAATTCATTTCAACTTTGAATTCATGGAAGCCTAGCCAGAAATTATTACCTCTTCTCTCAACAATTACTAGTTTCTCCTTTTTCTGCAACATGAATGCCTAGACATTTCCACATAGCCAATGGCTGCACCTCACAAAACCTTCATTGTTTTTAACCTTGTAACACAGTTTCCCTCCATGCCTCAGTGACACTTCCACCAATATACCAGAGAAGCAATTATTCAAAATAAGAGTGTTTTTTTTTTCCTGGAGAGCAGGTATGCAATCATAGAATTGTAGAGTTGAAAGGCACATCAAAAATTGTCTAGTCCAACCCTCTGCACTAGGCAGGAGAATCAATTAAGCCATCCATGCAGCCTCCAAAGACGGGGAACCCACAATCTTCATTGACAGACTGTAACAAGAATCTTATAACAAGAAATCTTGTTATAACAATTCAATACAATTTCTGTAACAAGAATCTTATAACAGATCTTATAACAAGAAAGTTCACCTAATAAATTCTAGATAGCAGCAATGTATCCCCACTATTCCTGGTCCTTGTTTCTATAGCAATGGAAAATAATTGCACATCATCTATGACTCTTTTATGCATGTTGCTATCATGTTTCTTCTCAGCCTTCTTTTCTCAGACTGAACATTTTAACTACCATCAGCCTATTTTCATAGAATGTATCCTAAAATCCCTTTATCACCTAAACCCTCTATAACTTGCAATATCCCTCTGGCAATGTGGTGCACATTACAAAGTATTCCAGCTGTCCTCTCACCAGGGCTGATTAGAGTAAGTGTTGACATTCTGTTCGAGAAGCACAGTGAAGTGGTGACTAGGTGTTAGGGCATCTTGACTTCAATGAACAGGAGAAAGAGCTGCTTAATTAAAAATAGCTAGAGAAGTAGTCATAAAGCAATGTGGCTTTTAATTTTTTGTTTTAGTGGGGAGTGGGAAGAACCAAAAATTGTTCTGGCAACTGTTTTTGTGTCTATCATCATATCTTAATTCGCTTCATTCTGGAGTAGCTACTAAAACCTGGTAATGTCACAGAGATACAGTGACACGATGCTGGTTCCAGAGCAGTACAAATACTGCAGATAGATGATCTTCTTCTTCTTCTTCTTCTTCTTCTTCTTCTTCTTCTTCTTCTTCTTCTTCTTCTTCTTCTTCTTCTTCTTCTTCTTCTTCTTCTTCTTCTTCTTCTTCTTCTTCTTCTTCTTCTTCTCCTTCTCCTTCTCCTCCTCCTCCTCCTCCTCCTCCTCCTTTTTTTGGGATCATTAAACACCACTTTTCATAGTCAGCTGTATCTCCAGAGTGCAGGCCCAGGACTTGCATAACTTTGTTGATGGTGTCTTGCCATCTCTGTTTTGGATGCCCACAAGGTCACTGGACAATGACTTCTAGTTGGTAGGCAATCTTGTCCACAGTGAGAGGTGCTCGTCTCTGGACATATCCATACCAGCAGAGTTGGATACAGGTAGAGATTGTCCCAAATAAATAACTCAGTGTAAATCTGGAACTACAGAATAAACTTAGTCCCTTATGCTAAAAGCTTTACGTAGCACTAATCTTACCTCCCAAGCAACAAACTATTACAATATAATTAGTAATAGGACAGCCAATGATTGATTCTTGATTAGTTTTAGTTTCCATAAAAGATGGCAGCAGATGATAGTTTCATTATAATTGCTTAATTAATGCCCTTGAATTCTCTTTTCCATAATTCCCAAAACTCCAACCAGGTAATATGTAGCAAACTTCCTTGACCTATCTTTTTGTGAGTTCTAGATATGTAAAGTATGCATATTTGAAAAGCTATGGGAAAATTTTAAATTCTGTCTCCTAGAAATTATTGGTGCAAGTGTGAACAGTTTTCAAGGTTGTGGTCATTTTTAACTTCCAGGAAATTTTTTCCTTTCTTCCTTCAATTACATTTTGGAACACATCTAAGGTTAGTTCAATAGAAGAGAACTTATGTAAGATGTCAGATATGTAAGAATACTTGTCAAATATTTAAGATCAATTTACCTGGTTGCCATTTGTTTTTGATTAAAAAGTTAATGATCCATTAAAAATTTTTTGGGGAGTGTTCTAACTAAAATAGAATGAAAAATTAATCAGCTACAAAGAATAAAGCCAGATCAACAAAAAGTCATGCTATTAAAACATTTTAAATAAGTTCATAATCATAAGCTGCATAAAATAAAACAAAACAAAATAAACCCTGAAGAAAATATTTCTTTTTTAAAAAATAGGAAGGGCTATTTAAGTTCTTAACAACTGAATAAGAACTATGTGTTCAAAAATTTTCTGTCCAGTTTTCTTCAAAAGCAATATTGAGGTGAATTTGGAAGGAAAATCTCTGGGGTAATTTGACAGAAATTAAAAGAATATAGCAATATTTCTTGAAGTAAAGGTTTAAATTTCCCTTGAGTCAAGCTTAATTTCTGATGACTTTATATATATGACAAAATTGTTTTCTGGGCAACAATATAGAAGTGATTTGCTGTTATCCTTTCCTGAATTTTTCTTTTTCCCAGTTAAACTTATCATCTGATGGGTTATGGTCTCCTGTAAAAGTAAAATCAGTCTGCTTACATTTTTCAAGACCAGCCAAAATTTCTAGATCTTGTTGCTTCCCCTGTGGCTAATCCAGAATGCAAGTTATTGCCCAGAATGTCTATTAACTTATAAGCAGATATAAATATAGATACATAGAATAGTACAGAGATTGTTTGTCATTGCATTCTTCACAGGCTAGTCTATTGAGTGTTTTGATAGTTCCCTATCCAGGTATTAACCAGCCCTGAGTATCAAAAAAAATGTGTTGGTGTCAATATGCTGACTCCATAAACTGCTGTAAACTGCTTAGAGTGAGCTATAGAGCACTGTAAAGTGGTATATAAGTCTAAATGCTATTGCTAACAACCAAGCTCCACTAGACATTGCCAATGAACTACAGCTGGTCTTCAATTTATGATGACAAATGGGACCAGAATTATTGCTAAACAAGACAGTTGTTAAGTGAATAACCCTCTAGACCAAGCCAATATCAAAAATGCCAGGGAATTTCTAGAAGCCTGGCACTCTGACAAATCAGACACATAGACATTAATAACTTCTATAGACTATGCAAAAAAAACAATCAACCACCCCAAAAAGAAAAAGACTCCAGCACCTCTCCACCAATAATCAGCACTCTGATCAGCATAGATTAACTCCAAGGTTGACTTCAGACCAACAATCTAGTAAGTAATACTCCAGTAAGAAACTGCCAAAGAGCCATTAGTAAATAGCCCAACCAAAGAATCTTTAAGTCTGCCCTCACCTGCACATACAGTCAAGACACCAGAATGACAACAAACAACACTCCTTACTAGCACTGATGATGTTATCTGGTTAGGATAATAAAATATCTGCAAGAAAATAAGCAAATTCAGAGAGCACCAAGGATCTCCCTAACACCCAACTTTTTTTTGTGTGTGTGTGTGTGTGTGTGTGTGTGTGTTTTGGCATGGTTGTTAAGTAATCACTGTAGTTGCTAAGTGAGTAGGATGGCTGTTAAGTGAATCCAGCTTCCCAATTGACTTTGCTTGCTGGAATAAGGCAGGGAACATTGCCAATGGAGATCATGCAATTCTGCAATACTACAACTGTTATAAATATATGCTGGTTGCGAAGTGCCTAAATTTTGATCATGTGAATATGGGAATGATGTAATAGTTGTAAATGCAAGGACTAGTTATAAGTCATTATTTTCAATGCTGCTGTAACTTTGAATGGTTGCTAGACAAATGGTTATAGCCAGTGATGGCATTCAGCTGATTCCCACTGGTTCAAGTGAACGGGTTGTTAAATTACCCCACCCCCTGTGATCAAAGTGGAACAGCTGGCACAAGGAAAGAAAAGGCCACTTTCCCTCTTTCTTCTCCCTTCTCCTCCTCCTTCCTTCATGTTGGCCACTCCATTGTCCATTTCTCCATTGCAACACATGGATTCACTTTGATAGTGGCGGGGAGGGGATAATTTAGCAACCAGTTCACCCAGGGTCAGGTTGGCCATTGCAGGAGGCTCATCCCACATGTGTCACAGAGTTGGAGGATGGGGATGGCTCACACTTCCCATGACAACCAACCTGACTCTGAGCAAACTGGTTGCTAAATTGTTAAATTATTTGAATCACACCATGGGTTGTAGCTCAATGATTACCTTTAGATAATTTTGATAGCTCTGTGCACATATAATATTTCAGTCACTTCCCCTAATTTTGATATAATGGGTCATACACTTCCTTTTCTGAATATCTTAGTGCTTAATGAAGGTTTACAAGTTTAAAAGCTTTTGAGCAAGGCAGGTTGAAGGTGTTTTGCTTCTCATCCAAGAAGCTTTTTCAGCTCTTGGAGAAGAAGTGAAACCTCTTCAAAGAAAAAATAAAAAGTCCAGTTCCCTCTTGAAAAAGCACCTTTCGAAGAGATCCAAATGAAGGTTTAAGAAAAAAAAATTTCAATTTCATTGAGATAGAAAACCAAAGATAGTAAAGCATCACCTTCCACCCAACTTAGAAGCAGTCTCCATCTGTCTTTTGTGCTGGTGAAAGGAGGAGTGCCTTGAACTCAATACAGGGATAATACAGGATACATATGCACCAAAGACAAATTCCCTGTGTGTCCTGTTAAGTCCTGAGCATGGGCGCAAGGAACGGAGACGAGACATCGAACGGTGACTTCAACTCTTTATTGTGAAATAAGAACAGAGCAAATACTTGTCAAAACAACCAATGATTTGAGTTTACTGGTTTCACAAGCGTCCAATCAGAGGGGCCCATTAACAGCCAATCAGACTGGCTAGAAACAACGAATCACGACTCGCTATTCACGGGCCAATGAGAAGTGCAGGATTACAAGCCTGCTGTAAAGTAAAGCTGTTTAAGGTTATGCCGCTGCGTTGGCTTAGTCCATAACACCCCTGCTCCCGAGGTTCCATCTGAGGGGTGGGGTGATGTATTCTCGTAAATAGGCAGGTCGCTTCACCTGTCTGCTTGACCTGCGCTGTTCCACCGGTTTCTGTCCTGGTTCTGGTTCCGGTGGGCTGCTAGCTGGGTTAGATGGTGAAAACTGTGGCCCTGGGCTGTTTTCCCTGCTTACACCAGTGCTGTCTTCCGGGTTCCTGGGATCTATTTCCATCGCAGTGCTGTCACGCGGTGAGGCCACTCCCTGGCTCGGTTCTCCTTCTGATGGTGAGTATCCCCTGGTTGGTTGTGTAGACTGTTGGGTTTCGATTATTATTTCTTCTTCGGCCTCCTCAATGTTCCTTACCCCCCCACTAGAGATTCTGGGGCTGAGATAAGACTAGGTGCTAATCTGGAACGGAGTTGGTCCATGTGGCACTTCCACATCTTACCATCTGCAGTTTGTAGGTGATAGGATCGGGGTCCCGTAAGTTGTGTTATGGTAGCGGGGACCCACAATGGGTCACCCGAGAAGTTTTTCGCAAACACGAGGTCACTTTCCTGGAATGCCCGACACTTTCTGCTGGATTCTGGGGGTTGTTCAGGCGTGTAGTTTGGGTGGAGGCGATCGAGATGCAAGCGAAGTTTCCGGCCCATCAGGAGTTCAGCTGGCGTTCTGTTTGTGGTACTGTTTGGGGTTATGTGCTGGAGGAGAAGCATCCGGTTTATTTTGTCGTCAATGTCACCGTGGTCCATTTTGTGCAAAGTCTTTTTTACAAATTGAACCATTCACTCAGCCCTACCATTGGCCGCAGGGTGAGCTAGCGATGTTAAGGCATGGCGGATGCCCCGATCTTCCAGGTACTGTTCGAATGGCAGGGCAGTGAATTGGGGGCCATTATTGGAGACCAGGACATCCGGCAATCCGTGGGTAGCAAATAGCTTATTCAGCTTTTTAGTGACCGCCTCTGTGGTGGTGCTTTTCATCTTGTGGACTTCAAGCCAGTTTGAATAGGCATCCACTGTTAGGAGGAAAGTGTGTCCTCTTGTGGGTCCTGCAAAATCGATGTGGATATGGGACCAAGGACCTCGAGCCGTTTCCCACTGAGTTGGGGGAGTTTTTTGAGGAGTAGAGCGAGTCTCCTGGCATTTGCTGCACTTTGCTACCTAGGTCTCTATCTGTTTGTCTAACCCAAGCCACCATGCATAACTCCTGGCAAATGCCTTCATCTGCACGATGCCTGGATGTCCATCATGCAACATTTTTAATACCCTATGTTGCAATTTCTCTGGGATTACAACTCTGTCTCCCCATACGATGCAGCCCTTTTGGGAGAATAGCTCGGTTTGTCGATTCTTAAATGGCTTGAACGTATCATTGGTTGCGCTGACCGGCCAACCCCGTTCCACCCAGCTGATGACTTGTGCCAAAACAGGGTCCTTTTTTGTTTCTAAGGTGATGTCTCGAGTGGTCAGCGGTGGTGATTTGAGGGTTTTGATTTGCAATACAGCTAAGGTTGGAGCTGGGTCCTCTATGATGTCTGATAGTGGAGAGTGGCTCAAAGCGTCAGCATGGGAATGGTTTTACCCGGGCGGTGTTGCAATCGGTAATCGTAGGCGGCTAAAAATTCTGACCAACGTGTCATTCCTGGTGATAAGACATGGGTAGTTGGTTTGTTTCCCGCCAAAATCCCAAGTAGCGGCTTGTGGTCTGTAATTATGGCAAAGGGTCTCCGATACACATATTCATGGAAACATTTAATTGCAGATACAATAGCGAGAGTCTATTTATCAAGTTGACTATAGTTCCTTTCAGTCTTAGTCAAGGTTCTTGAAAAGAACGCAATAGGTGCCTCATTCCCATTTGGTAGGATGTGGCTTAAAATGGCTCCCACTCCGAATGGTGAGGCGTCACAGGTAGAGTCTCGTATTGTATCTCGTTGTCAAGGGTAGAATCTCGTTGTATTGCATCAATACAGCATCGGAGGTTAAGAGGTCTTTTACTTGTTGGAATGCCCTTTCTTCACGCCGTCCCCAGACCCAGGAAGCCTTTTTGTTGAGAAGTCTATGTAGGGACTCAGCTACGGTTGCCTTCTGGGGCAAGAAGATGTTATAAAAGTTAATGAGTCCCAGGAAGGCTTGGAGGTCTGTCTTATTCCTAGGTCTCAGGGCGTTTTTGATTACGGTTAGTTTTTCTTTGGTGGGATGGATTCCCTGTCTGTCGAGAAGGTATCCCAGGAACTCCACTCTTTCCGTACAAAGTTGACACTTGTCCCTTTTTAACTTCAGACCAGCGTCTTTAAATTTCTGTAGAACTTTTCTGAGTTGTTGTACTAATAACTCTTTAGTTGGGGCAGCTATTAAGATGTCTTCAAAATAAGGCACGATGCCTTTTATGCCTTGTAATAGTCTCTCCATTAAACTTTGGAAAATGCTAGGCACCACACTTACTCCAAATTGGAGTCTATTGCACTTGAAGGCGCCTCTATGTGTAACTATTGTCTGGGCTTCTGTAGTTGCTGCGTCTACAGGTAGTTGTTGGTATGCCTGAGCTAAGTCCAATTTCGCAAATATTTTTCCGCCACCCAGGAAATAAAGAAGGTGTTGGACCACTGGTACTGGGTAAGCACTCTGTTGAAGAGCATGATTTAGGGTGGCCCGGTAATCCCTGCAAATTCTTAACGGCTTCATGGGCATTACTATTGGAGTTTCCCAGCGGGCATAGTCAATCAGTTCCAATACGCCCTGGGCTATCAGTTTATCTAGCTGTTCGTCGATCTTCGGCTTGAGGGCAAAAGGTACCTGATGAGGCTTAAGCCGAATGGGAGCTACATTGGGGCTGAGATTAAATGATATAGGGGTCCCCTTGTACTTGCCTAATGTTCCTGTGAACACGTCCTGGAATTCCTGGATGAGGGCCTCTTCCCAGTCGTCACTTCTGGATTGGTGTATGCCGGCTAGTTCAATCCCGAGTGGGGCGAACCACTGTAACCCAAACAAACTGGGTCGGTCATGATCGATGACAGTGAAGGGAAGCGTCACGGTGCGGTCCTTGAAGGATACTTGGACGTGGCTGGAACCGACAACTGGAATTCTGTTTCCCTGGTAGTCTTTTAGGATGATTCGTTGAGTGCTGAGGTCCTGGTGGCAGATGGCAGGGATCAGCTGTTTGAGGGTTTTCCAGGATACCATCGATAGGGATGATCCCAAATCGACTTCCATCACGCACGGTCGATTCTCAATAGTAACCCTTATGCGGATCTTTCTTGCATCAAATGATGAAGCATGGCTGATAATAATGGTTTGGTGAGCCTCTTCTCGTCTCATTGAAGAGGCAGGTGCTCGATTTCTGCAGTGGTAGTGGTTGTTCCATTGGTGGTTCAGGCGGTCCTGATTCTCAGGAGGTTTGCCTGTCTCCTGGTGGAGGTTGTTCTCCCTTCAGCTGGGACTGGACTCTCACTTGCTTCTGCAGACCTTCATGATGTGGCCTCTTTTCCCGCAGGTACGGCAGAGTGCGTCGAGGAATTTGCAGTCCGATCACGGGTGGTTTGCCCCACAACCAGCACATTGGCGCGGACGTCTCTGGTTCCTTTGCTCTCGTTCCGAGCGGAGCCGGTTGACCTCCTCTTCCTCACTGTCTGAGGATGACTCGAGGTCTTCGTGGTGGGTGGTGATAGCATGCTTCTCGGCAGCGAGTGGGCTATCATTAGCGAGTTGGCGAAGCGGTGTTTTCGCTCGGCGCATTCGAGTGTCTGACTTCCTGGTTGTTTCTGTGGCAGTAGCATTGGCGATGACATCTGTAAGGCTGATGTCTCCTTTCGCCATAAGTTTACTCTGCACATGCGGTGCATCTAATCCCAGAACTAAGCGGTCTCTCAGGGCTTCCTCAAGGTTTGCAAAACCACAAAGGCCTCCTAGGTTTTGGAGGTCGGCTACGAAATCCCCAATGCTCTCGTTCTTCCGTTGGTCTCTCTGGTAGAACTCGTGTCTTCGTATCAGTGTAGGTACTGCGGATGCGTCATGGGCCCGAAGGATTGGGGCGAGGGTATCCCAATCCATGGTCTTCACTTCCGCCGGTTTTGCCAGTGCTTTAGCCATTTTGAAAACGGTGGGGCCACAATGAGTCAGGAACACCACTCGTTTCTTGCCAGGCATAGCATCTTTTAAATTGTTGGTCTCTAGGAACATCTGGAAGCGATCTATGTACGAGTCCCAGTCTTCGGTTGCTGGGTCGAATGGAGCCGGTGGTATGGCGCTGCTGGTCATCTTGCCGTTTGTTGCATTCGCTCTTCAGTCACGTGCTCTGTCTTGTTCAATGCATACTTAGTCAGCTCTATTGTCTCCGTATCCCATCCTCATTGCCAGTGTTAAGTCCTGAGCATGGGCGCAAGGAACAGAGACGAGACATCGAACGGTGACTTCAACTCTTATTGTAAAATAAGAACAGAGCAAATACTTGGGCAGCAGCAGCTCTTTTATAGAGCTGGCTGCTGTCAAAACAACCAATGATTTGAGTTTACTGGTTTCACAAGCGTCCAATCAGAGGGGCCCATTAACAGCCAATCAGACTGGCCAGAAACGACCAATCATGACTCGCTATTCGTGGGCCAATGAGAAGTGCAGGATTACAAGCCTGCTGTAAAGTAAAGCTGTTTAGGGTTGTGCCGCTGCATTGGCTTGTCCATAACATGTCCAATCACACTTGGCCAATGAAGAATTCTATTCTATTCTATTCTATTCTATTCTATTCTATTCTATTCTATTCTATTCTATTCTATTCTATTCTATTCTATTCTATATGTGGAAGTGCTGTTATTTCAAGGAGAACTATTTTCCAATAAACAGTCCTCCAGCTGCATTTTAGTTTACTTTATTATCATTGCACCTTGTACAACGAAATCAAACACCATCTTCAGTGCACATCATGACCATGACATGAAAATAAACACAAACACAAACACACATCCTTCACCCTTCACACATTGAACCAGAGACCCCCAACACCACACCAACACTGCACTATACAACAGAATTCAAAAGAGTTACTGCCCTGGGATAGAAGCTGTTTTTCAGCCTATTTGTCCTCGTTTTTATTATTCTGTACCATCTGCTAGATGGTAATAGTTCAAAAAAGGGGTTCCCAGGATGAGATGGATTTTTGAGAATGTTTTGAACTTTCTTAAGGCAGCAGGAGCTATAAAACTTTTCCAAAGATGGGAGAGGGCAACCAATGATCTTCTGGGCAATGATATTAACCCTCTGGAGTGCTGTCCTATCTGCCACTGTGCAATTGGAAAACCATACAGAGGTGCAGTATGTTAAAATGCTCTCTATGGTGCAGCGGTAGAAGGTCACCAGCAGTTTCTCATTTAGTTGTTGTTTTCTGAGAAGCCTCAGGTAGTATAATCTCTGCTGGGCCCTTCTGACCAGGGCTGCAATGTGGGCACCCCAGGTCAGGTCCTCTTTTAGGGTAACACCCAGAAACTTAAAACTGGCCACTTGCTCCACTTGGTCACCATTGATAAGCAAGGGCTGGATGTCTGTTCTGTTCCTTCTATAATCCACTATAAGCTCCTTGGTCTTATTGGTGTTGAGGACCAAGTTGTTGTCTCCACACCATGAAAGCAAACTGTCCACCTCATCTTGGTAGGCAGACTCATCCCCCTCAGAGATAAGTCCCACCACTGTTGTATCATCTGCAAATTTAGCAATAGTATTACTAACGTGAGTGGGAATGCAGTCATGCACATAAAGAGTAAGGGACTCAGCACGCAACCCTGTGGTGTACCAGTGTTAAGAATAAGGGCTGAAGTGGTATGATTACCTAATCTGACCCTCTGTGAGCAGCCAGACAGGAAATCCATAATCCAAAGGCAGATTGAAATAGAAAGTCCAAGGTTCAGAAGTTTAGACACTAATCTATGTGGAAGAATTGTGTTAAACGCAGAACTAAAATTCACAAAAAGTATCCTCACATAGCCCTCCTGCTGTTCTAGATGAGTCAGAGCAGTGTGAAGAGTGATGGCTACAGCGCCCTCTGTAGATCTATTTCTTCTGTATGCAAACTGGTGTTTATCAAATGATAAAGACCAGAAAGGATGTGCCGGCAGACCAATTTTTCAAATCACTTCATGATGATAGGAGTGAGTGCCACTGGCCTGTAATAATTGAGGTTATTGATAGGGAACTTCTTTGGCAGTGGAACAATGGTGGAAGCCTTCAAACAAGATGGAATAGTGGACTGGGATAAAGACTGATTGAAAATCCTGGTAAAGATTCCAGCCAACTGATCAACACAGTCTTTAAGCACTCGACCAGAGATACTGTCAGGACCGGCAGCCTTTCTAAGGTCCACAAGCCTCAGAATGCTCTTCACCTCCTGTTCCTCCACAATGAGGTGGGGGCTACAATTGGCTGGTAGTTGTGTTTTATCTGTCTCTGATGTCTCCACTTCAAAGCGAACAAAGAAATGATTCAGTTCCTCTGCCAATGAAGCATCCTCTCAGCAGGGATGACATTGGTCAGTTGATGGTTTGTAATTTGTTGAATCCCTCGTTACACCTGCTGTTATTGCTATAAAAATTATCCTCAATCTTCCTCTTATAATCAGTCTTAGCCTTCTGAATATCTTTTTTCGGATTAGCTCTGGCAACACTGTATCTTGCCCCATCACTGGACCTAAAGGCCTTGGTCTTGTCATGCAAGAGGCCCCAGACTTCCTTGGTCATCCAGGGTTTCTGATTGAGATAGATCCTAATACGTTTATCCACAGTGATGGTATCTGTGCAGTGTTTGATATAGCACTGAACAGTTGCAGTGTACACCTCTAGGTCAGGGTGGTAAAAGATGTCCCAGTTTGTGTTCTCAAAACAATCCTGAAGTTGTTGGGAAGCATCTTCTGGCCAAGATTTCATTTTTTTTTTTCCGGTTTCACGTGGCTTTGGGGCAGCAGGAATTCGCGACAGCTCGCGATTCCTGCTGTGCTAGCCGCCAAGGTACCCCCGATCCAGATGGGTCAGGGAGATATGGCTGCCCTGTAGGGACAGCTGAAGAGAGAGGAGAGTCGGACAGGGGGTTGGGGGTGTCGCAGATCCGCTCCTCCTCCGGAAAAACCCCTTTTTCCCAAGGTGGTGGAGCGGCGGTCAGCAATGGCCGCCACGAAGTAGCCAGCAACCGGGCAAGATTGCGCTGGAGGAAGTAAGAAGAGTGAAAGTGCTGTCTGAGCCGGGTCAAGTAACATCTTTCAAATTTGTTGGAACTGAGCTGTTTGAATTGCTGGAGGATACATTGTATCCCTAAGAAGATCGAAAGTGGCGGAGAAGCTGTTAAAGGGAACTTTTTTTTTTCTTCACTCTCCCACCCCATGGAAACAGCAGATATGTTTGGACATATTGGACATTGAAAGTGAATTATTCTGAAAGTTGAAGCTAAGGGACAAAAGGGTTTCTGGACATTGAAAAACTTAAGAAATTGGAAAACCCTTATTAGAGGTATGGATTTCTGATTATTTAAAATTGATGTTGCAAGTGGGAAGGGAGAGGAAAAAAAATTGGAGCAGAAGCTGAAAAAGGAGGAGATTGCCTAGAATCCCAAAGAAAGGTATATGGTAATTGGACCTCTTTGATTAAACATTAACCCCAGAAAGAGAAAGAGAAGAAGGAAGAAAAGTATTAATTTTTGGAATTTTTTTTTTGAATTATTTTGATTAAAAATATTTGTGGTTGTTTTGGGAAAAGTTTCTTTTTTCATAATGGCATCGCTTGTGGATGAACTAAAGACTGAATATCAAAAATATAAAAAAGAAGATACTTTGGGCACTTTGTTTCAATTCTTAGAAATGGCGTTATGTACTTATGAAAAGTTGACTATGCAGCAGAAGGACTGGGACAAAGAAGAAGAGGAAGAAGAAGCCATCTTTGATGAACAATGGGTTCTTTTCGGGGAGGAGGAGAAAAAGGATAAGAAAAGGGGGATTTTAAGAATTATAAAAACAACCAAAGAAGAGAAAAATGAGCGGAAAGATGGAGGCAAGGTTAGAAAGCAAAGGAAAGGGAGTAAGAAAAGGGAGGAGGAAAGACAAAGGGGTAAAAAGGGCAAGGAGAAGAATAAGCAAGAGAGAAAGGGGGGGAGGAGAAGCCTTAATGGGGGGAAGCAAGATCTAAAGAAAAAAAGTTTATTCAGAGACAATGGGTGAATTTAATTTAGGATAAAAGAGGGATTCTGGAGGGTACATAAGATTGTGTTTTTTATATGTGTATTTAGAGTATAAAATTCATTGTGTAATTTTAGAATCTATTAAACAGAATCCCAAGAAAAATTGTTATATGAAGTACTTTTAAGTTAGGGTAATGAGTTATAGACGTTATAGGAGAAGTATAATAAAAGAAAAAAGATGAATGGATAGTTGGAAATAGAACAGACAAAGAATATTATTGAAAATGGTAATAAGATATGAAAGGATATATAAAGGTTTTGTTATGGTTTTTTTTTTTGGATTTTGTATATTGAAAAAAGGCAAAAAAAATTTAATTAATAAGAAATAATTTGGATGAAAAGGAGAAGTTGGGATATGAAGTTAAATAGATAAAGTATTGATACTATAATTTGGAATTGTTATGTTCTATTGGTTTTCTTCTTTTATTATTTTTTCTTAGAAAAGAACTTATAAGCTGTTATGCCTTGTGCATTGTTTATATAAAATTGATAAAAATGGTTTATATATATATATAAAAAAGAAAATGATAATAAGATATGGAAGGATATATAAAGTGAATATGATGTTTGAATTTGTGTCTGTGTGAAGAGTTTCAACCCGGGATCAGACAACCTTCAGAAAAGATCTTTTAGTTTTGTTTATGTTTTATTGTGTTTTCTGTAAAATTAATAAAATTTGTTTAAAAAAAAAAAAAATTCACTATCTTTATTTTAGACAGAGCCTGTCTCATAAGAGGGATGTAAGCTGGTGCTAAAAGCAGTGACATATGTTCTGATTTTGGATGCTAAATGGGATGCACTGTGGAATGCAACATCACCATGCTCTAAACATGTAACTATGTGTAACTATGCAATTTGTAGGATAATTACAGTCTCCAAGGACACAGGTTTCAAGCGTATTTGTTTTAGCAGAGTCCAGGAAAAATAAAATTAAATATAGCTCTGAGTGCTCCCTTAAGAATAAAGATCAATCTTGTCACACTTTCATAAGTCGAAGCATAGATTGAGGAAGTATAGCCTTCAAGGATAATTGACTTGATTATAAGAATAAATGTTTTCTACACAGTATAAATATAAATTAGAAACTTCCCTTGGAACATTCTTTCAAATAGAAAAAATCATGGCAGTCCTAGGCTGCATTAACAGAGGAATAAAATCAAGCTCACATGAAGTGTTTGTACCGCTTTATAATGCCTTAGTTGGACCACACTTAGAATATTGCATCCAGTTTTAGTTACCACAATTTTAAAAAGATGTTGATACTCTATAAAGAGTGCAAAGAAGAGCAACAAAGATGATTGGGGACTGGAGGCTAAAATATATAAAGAACAGTTGCGGGAACTGAATATGTCTAGTTTAATGAAAAGGACTATGGGTGATATGATATCTGTGTACCAATATCTAAGGGGCTGCCACAAAGAAGGGTAGGACAAGAAGTAATGGATGGAAACTAATCAAGGAAAGAAGAAACCTAAAACTAAGGAGAAATTTCTTACCAGTTAGACAATTAATCAGTAGAACAACTTGCCTCCATGTGTTGTGGGTGCTTCATCGCTGGAAGTTTTCAAAAAGAGATTGGACAACCATTTGTCTGAAATGGTATAGAGTTTCCTCTCTGATCAGGCCTCCAAGGTCCCATCCAATTCTGTCATTCTGTTACATGTTAATAAACTTCAGTACAAGTAGTCTACAACTTATGACCATAATTGAGCCCAAGCTTGGTTATTAAGTAAAACATTTGTGAAGCATGTTTTGCCTCATTTGTAACCTTTCATGCCACATTTCTTAAGTGAATCACTACAGTTGGCACAATTTCAAAATCCAGAAGTATCTTTAGTTTTAAAGAAATGATCAAAAGTACATGTAAATAGGGGGGAAGAAGCAAAACTATAAAAAGCACTTGTCAAAGAAGATTGAATAAAAATATTGGATGTTGCTTAATGTGGAGGCATCAGTGGAATGTTGGTGCTATTAACTATTAATTCAGTATTAATTCAGTATGTACAATATTAACATACACCATGGATACGTATGAAATCAATCTTTTTTATATTGTAGTATTGTATATATTGTACATTGTAGTATTATATTCAGACATCATCCTAAGCCACAAGCAAATATTTCTTTGCTCGTGGCTTAGCATGATGTCTGAATCAGGCACTATGGTTTATTAATCTTAATTTGTAGCTTAGTATGATTATTCCCTCGCCCAAAGCGTATGCATCAAATAATAGTTTGGTTAATAGCAATAGCATTTGAACTTATATACCACTTTATAGTGATTTACAGCCCTCTCTAAGTCAGCATATTGCCCCCGACAATCTGGGTCCTCATTTTACCCACCTCGGAAGGCTAGAAGGCTGAGTCAACCTGGAGCCTGGTGGGATTTGAACTGCCAAATTGTAGGCAGCTGGCTGCAGAAGTAGCTTGCAGTACTGCACTCTAACCACTTAGCATAAAATAAAACTCCAATGGGAGGGGGGCAGTCTTCTGAGAAAACAAAAACTAGAAAGCATCATTTCCTGATGAAAAGTGCACAGTGTATTGGTTTCGGTCAGGGGTGAGATTCTGCCACTTTGGACTGGTTCAGATGAACCCCTAGCTCTGAAGATCAGCTGGGAGTGAACCAGTTCACGCTGACAATCATGTGGGCCCGCCTGCCCACCTGCCTGCCTCTGTGCTGTACTGACTTTTATCAGCTCAGCTCAGCAGAACAGATTGCCGCTCCTCAGCTGTGTTACTCCCCCGAAGTAACATAGCAGGTAAGGACTTTTTGCATTGCTGTTCATTGAACCGGTCGTTATACCAGCAGCATCCCACGTCTGGTTTAGGTATTAATATCATTTCTTTGCTTCCATTTACATTTTTAATGAGGTAAATTATAAGGAAGAGTGGTGTCATAAACATTTTTTTTTAAAGTTCCCTAGAAAAGCCTGAGCAATAAAAGAAACATCTCCTCTCTTTATACCCAGATCAGTGTTTTATATGAAGAAGGTCTGAAACTGTGAAGAGATTCCCAGTGTGAGTTGCAGGTGAGATGGGTTGAACATAATAATCATTTTCCCTCCTAAAACCTCGTCAAAAGATCAGCTTGACAAGTTTCCTTATGAATCAATCTTCAGAATCTGTGTTTATTTCTCAGTTGGATGAGGCTTCCAATGGCTACTTATTTCTTCCTTTTTAAAACAGATTATTAGCTTGCCCTTATTATTTTTTTTATAAATAACTCAAGGCAGCTAGCATACTTAATATCCCTTCCTCCTCTTATTTACCCCACTCCAAAAGCAACCCTGTGAAGTGCTTGGGCTAAGACAGCCTTTCAAACTGGCAGCCCATGGGCCAAATGTGTCACACGCAGGCCACACCTATCCAGTCTCAGCAAAGGCAAAAATCATCACAATACATCACCTGACATGACTGAGTTTCACACCCATGGATTAAGAGATAGTGACTGGCCCAAAGTCACCCAGCTGGCTTTAAAGTGGGACTAGAACTCAGAATCTCCTGGTTCCTCACCTTAACCACTGGACCAAACTGGATCTCTAGACATTATTTTGTATCTATGTACTTATTTCAGCATGATGGCCTAAATATAATTAGAGACTGAAAAAATCTGGAAGGTAAATTAGGGTTAAAAAAAAAATATTATTATTATTGTTGTTGTTGTTGTTGTTGTTGTTGTTGCTGTTGCTGTTGTTCCGGGGAAGGTTGATGGAAAATTCAAACCCCTTTGTTTTTAGAATTGTAAAGAACATATATTCTGTTTGGTTCCATTTCAGCCTCTCCCTCCTTTCGATTTGCCTTCCATCTGTATTAATATTTGTAAGCAGCTCCAAGCCTTATTTTGTTGTTGTTGTAAAATAACATTTTTAATTCACTTTTCCCAATGTCAAGCTTTCGGAAAGCCATTTTTTAATATTATAACATAGTCTTGATCATCCATTTAGAGTGTACATATTTTGTATGCACTTCTTCAGGCAAAATACTGAAATACATCTCTTCTTGCTTTCCTTTGCATTCCTTGTTCCCTAATACACAAATGAAATCTGAAGCTGGTGTATTCAAATAGAAATTCTGATGTAGCTAATTTCTCATCTGTGACTGCAGTAAAAACTAACTAAATAAATAAATAAAAGTGGCTACGATGTTACGGCATTCTGTTCTGTTTTATTTTGCATAAATTCATACAGATTTTCCTGAGTGCACGTATTATAAAATAATGTAATAATTCCCCAACTCACTTTCTTACTGTCTTTTAGTAAATTTTAGTAAACATTAGCAAATCAGGCATTTTTTTATTCTAGAGGTGAAAAGCCTCAATTTTGGGGTGTCAGAGAAAGGAAATATGCTGATTTGACATCCTTTTCACATAAAAACACATATGCACAATGCAAGCTGGTATGGTCCTACTGCAATATTACTTTTAATCATCTTTATTTTATATTATTCTGAACATACGGCATATCCTTTGAAGAATGGGGTTTTTGGAGTTTCTTTTGTGCCGCTCAAGCAATTGTTGTATCTTATTGCTGTTCTTACAAATCAAAAGGAAGAAAGGAAGGAAGGAAGGAAGGAAGGAAGGAAGGAAGGAAGGAAGGAAGGAAGGAAGGAAGGAAGGAAGGAAGGAAGGAAGGAAGGAAGGAAGGAAACTCACCATACCAATGTACTGCCAGAAAGCCTATTTTCAATTGGCAAAACTGTGGGATCAATGGCAATCTCCATCCAGAATATTTCTTTCTTCCCACAGAAGGGAAGAAAGGTGAAGTGAAAACATTTAATTTTATTCTCTCCCCCACCCCAATGGCTTAATAGGTGCATTCTTGAAAAACATTGCAAAACAACTTTATCTGGAAGTTTTTAATCCTAAATGGCACCTTTAATCTATTCTCTTTCACTTGCAATCAGCTGGGCAATTTCAAAGAAACCTCAGGTTGGAAGTCAAATCCCCAGACTTTCAGCATGGAAACAAAACAAACCAGAATTCATCAGCATGGGAAGGAACAAAATCACACTTGGTTTGCATGAATGCCAATGCAGTAAGACCATAACCAGAACACTGCATCCAGTTTTGAACACATTATAAAAAAATATGTTGAGATTAAACAAAAATGATTTGAGGCCTGGCGATTAAAACATATGATGAACCATTGCGGGAATTGGGTATGGCTAACCTAATGAAAAGAAGAACCAAGGGAGACATGATTGCCATGTTCCAATATTTGAACAAAAAAAAAGAGGGGTCAACTTATTTTCCAAAGCACTTGAAGGCAAGACAAGAAATGACAGATGGAAAGTAATCAAAGGGAGATCCAACCTAACTAAGAAGATATTTCCTGATAGTGAGAACAATTAACCAGTGGAATGGCTTGCCTTCAGAAATTGTGGGTGCTTCATCACTGGATGCTTTTAAAAAGAGATTGGATGGCCACTTGTCTGAAATGGTATAGGGTATCCTGCTTGAGCAGAGGTTTGGACTAGAAGACCTCCAAGCTCCTTTCCAACTCTGATATTCTGTGTTCTATGTTATAAATTCCTTAGAATTTTCATTAAAATTGTTTGTGGTGAATTTGAATTTGGAAACGGAGTTGTGTAGGAGGGAAGATTGCTTCTACAACAGTCCATGGAAGAGAAAATTGGATGAAACAGAGAGAGGAGGGGGGAGGGAGGGAGGGAGGGAGGGAGAGTGAGTGTCAGAGACATCGAGAGACATCGAGATCTTCAAATAAATGAATCTGCTACACCATTCATGAGTAAATTCTGTTTCACAAATTAAATGAGAACAGTAGAAAAATGCAAGAGAAATATTTCTACAGTGTTAATCTTATTTCCAGATTTCCCTACCCAAATCCAGTCTTGAAGATTGACTATATATTACATTACTTTAAAAAGCTTCCCCATTAATATATATACCCACCCACATACATCTTCTATTTAAATGATGGAAATTACATGGGAAAATAAAACTTATGCTCAGCGTGAAATGTACTTTCCTCAAACTTTGACCTCAGACGTGCCTTCTAAGTGTTGCAATTTAATGAAAGTGTGAGAAGAGGGACATTATCAAATATAGGAGACTATTAATATTAGTAGTTTTATTCGGTGTGCACTTACACCTAAGGATCCAACAAGGCCTATTTGTAATCATTACTATTATAATCCACATTTATATGTATATAATTATGTTCTTTTCTTTCATGGTAATCAGCATTGCGCAATGCATAGAAAACTGTTTGAAGTGAGAAGAAGTTTAAAAGGAAGAGAGAAAAAAGTAGCAAATTTAATTTAAACCAGTATTATTTACTCAATTTCTATAGACCTTTCTAAACCTGAAATCATCCTTGCTTCCATGCACAATTTCATATATAGCAGAGGTGTCATACTCAATTTCATTGAGGCAGGGTTGGGATTCAAATTTTTTAACAACTGATTCTATGCGCATGGCAAGGTGGCCGTGCCATGTGACTGGGTGGGTGTGGCTTCTTCTTTTTTTGCACCCCTCCCCCATTTTTAGCTCCTGGGCCTCAAGGAAGCCTCCTGAGGGGACATTTTTGCTCCCAGGAAGGCAAAAAATGGAGCAGGGAGGCATGCACTCCCAAGGCTCCATTTCTGGGCTTTCTGGGCCTCAGAGGCTTTCTGGGGGGCACTTTTCCTCCTAGGAAGCTTCCCTGGAACCCTGAAAAGCAAAAAATGGAAGGGGGCACAGCTTTCCCCCACACTCCCCCTGCCCCTTTTTGCCTCCTGGGCCTCAGTGAGAAGGGATGCTTCCTGGGCAAAGCAGTAAGGCAGTAAGGGGGATCATGGCACAGCTGATCATTGGAACAGGTGATCATCAGGAGAGGGGAAAAATACCTTAAGGAGTGACTGAGTGGGAGAGAATGCAGTCAGCCATGTCATGCACGCCTGATAAGGACTGACTGGGCAGGAAGGGGAGGGGTTGGTGAAGAGGGGAGGGGCCAGCTAGAGGTATGATTTGCCTGTTCTCCAAACTATGCATAATTATAACAATCAGTTCTATAGAACCAAATCCAAACCAGTAGAATCCCACCCCTGCATTGAGGGCTGCATCAGGCCTTTGTTTGACATTGGGAGGGAGACGTGACCAGAGTGGGCATGGCCAGACTAACATCACTCACATCAGTGGAGCCTATGGTGGCCTGAGTGTTCTGCCAGCCAAAACTGGCTCCTGAGCTCCATTCTCAGCTGTGACAGCCTCCTGCAACTCTCAGCTAGCAAAAATGGAACTCACAAGCTCCACTCTCCATTTTCACTGACAGAGGTACCGTAGGCCAGTCCACTGTTTCCAGGGCAGACTCTTGGACCAGATCTAAGCATCCTTTTGTGAATGAATAAATGTGTAATAAAGTTATCTAGAGCTTGAAGTCAAGTGCAGGGTTCTGACCCTGCACTTCTGATTGGCTGTTAAATGGCGAAATCAGATTGGTCCATTCAGGAGAGTCTGATTGGCCGTTAACGAGCCATTCTCATTGGTCAATGGAGCTAGCACTCCCAGGTTTCCATTGGTTGAATAGTTAATAAGTTGCCTATATAAGGAAGGCTATAGTAGCCATCCAGTTTGAGCTGTCACACCATGTAAATAAAGAGTTGAAGTTCACTGTTTCACTGGCTCGTCTCCATTCTTCGCACCCATGGAGACCCCTCGTCTCCATGCTCCACACTTAACACTGGCGACGAAGGCGGGATGTGGAGACGTCAGAGCTGACTGAACAACAGAAAAGATAACCAAGCACGTGGCTGAAAACGCACAACGGTGGAACCATGTCCGGTGGCATCATACCACCTGCTCCATTCGACCCAGCGCAAGAAGACTGGGAGTCCAACATGGATCGTTTCCAAATGTTCTTGGAAACCAATAATTTGAAGAATGCCACAACCGGGAAGAAACAGGCGGTATTCCTAACGCATTGCGGGCCAACTGTATTCAAGATGGCCAAGGCACTAGCAAAACTGGCTGAAGTGAAGGCTATGGACTGGGATGTCCTCGAACCCCTACTGAGGGCCCACTATGCACCGACCATAACAATGCTCGTAAGGTGGCACGAGTTCTACCAAAGAAACCAGCGGAAAGGAGAGAGTGTTGCCGATTTCGTTGCGGACCTCCAAAACTTGGGAGGCCTCTGCGGGTTCGCCAACCTGGAAGAGGCTTTGAGAGACCGAATAGTTCTGGGATTAGATGCGCTAAACGTGCAGAGCAAGCTGATGGCGAAAGGCGACATTAGCCTTGCCGATGCCATCGTTGATGCTACTGCAGCAGAAGCAACCAGGAAGTCAGCTGGCCAACTGCGCCGCAACCGTGCTCCGGTACACCAACTGACCAGCGTCATTTCACCTAAGTCAGAAGGACAGCTTTTGACGACCCACCATGAGGACTTCTCTTCGTCGTCAGACAGCGACGAAGAAGAGGTCCATCGACTGCGGTCTGATTGGGACCATTACCCGAAGTTCCAACACCCATGCGCTGGCTGTGGGGCCAACCATTCCTGGTCCGAATGCAAATTCCGCGATGCGCTCTGCCATGAGTGCAGGAAACGAGGCCATACGGACGGGTCTGTAGAAGCCTCCTAGGACCCAGCCAGACCTCGAAAGGGGCTAACTATCACCAATTGATAGGAAACCGTCCTGTAAGGCGAGAACCAGTAAACCACTCCTACAGAAACTAAACCATAAATCACCCAACGAAGCGAGAAGAGGCTCACCAAACTATCACTATCGGTCACGCCTCTTCATTGGATGCCAAGAAAATCCGAATTAAAGTGGCCATTGAAAATCAGCCCTGCCAAATGGAAGTCGACTCGGGATCGTCTCTCTCGATGATTTCCTGGAAGACCCTCAAGCAACTCATCCCTACTATCCGGTGCCAAGACCTCCGTTCCCAAAGACTCATACTTAAAGACTATCAGGGGAATAGGATTCCACTCATAGGATCCAGTCGAGTCCAGGTCTCGTTCAAAAACTGCACAGCGTACTTACCCCTGACTGTGATCGACAAGGACCGGCCTAGCCTGTTAGGCCTCCAATGGTTCGCGCCACTCGGCATTGAAGTGGCAGGCATTAACTGAATCGGCAGTAGTGACTGGTAGGAGGACCTCGTCCATGAATTCAGGGACGTCTTCGCAGAAAAGCTAGGCAAGTACAAGGGGACCCTGATATCATTTAACCTTAATCCAAAAATAACTCCCATCCGCCTTAAGCCTCATCGAGTTCCATTTGCTCTAAAACCGAAAATCGACGAACAGCTTGATAAGTTAATAGCCCAGGGAGTGTTAGAGCCCACCGATCAATCTCCCTGGGAGACCCCAATTGTGACACCCATTAAGCCGGATGGTTCGATAAGAATTTGTGGGGACTACCGAGCCACCCTGAACCACGCCCTGCAGCAAAACGCATATCCGGTGCTGGTGGTGCAACACCTCCTCCATTCCCTGGGGGGCGGAAAAGTCTTCGCTAAACTAGACTTAGCTCAGGCATATCAGCAATATGAAAAAACGGCACAGGCACACACGATCGTGACACACCGAGGTGCCTTTAAATGTACACGGCTCCAATTCGGAATGTGTGCAGCCCCGGGGATCTTTCAGAGCCTGATGGAAAGACTATTACAAGGGATTAAAGGCATTGTCCCCTACTTTGACGATGTGTTAATTTCTGCCCCTACTTCAAAAATTTTACAGGATCGTTTAAGATTGGTTCTCCAGAAATTCAAAGACGCAGGCCTTAAAGTGAAGAAAAATAAGTGTAAGTTGTGTACAGATCGTGTCGAATTTTTAGGGTATCTAATTGACAGTCAGGGCATTCAACCTACCGATAGCAAATTGAGAGCAATAAAAAATGTTCCCAGACCCCGGAATAAGGCCGACCTCCAAGCTTTTCTAGGCCTTATCAATTTTTATAACGTATTCCTGCCGCACAAGGCGACTGTTGCTGAACCTTTACATCGTTTATTGGACAAAAAAGCATTTTGGGTATGGGGTCATAGAGAAGAGCAGGCGTTTCGTAATGTGAAAAAACTACTGACTTCTGACGCTGTACTAATGCAGTATAATGAGACCTTGCCATTAACTATCATGTGTGATGCATCGCCTTTCGGAGTGGGTGCCATTTTGAGCCATGTATTGCCTAACGGTAGCAAAGCCCCTGTTGCCTATTTTTCAAAGACGCTTTCGAAAACTGAGCGAAATTATAGCCAGATTGATAAAGAAGCCCTTGCTATTGTGTCTGCTGTTAAGAGATTTCATGAGTACGTGTACGGCCGTGCTTTTACTATAGTGACTGACCACAAACCTTTGCTGGGAATAATAGCAGGGGATAAGCCAACCCCCTATATATTATCTCCCAGAATGACTCGCTGGTCAGAATTCTTGGCTGCTTATAATTATCAGCTGCAATACTGCCCTGGTAAAGCCATTCCCCACGCCGACGCATTGAGCCAAGCACCGCTTCCAGAGACTATTGACGACCCCGTGCCAACAGTGACAACGTTGCAGATCGAGACACTTTGTACACCGCCATTAACCACCCGTGAGAGAAACAAAATGTGACCCTGCCTTAACACGAGTCCTCACTTGGGTGGAACGCGGATGGCCATTGGACCAAGTATCAGATGACTTCGCACCATTCAAAAGTCGACAAACAGAGTTGTTTTCTCAAAAGGGCTGCATCATCTGGGGCGATAGAGTTGTTATCCCAAAATGACTCCAACAAGCAGTACTGAGAACCTTGCATGATAGCCACCCCGGCATCGTGCACATGAAAGCCCTCACACGAAGCTACACGTGGTGGCCAGGCATCAACAAGCAAATCGAGACTTGGGTCAAAGCTTGTCATAGATGCCAGGAAGTAAGCAACTCCCCACCAAAGGCAATCCCAACCGAATGGGAAACACCGCGGGGACCCTGGTCCCGTATCCATCTGGATTTTGCTGGGCCGACCAAATGCCACACCTTCTTGTTAACCGTGGACGCCTACTCAAACTGGCTCGAAAACCGAATGAGGAACACAACAACCAAAGCGGTCATTAAGAAACTAGAAAGACTGTTTGCAACCCACAGATTACCAGACATTCTGGTATCTGACAACGGGCCCCAATTTACCGTGCTGTCCTTTGAACAGTACCTGGCGGACTGCAGTATTCGACATGCGCTGACTTCGCCTGCACATCCTGCGGCCAACGGAAGGGCCGAGTGCATGGTACAATTCATCAAGAAAACGCTACAGAAAGTGGACTATGACAACATCGAAGAAAAGATAAACCGAATCCTCTTTATACAGCATATCACTCCGCACAGCGTCACCAACAAAACTCCCGCCAAGCTGCTAATGGGACAAAAGCTCTGCTCCCACCTCAACCAGTTACACCCAGCGGTGAAACCACTCGGATCCAGCCTCCGATGCCATTCCTTCCAGGTAGGCGACTTGGTGTTCGCTAAAAATTTATCGGGTGATTCATTGTGGGAAGAAGTGATTGTGGTCCGTGTAACTGGCCCGAGATCATACCTTGTACAATGCCGTGATGATAGACTTTGGAAGTGCCATATCGATCAACTACGATCAAGGCTGCAGTCAGGGATCTCCGAGTCCCCTAATTACCAAACTGAGGGAGGGGAGATACAGAGGAAGATGAACTTCAATTAGCAGAAAACCTTTTTGAAGGGAACGAAAGTAGAATGGAAACACGAGAACAGGAATCAGGGATGGGAGTGAGTTCACCTCAGGGTGATACCGAAGATGTTGGTGACAACGAAAACGCAAACTCAGAATCAGAGACACCCCTTTCGCCAAACAACGCCCTACCTCAACAAGAGTGCAGCCAAATACCGGGTGCACAACGAAAATCAAAAAGACTAACAAAACAACCGTCCTACCTCAAGGACTACATGACCGCACCCCGTAAACGGAACCGGGGGGAAAGGGGTGTTGTGAATGAATAAATGTGTAATAAAGTTATCTACAGCTTGAAGTCAAGTGCAGGGTTCTGGCCCTGCACTTCTGATTGGCTGTTAAATGGCAAGATCAGATTGGTCCGTTCAGGAGAGTCTGATTGGCCGTTAACGAGCCATTCTCATTGGTCAATGGAGCTAGCGCTCCCAGGTTTTCATTGGTTGAATAGTTAATAAGTTGCCTATATAAGGAAGGCTATAGCAGCCATCCAGTTTGAGCTGTCACACTATGTAAATAAAGAGTTGAAGTTCACTGTTTCACCGGCTCGTCTCCATTCTTCGCACCCATGCTCCACACTTAACACATCCTGAGGCTAGATTCAGCCCATAGGCCTTGAGTTTGACACCCCTGATATACTGCCTTTCACTCTCATTAACCTCATCCATTCTTCACATCTCTATTTTGCTACATTTCTGACCCGCTCACATCTTCTATAAATATTTATTTTACAATCCAAGCCTCATGCATTCTCTCCTTACAGCAGATTACCTCTATGTGTTATTGTATATTAATCCCTCGCTAGTATGAAAACTAGTTAGAGTGAGTGTGAATGTCTTCAAGAGAAAAAAAACCAAAGAAAGTCCAGTTGTTTTTTGAAAAAGCATCTTTAATCCCTCACTTCTGAATACAGTCTACATTCATTCATCATACATTCTTCATCCTGTTCCACTGAATGCTTGATGTCAACTGCTTTAAATTCAGTTCAATCCTATATGGAAATTTCCATGAAATTTCTGAGTTGTAAACTAGAACCCCCCCCACAAAAAAGGGAAAAAACACAATGAAGAAGTATTGCTGTACTGCCACCAAGAGAATAATAAAAGTCACCAGAAGTTGAATTCAACTCAAAGAACACCTTACAATTAATTTTTAACAATTTATACATTTCTTTGATCATGATGTTGTGTATATCATCATCCTATGGATACAATGGTCTTGAAAAATGATATGAACTTCCATACACAATGGTCCCAATAAAGAAAACAGTCTATTGTTCAGTTTTTAAAATAGAACTTGAATATAGTCTTCTGTCCTTAGAGAAAGGCCAATACATGACAAGCTAACTGTTAAGTCCTGGGCATGGGCACAAAGAACGGAGACAAGACATCGGATGGTGACTTCAACTCTTTATTAACAAGAAAGAATGGAGCAAAAGACTTGGGCAGCAGTCGCTCTTTTATAGAGCTTGCTGCCGTTAAACAACCAATGAACTGAGTCTATCGCTTTCACAAGCGTCCAATCAGGGGTTCCCATTAACAGCCAATCACACTGGCCAAACCTGACCAATCATGACTCGCTATTCATGGGCCAATGAGAATTGCAGGATTATAAGCCTGCTGTAAGATGAAGCTGTTTAGGGTTGTACCGCTGCGATGGTTTAATCTATAACACCCCTCCCCCCTTGGTTCCGTCTGAGAGGTGGGGTGACGTATTCTCGCAAATAGGCAGGCCGCTTCACCTGTCTGTTCGACCTGCACTGTTCCACCAGGTTCTGTTCTGGTTTTGGTTCTGGCTCTGGCTCCGGTGGGCTGTCTGCTGGGCTGGATAGCGAAGACTGTGGTTTCGGGTTGCCCTCGTCAGCTCTGTCTTCCGGGTTCCCTGGATCCGCCTCCGTCGCAGTGCTGTCACGTGGTGAGGCCGCTCCCTGGTTCGGTTCTCCCTCGGATGGTGAGTATCCCCTGGGCTGTTGGGTTTCAATTTCTTCTTCGTCCTTCTCCATGTTCCTTCCCACCCCCAGCTGGAGGTTCCAGTGCTAATCTGGAACGGAGTTGGTCTATGTGGCGTTTCCACATCTTACCATCTGCCATTTGTAGGCGATAGGATCGGGGTCCTGTAAGTTGTGTTATTGTCGTGGGGACCCACAATGGGTCGCCCGAGAAGTTTTTTACAAACACAGGGTCCCCTTTCTGGAATGCCCGACACTTGCTGCTGGATCCCGGGGGTTGTTCTGGCGTGTAGTTTGGGTGGAGGCGATCAAGATACGAGTGAAGTTTCCGGCCCATCAGGAGTTCTGCTGGGGTTTTGTTCGTGGTGCTGTTTGGGGTTATGTGTTAGATGAAAAGCATTCGGTTTGTTTTATTTTTTTTTAAAGAATTTTATTGATTTTCTACAGACAAACAAGACAAACAAAACATTAAAACATCAACTCTCATATGTACATCAAGCATGTTGGTTGGTTCATCAGTTTTGTGCATTCATTTTTTAGTCTCAATTACAATTATGTTACATAACAACTCACATTGTCAATCCAAACTTATATATCTTAATATCGCTATTAAAAAAAAAAAGCTTTTGACTATACTTTTAATCATTCATGCTTTATGAGATAACAATAATTTAAATAATTTATTCTGTAACAAATCATATAATCATACCAAATCAATCCTAAAAACACTTTATAAATATAGTATACTATCTAACATTCTAAATATTCTATTATCGTATTTTATCATCTAGCCATTGATAAAAAAAAATCCCAAATTTCATAAAATTGTTTATCCTCTTGCTCTCTAATTTCAAATGTCAATCTACTCATCTCAGCACATTCCAATATTTTCTTAATAATTTCTTCCTGTAATGGTATTTTCTCATTCTACCAGTTTTTAGCAAATACAATCCTAGCCGCTGTTAATACATTTACAATCAGGTATTTCAAATCTGTACAATATGTATCAGGTAAGATTCCCAATAAAAAGATGTCTGGTTTCAAGTCTATGTGTTTCTTTGTCATTTTTTCCAACCACATGCAAATTTTAGTCCAATATTTTCTAGCGTCCTTACAAGTCCACCACATATGGTAATATGAGCCAGGTATCTAATGACATTTGCAGCATTTTTCAGATTTGTTCTTAAACATTCTTGCTATTCTAGTCGGGGGAAAGTGCCACCTGTAAAACATCTTATACAAGTTTTCTTTATATGCTGTTGACATTGTCATTTTATAATTTTGAGACCACTATTTCTGCCATTTCTCTAGATCAATCCCATATCCAAAATTCTTCCCCCAAACAATCATAGTTTCTTTAACTTGCTCTTCCTCTAATTTAATTCCCAGTAAATAACCATATAATTTTTTAATCACCTTCTCATCAGTACCCATCAAAATTTTATCTAAATCAGTCTGCTTATCATAGAATCCCTCCGTTTTAGAATCTTCATCATACCTTGAATGTATTTGCGCATATGAAAACCAATTCATCCTTATACCTTGTTTCTCTCAGTTTTGAATCGATTTAAGTTCACCCTTTTCATCCAATAGCTCCCCATATCTAACTGTTTGTTCCTTCTTATAAATTATAGGATAGGAAAATGCTTCAATAGTCGATAACCAAACTGGAATTTTCAAATAACATTGTCTTTTTATCTTCTCCCAATTTAACCACAAAGACTCCCGTATATAATGTCTTCTAAAATAACCCTGTGTTTTAGTTCCCTTATATCATAAAAAAGCATGCCAGCCCAACAGCAAATCATGCCCTTCTAGTGTCAACAATCTAACCTTTCTTAATGTTATCCATTCTTTGACCCACATCAAACTTGCAGCTTGATAATACAATTCCCAATTAGGCAGGCCAAAACCTCCTCTAATTGTAGCATCTTGCAAAAGCTTTAGTTTTATTCTCGCTTTTTTACCTTGCCATATAAACTTCAACATGATTTTATTTAAATCTTCAAAATAATCTTTTCCAAGCCTAATTGGTATTGTCTGAAACAGAAATAGAATTCTGGGTAAAATATTCATCTTAATTGTTGAAATTCTCCCTATTCTCCCTACAATTGCAAGTTTTCCCATTTCTTCAAGTCTATAGCTATCTGTTGTTTAAGTTTAATAAAATTATTCTCTTTTAATGTGCTACATCTTGCTGTCAAATATATTCCCAGATACTTAACCTTATTCGTAACTTGGATTTTCAAGAGGTCTGCCAGTTCTTCTCTTTGTCTCAGTAACATGTTCTTTGTCAAAATCTTTGTTTTATCTTTATTTATTTTCAAACCAGCCATCTCACCATATGTCTCTATCTTTTCCAATAACTTTGGAGCTGTTTCTAATGGATCTTCCAGAATAAAAGCTAAATCATCAGCAAAAGCTTGTAGTTTGAATTCTTCCTTTTTAATTTTCATTCCTTTTATGCTTTTATCATCCCTAATATTTCTATTCAACACTTCCAAGGTCAACACAAATAGCAAAGGAGATAGGGGACATCCTTGTCTTGTGCCTTTTCTTATATTAATAAAATCTGTAAGTTCCCCCTCCATTATTACCTTTGCTGTCTGTTTATTATATATGGCTTCTATTGCTTGAGTAAATTTTTTAGCAAAACCCATCTGTTCCAATAGTAATAACATAAATCTCCAATTCACGTTGTCAAATGCCTTTTGAGCATCTAGGAATATCAAAGCCATTTGCTTTTCAGGATGAGCCTAATAGTATTCCAAAGTATCCAAGATTACTCTCATATTGTCTCTGATTTGTCTCTTTGGCAGAAATCCATTTTGATCTGGGTGGATAAAATTATTTAAATATTTTTTAAGTCTTTCTGCTAAAATTGAAGCAAAAATTTTATAGTCTGCATTCAATGATGAAACAGGTCTTTTGTTCTTAATTTGCAGTGGGGTCAGCCTCTTAATTTGCAGAAGGGTCAGCCTCTTCTTTTGGAATAAGTGTGATATAAGCCTCTGACCATGTTTTGGGTATCATCTTCTTTGACATAACTTCATTCATAACTTCTAACAATGGGATGCTCAATAATTCTTGAAATGTTTTATAAAATTCTGCCGGAAGCCCATCTGGACCTGGTGCTTTCCCATTATTTTGTTTCTTAAATGCTTCATTTAATTCCATCATTGTTATATTGCTTTCTAGCATTTCTTCAGTCTCTTTAGGTATCTTCGGTAAATTAGCATTCTGTAGATACTGTTTAACTTTTCCCTCATCAATATTCTCTTGTTTATATAATTGCCTATAGAAATCTCAAATAATTTCCTTTTTCTCCTTATTACCATAACAAACTTGGCCTTGATCATCTATTAGCTTTAATATTTTTCTTGATTCCTTCTCCTTTCTCAATTTATATGCCAGCCATGTATCTGGTTTTTTTGCATCTTCAAAGTAATTCTGTTTAGAATTTCTAATTTTCTGTGCCAGTTCTTCTTTCTCTATTAATTCCATTTTATGTTTAATTACATCTAGCTTCAATTTAATATCTTTTTTCTGTGGCATTTTCTGTAATTCTTTTTCAAGTCTTTTATACTCATCTTCCAAGGCCTTAGAAGCTTGCCTTTTCCAAATATTCTTTTTTCTTGTATAATCTATTATCAAACCTCCAGCATATGCCTTCATTGTATCCCAAACATTCTGCATTGAAGTACCTTCTTTTTTGTTTTCTCTAAAGAAAAAAGCCAGTTCCTTCTCCATCCATTGTATAAAATCTTTTTCCTTTAAGATAGTATTATTTAATGTCCATCTAGATCTCTTTTTTTGTCCCTTCCATTTAATTGTCATTGGGCCATGATCTGCCCAAGTACTTCTTTCGATATTTGTTTCTTGAATATTAGATATTAATTCTGTTGAGATCCAGATCATATCTAATCTGGACCATGATAAATGTCTATTTGAATAAAAAGTATATTGTTTAGCTTTAACATTTCTTTCACCCCAAATATCTTTTAAAGTTAGTTCGTCTGTCATTTAAAAAAAGGATTTAGGGAGAGTCTTTCTATTTTGCTTTTTTGTTGTTGCTATTAAGTCCAGTTCATTGTCCACAATTCCATTAAAGTCTCCCATCATAATTATATTAACATAGTCCAGTCCAATTATTTTCATGTGTAGTTTTTTATAGAACTCTTCTTGTTTATCATTCGGAGCATAAATTGCAATCAAGAGTATTTTTATATTATTGTCCATTATTTCCACCATTAATACTCTTCCGTCTTCATCCGTGTAGATCAGTTTTGCTCTTTAATGTATAGAACCACTCCTCTTTTCTTACATTGAGTCAAAGAAGTAAATATTTTCCCTAGTTATGGCTGTACTAACAATTGTTCCTGTTGTTTTTTAATATGAACTTCTTGTAGACAAATTATATGAAATCTTAATTTCTCTAATTTATGAAAAGTTTTCCTTCTTTTAACAGCTGAATTGAGTCCATTTATATTCACTGTTATCAGTTTTTTTCTTCCATGATTATGCTTTATATATAGGTGTAACAGCTCTTGTGGATCTCACTTCACGCCGTTCTTTACTATCCACCTGTCCACCTACTGCACCTTTCTCTTTTTCAGTCTCCAGTTGTTCCTCTTGAAACTCAATTAATGAGACCTCTTTCTCTGCCTCCTCTTCTCTTCTTCCAAAAAATTCTGCATGGAAAAGTTCTGCTTTCTCAATTGAGTCAATTCTATGTCTCTGCTCTTGCCACGTAAACATTAATCCTTCTGGAATCAGCCATCTATAATTCACTTCATTTTCCAGTAGCATTTTGGTCCGAAATCCATATTCTCTTCTCATCTCTCTCACTCTTTTAGGTATTTGTTTTAAAACCACAATCTCTTTGCCTTTGTATTTCAATGTCTTCTCTCTTACCACTTGTAGTATTTGTGTTTTAATGGATTTTTTAGTAAATCTAATATGGACTTCCTTTGGTAATTTATTTCTCATTGCATATCTTGTATAAACTCGATATACCTCATCTACTCCATCCATCATCTTTTCCTCTGTAATTTCCAAAGTATCCTCCAAAATTTCTATCATTGTCGCAGCCAAGTTTTGTCCTTTTTCTTCTTCTATATTTTAAAATCTGAGATAAAATTCTGACCTTTCCATCTCCCACCTCAACATTCCACTTTTATCTTGTTCAACCACTGTTAATCTACTGTCAATATTTCCAATCTTCTCGTCTCTTTGTTTACTTTCTTCCTCAATTTTTTGGAATCTCTCCTCATACTTCACCATCATTTGTTGAATATTTTCCACTTTTTCATCAGTCTTCTTTGTTCTTTGTTCAATGTTTTCTATTCTTTGTTCAATGGTGTATGATTTTGTCTTGAGATCTTGGATTCCTTGCATAATCATCTGTAAAGTTACTTTTCCTTGTTCTTTATCTTGCTTCAACATTGTCTGAATTACACGTGTCCTCCAGCTGGTGGGGAGGCAGAAGTAGAGTTAGAAACGCCAGCTGATATTGGTTTCCTGCTCATTTTAATGCTTCCAAAGCTTCAAATTCTTTTTGACTTTTAATCCAACTGGTAGAGTAGCCAATTATAATCCAAAATGGAAAAATCCAATAGTAAAAGGCCCAAAAACAAAGAAGAAGAAAGAGAAAAAGAAGAAGAAAAATCTTCAGGTTCTTCTAGACCCTAATCCAATTACGAAGTAGTCCACCATAAAAAATGAAAAATAGAAAGAACCCCCCCCCAAAAAAATAATAATATTGATTAAGAAAAAAAAAAGAACAAAAATATTGAGAAGTCTCAATAATCAAAAAGAAAAAACAGAGTGGTCCAAAAACATGAATAGAAAAAGCAAAAGAATCCCAGTAAAAATAAGGAGAAAAAAAAGAAAAATAAAGAACAAGTCCTGAGGCTTTCCCTTTGAAATAAAAAGCAAAAATAAGAATATTACTAGAATTGGAATTTACAAAGCGGCTGGTGAGTAGGGGTATCACAAGTATTATATATATATATATATATATATATATATATATATATATATATAAAGTTTTCTTAAGTTTTCGTGAGTACTTACATGTCTGGCATTCAGCTTTGTTCGGGTATTTTCCCATGTCATAATAGTGGTGCTATTTTAACTTTAAAAGCGCCACTATTATGACGTGGGAAAACACCCGAACAAAGCTGAATGCCAGACATATATATGTATATTTGGTTATTCGGGTTTTCTCCCGCGTAAGTTTGGAAGTATCTAGGCAACGTTTCGATGAAGTCTCATTCATCATCTTCAGGCTTGGTCTTCAGCTCTGTGCTTCTCAGAGTGATGTGAGCTTGCAGCTGCTTCTTCCTTTTAACTGCTAGTGGGGGTGTGACTTGATTGGGTGGAGGCTTGGCTGTGTTCTGATTGGGTGGGGGGTGTTCTCATTGGTTGAGGGGTTGGCTGTGTTCTGATTGGTTGGGGGGTTGGCTGTGTTCTGATTGGCTGGAGGCGTGTTCTGTTCAGGTGGGGGCTTGAGGTTCAGGTTAGTCTTAGTTGCTGGAGGGTTTGAGCTGGTGAGCTGTGATCTTGCTGTTTGGCTTCGAGTTCGTGGTTGTGCTGCATCTTCATGGTGGGGGTCAGTTTGCTTCATGTATGGCTCAGAGGGGTTTGAAGTGGGTAGTGATGCAGCTGCGGTGCGGCTTCTGGTCCGTGGTCGTGTTTCATCTTCTGTATGGGTGTGAGTCTGCTTTCTACATGGAAGTGTGGTGGTGGCATCTTGTGTGGCTCTCAGGGGTGTGGGTCTGGTGTCATTCTTCATGTTAGGTTCATGAGGGCGGGTTTCCAAATGGCTGGTAGGCAGGAGGTATCATCTCGCTTATTCATGCTGTGTGGGCGTTTTTCTATCTCTATGGCTTCTCTGATGATTCTGCTGCTGAAGTGTTCGGTTTTGGCGATAGTTCTGGTATTTTTAAAGTCAATTTCATGTCCTGTGGCTTTGAGGTGTTGGACCAGGGAAGAGGTCGGTTCTTCCTTTTTGATTGAGTTCTTATGTTCTTCAATGCGTGCACTTATTCTTCTGTAAGTTTGTCCAATGTATGTGGTGGGGCAGGCAGTGCAAGTGATTTCGTATACTCCTTGATTTTCTAACTCGATTCTGTCCTTAGGGTTTCTTAGGATGGTGGATATCTTTCTGTTTGTGCAGAATGCTGTCTTAATGTTGTGTTTTTGGAGGATCTTGCTGATTTTGTCCGTAGTGCCTTTTATATATGGGAGGAGGGCTTTGCCATTCTCTTGTTCTCTGTCTTGGATTTTGGTTGGGGTTTCTTTTTGGATTAGGTGGGTGATCTTCTTTCTTTGGAATCCATTGGCTGTCAGCACACCGGTGAGAGTGTGTAGTTCAGTCTCTAGATGTTGTTCGTTGGCTAAGCATTTTGTTCTGGAGATGAGTGTCTCGGCTACGGAATTGATCTGTGCTGGGTGGTGGTGTGAGAGTGAGTGTAGATAGCGGTTTGTATGTGTTTTGAGGGTTTCGATTTGTAGTACGGTTATGGTTGGAGCAGGGTCCTCTATAATGTCTGGTAGTGGTGAGCAGCTCAAAGCATCAGCGTAGGGAATGGTTTTTCCCGGGTGATCTTGCAATTGGTAATCGTAGGCGGCTAAAAATTCTGACCAACGTGTCATTCTTGGTGATAATATATGGGGAGTTGGTTTGTTTCCCGCCAAAATCCCAAGTAGCCGCTTGTGGTCTGTAATTATGGTAAAGGGTCTTCCATATACATATTCATGGAAGCGTTTAATTGCGGATACAATAGCGAGGGCCTCTTCATCAAGTTGACTATAGTTCCTTTCAGTTTTAGACAAAATTCTCGAAAAGAACGCAATGGGTGCCTCATTTCCATTTGGGAGGACATGACTTAAGATGGCTCCTACTCCAAATGGTGAGGCATCACAGGTAACCGTCAAAGGGAGAGTCTCGTTGTATTGCATTAATACGGCATTGGAGGTTAAAAGGTCTTTTATCTCTTTGAACGCTTTCTCTTCACGCTGTCGCCAAACCCAAGGAGCCTTTTTATTGAGAAGTCTATGTAGGGGCTCGGCTACGGTTGCCTTCTGGGGCAAGAAAATGTTATAAAAGTTAATGAGTCCCAGGAAGGCTTGAAGGTCTGTCTTATTCCTAGATCTCGGGGCTTTTTTGATTGCGGTTAGTTTTTTTTCAGTGGATGGATTCCCTGTCTGTCGAGAAGGTATCCCAGGAACTCCACTCTCTCTGTACAAAGTTGACACTTGTCTCGTTTTACCTTAAGACCCACGTCTTTGAATTTCTGCAGGACTTTTCTGAGTCATTGTACTAATAATTCTTTAGTGGGGGCAGCTATTTGGACGTTGTCAAAATAAGGCATGACACCTTTTATGCCTTGTAATAGTCTCTCCATTAAACTTTGGAAAATGCCCGGCGCCACACTTACTCCGAATTGGAGTTTATTGCACTTAAAAGCACCTCTATGTGTAACTATTGTCTGGGCTTCTGCAGTTGCTGCGTCCATAGGGAGTTGCTGGTACGCCTGAGCTAAGTCCAATTTTGCAAATATTTTTCGGCCACCCAGGGAATGAAGAAGGTGTTGAACCACCAGTACTGGATAAGCGCTCTGTTGAAGAGCATGATTTAGGGTGGCCTGATAGTCCCCACAAATTCTTAACAAATCATCTGGCTTCATGGGCATTACTATCGGGGTTTCCCAAAGGGCGTGGTCAATCGGTTCCAATACACCCTGGGCTATCAGTTTATCTAGCTGCTCGTTGATTTTAGGTTTTAAGGCAAAAGGTACTCGACGGGGCTTAAGCTGAATGGTTGCTACATCGGGCTGAGATTAAATGATATAGGGGTCCCCTTGTACTTGCCTAATGTTCCTGTAAACACTTCCTGGAATTCCTCGATGAGAGTCTCTTCCCAGTCGTCATTTCTGGTATGGTGTATGCCGGCTAGTTCAATTCCGAGTGGGGCAAACCACTGTCACTCTAACAAGCTGGGTCGGTCACGATCGACAACAGTCAGGGGAAGCGTTGCTGTGCAGTCCTTGAATGATACTTGGACGTTGCTGGAACTGACAACTGGGATTCTGTTTCCTTGATAATCTTTCAGGATGATTCGCTGCATGCTGAGGTCCTGGCAGGAAATGGCAGGGATCAGTTGTTTGAGGGTTTTCCAGGATACCATCGACAGGGATGATCCCAAATCGACTTCCATCACACATGGTCAATTCTCAATAATAACCTTCAAGCGTATCTTCCTTGCATCAAACAATGAAGCATGGCCGATGATAATGGTTTGGTGGGCCTCTTCTCATTTCGTTGAAAAGGTAGGTGCTTGGTTTCTGTAGTAGTAGTAGTTGTTCCATTGGTGGTTCAGGCAGTCCCGGTTCTCAGGAGGTTTGCCTATCTCCCGACAGAGGTTGTTCTCCTTTTGGTTGGGACTGGACTCTCGTCTGCTTCTGCAGACCTTCGCGATGTGGCCTTTTTTCCCACAGTTACGGCATAGTGCATCGAGGAATTTGAAGTCCGATCACGGGTGGTTTGCCCCGCAACCCGCAAATTGGCGTGGACATCGCTGGTTCCTTTGCTCTTGTTCTGAGTAGAGCCGGTTGACCTCCTTTTCATCACTGTCTGAGGATGACTTGAGGTCTTCGTGGTGGGTAGTGGTAGCATGCTTCTCAGTGGGGAGTGGGACCTCGTCGGCGAGTTGGCGAAGCGGTGCGTTCGCTAAGCGCATTTGAGCGGCTGACTTCCTGGTTGCTTCTGCAGCAGTAGCGTCGGTGATGACATCTATAAGGCAAATGTTGCCTTTCACCATCAGCTTACTCTGCACGTGCGGTGCATTTAATCCCAGAACTATTCGGTCTCTTAGGGCTTCCTCTAAGTTTGCAAAACCACAAATACCTCCTAAGTTCCGGAGGTCAGCTACAAAATTACCAATGCTCTCATCCTTCCATTGGTCCCTCTGGTAAAATTCGTGTCTTCGTATCAGTGTAGGTACCGTGGGTGCGTAATGGGCCCTGAGGATTGGAGCGAGGGTGTCCCAATCCATGGTCTTCACTTCTGCTGCTTTTGCTAATGCTTTAGCCATTTTGAAAATGGTGGGGCTGCAATGAGTCAGGAACACCGCTTGTTTCTTGCCAGACGTAGCATCTTTTAAATTGTTGGTCTCCAGGAACATCTGGAAGCGATCTATATACTAGTCCCAGTCTTTGGTTGCTGGGTCGAATGGAGCGGGTGGTATGGCGCCGCTAGTCATCTTGCTGTCTGTTGCGTGCACTCTTTCGCCACGTGCTCTGTCTTTGTCCGATATGTTCTAGTCAGCTCTGTCGTCTCCGCATCCCACCCTCATCACCAGTGTTAAGTCCTGGGCATGGGCGCAAAGAATGGAGACGAGACATCTGACAGTGACTTCAACTCTTTATTTAACAAGAAAGAACGGAGCAAAAGACCTGGGCAGCAGTAGCTCTTTTATAGAGCTTGCTGCCGTTAAACAACTAATGAACTGAGTCTATCGCTTTCACAAGCGCCCAATCAGGTGTTCCCATTAACAGCCAATCAGACTGGCCAAACCTGACCAATCACGACTTGCAATTCATGGGCCAATGAGAATTGCAGGATTACAAGCCTGCTGTAAGACGAAGCTGTTTAGGGTTGTACTGCTGCGATGGTTTAATCCATAACACTAACATTTCAGAAAATCAGCATGGTATTTCTAGGTAAAAGTACACATGGGCACCAGAGACCTGTGAAATCCATTGTAGAATTCATTTTCTTTTCCTCTGATACCAAAACCCAAAGATCAGAGTTCAGTGAACTAATATGAAGAGTAAAGTCTGCTTATATTCCAAGGGAAGCAGTGAGTCTTAACAAAATTATTTCCTTTGTTGTGCTAAAAAGGTGATAGTGGTAGGGGTAGTTACGTTATTCTTGTTAACTATCCAAGCATGATCCCTTTTATGTCTTATCTGCCCAAAGCTAGTTTAGATTATTTTCCAGAAACTTCCTCTATCATTCATCAAGACACAGACTTTGGTTCTTAGGGTCACTTCACATTACACTGACATCTCATCTGAAAGATCTAAAAATGGGAAAAAATATAACAGGTCAGAAAAAATAATGTAATCATTTGTTTCTTCCTACAGACCTTAAAATTTTCCTAGCACCTGAAGCACTCTGGGCTCACAGAAAGTTTAATTTCTACTTTGTGAAGAGGTTTCATATTCTGAAGTCTCATTTTTCAATTATAGATACATAATCATCATAAGGATTGGTGAAATGTAAAGCTTTCTTAATATAGTAATTCCTAAAGTGGAGTAGTAAGACATTTAATAATTACAATATTCTTTGTCATTGTCTGTCTATCTATTCATCCCTTGCAGGGAATATTTTTTTGAATTTCATTGTATTGTATGTCATTTTACATTAGATTTGGAAAGACTGAAATTGTCACAAATAAATAGATAAAACGTACTTGACAATCCTGAAATGCTTTTCCCAAGAGATGCTTCTACAACTATCAAACACAATAGAATTTTATGGGAAATAAGATGAAAAGCAATTAATAGCAGAGTGTACATGATAGAAAGAAGTTTCTTTCATTATGTTTTGGTATATAGATTTATTTACCAAATTAGCTGCTGCCATTAAAGAAAAGACGTTGTATTCTATCTCAGGTTCTCTGGGTTTAATAATTATTTTTTGCCTACATCCAGCAAACTTCAGAACAATCTATAGCTGGAACGCTCAGGAGGAATATTTTTTTTAAACAAATTTTATTAATTTTTCAAGAACAACGCACAAACAATCAAGGCATAACAGCTTACAAATTCTTTTCTGAAAAAAAAAAAAAGATAATTAAAGAAGAAAACCAATAGAACATACAAAATGATTCCAGATTATAATATCAATATTTACGTTATCTATTTAACTTCATATCTTATCCCAACTTCTCCTTTTCATTCTAATTATCCAATTTATTTCTTGCTAATTAAAATTTTATTGCCTTTTATAAAAATACAAAACACAGAACATAAAAAACAAAACAAACCAAAAACATCTTTTCTGAAGGCTGCTTGGTCCCGAGTTAAAACTCTTCACACAGACGAAATTCAAACATCATATTCACTTTATATGTTCTTCCATATCTTATTATCATTTTCAATATCATTCTTTGTCTGTTCTATTTCCAGCTATCCATTCATCTTTTTTCTTTTACTATACTTCTCCTATACACTAATTGGAGTGACACCTTTAACTCATTGCCCTAACTTAAAAATACTTCATATAACACTTAATTTATCTTGGGATTCTGTTTAGTACATTCTAAAATTACACAATAAATTTTATAAGAGAGGTTAATAACTGAAGAAAAAACCTATATAACCACTATCCATATCATTTAAAAAGAAGAAAAAAAACTAAACATATATATTAATACTCATTTATATCTTAAACATTCTACTCTAGATACACATATAAAAACACAATCTTATGTACCTTCCAGAATCTCTTGTTTTTTTCAATTAGATTCACCCATTATCTCTAAATAAGTTTTTTTTCTTTAAATCTTGCTTCCCACCATTGAGGCTTCTCCTCCCCCCTTTCTCTCTTGCTTATTCTTCTCCTTGCCCTTTTTACCCCTTTGTCTCTCCTCCTCCCTTTTCTTACTCCCTTTCCATTTCTTTCTAACCTTGCGTCCACCTTTCCTCTCATTTTTCTTTTTTTTTTGGTTGTTTTTTTCAAACCTTAAAATCCCCTTTTTCTTATCCTCTTTCTCCTCCTCCCCGGAAGAGACCCATTGTTCATCAAAGATGGCTTCTTCTTCCTCTTCTTCTTTGTCCCAGTCATTCTGCTGCGTAGTCAACTTTTCATAAGTACATAACACCATTTCTAAAAACTGAAATAGAGTGCCCAAAGTATCTTTTCCATCTTGTTCTTCCTTTTTATATTTTTGATATTCAGTCTTTAGTTCATCCACAAGCGATGCCATCATGAAAAGAGAAACTTTTCCTGTTATGTTTGGAGCATGGGTGAGAAAGAATGGAGACAAGCCTCTGAACGGTGAACTTCAGCTCTTTATTTACATAGTGACTTCTAACATCTATAACAGTTTTAACCCACCTTATATAGGCAAACCTTGTAACTATTAACCAATAACCAACGAGGAGTGCTAGCTCTCATAACCAATAGGAACTCTCTGTTTAAGGGCCAATCGGATTCCCCGGAGCGGGCCAATCTGATCTGGCCGTTTAACAACCAATCAGAAGTGCAGGGCCAGAACCCTGCACTTTACTCCAAGCTCACGCTTTATTAAAACATTATACATTCACAACACCCCTTCCCCCTGGCTTCTGTTTGCAGGGCGCAGTTACATAGTCCTTTAGGTAGGACGGTTGTTTTATTAGTCTCTTTGATTTTCGCTGTGTCATTTGGCTGCAATCACGCTGAGGTAGATCATTGTTTGGCAGTGGGACTGTTTCTGGTTCAGAGTTCATTTCCCCATCGTTGCCCATGTTCTCTGTAATTCCATGAGGTTTCCCTCTCTGGTTCCACTTCCTGAGTCTCTATTATACCGTCGTTCCCTTCGAACAGGTTTTCTTCTCCTTGGAATTCATCTTCTTCTGTACCTCCCCCCCCCCCAGTCTGGTCATAGGGGAGTTCAGGACTGCCCGCCAGAAGCCGCGATCGTAATTGATCGATATGGCATTTCCATAATCTATCGTCAAGGCATTGTACAAGGTAGGATCTTGGGCCGGTTACATGAACTACTGTCGCCTCCACCCACTATGGGTCGCCCAATAGGTTTTTAGCTGGATCCTATTGGTTTTTCCGGTTCGTAAGCTGGGTGTAACTGGTCGAGGTGGGAGCGGAGTTTTCGTCCCATTAGCAGTTCGGCAGGAGTTTTGTTGGTGACGCTATGCGGTGTGATGTGTTGTAAAAAAAGGATTCGATTGATCTTGTTGTCAATGTTGGTGTAGTCTACCTTCTGTAAGGTTTTGTTCACAAATTGTACCATGCGTCTGCTTTGCCATTGGTCGCAGGGTGCACAGGCGAGTTGAGCGCATGTCGAATGCCGCGGTTAGCGAGGTACTGCTCGAACGACAGTGCTGTAAATTGGGGCCCGTTATCGGATACCAGGACGTCTGGTAGTCCGTGGGTTGCAAATAGTCTTTCCAAGGTTTTGATAACCGCCTCGGAGGTTGTAGTCATCATGCGATGAATCTCGAGCCAATTTGAATAGGCGTCGATGGTTAGTAGAAAGGTGTGGCCTTTGGTCGGCCCCGCGAAGTCCAAGTGAATTCGGGACCAGGGTCCGTGTGGTGTCTCCCATTCAGTAGGAATGGCTTTAGGTGGGGCGTTGCTCACTTCCTGGCATTTTGGACAAGTCCATGGGTTGGAATAATTCCAAAATTGAAAAAACACACAGTAGTATAGTCCAAGACGGAATATATTTCGGGGGCGATTGTTTAACCCCCTTGTTCACCCGCGAAGTACAATAAGGCAAATGTTAAAGACGTTAAAACCGTCATAAAAACCGTCATATAACCAAGGATGACCGCTGCTCCCGTTCTTTTAATCCAATTGGCTTATTAAGATTAAGCCAGTGACCGGTCGTCACGTAGCTGACTCCTCCTCGTCGCTGAGACGCGGTTTGGTCCGTTGACGCTGCCTCCTAGTTAGCCTTAATTGGGCTATTAGGGGCTTCCAAATTGCGCTTAAGTGAGCGGCGTCAGCTCGATTACACACATTGTCCGTTGCTACTATGACGGAAGACGTGGTCTACCAAATTTTCTGTTCAGAATGCCGAGTTTCATACATCGGAGAGACATCGAGGGCGTTAGCTACCAGGTGTGATGAACACCGAAGACTAAGCCAAAAAACGGTCAATTCAGCGGCAGAGCATGAACAGTTACAGTCCTCTTCGGCTATTGCCGCACATGCCTTGTCAACGGGTCATGCTGTAAACTTTAGTCAGCCTGCGGTGTTGCTGAGACACCAAAATAACTTTCGGGAACGACGAGTAAGCGAGCAATTACTAATTGCCGCAACGGACAATGTGTGTAATCGAGCTGACGCCGCTCACTTAAGCGCAATTTGGAAGCCCCTAATAGCCCAATTAAGGCTAACTAGGAGGCAGCGTCAACGGACCAAACCGCGTCTCAGCGACGAGGAGGAGTCAGCTACGTGACGACCGGTCACTGGCTTAATCTTAATAAGCCAATTGGATTAAAAGAACGGGAGCAGCGGTCATCCTTGGTTATATGACGGTTTTTATGACGGTTTTAACGTCTTTAACATTTGCCTTATTGTACTTCGCGGGTGAACAAGGGGGTTAAACAATCGCCCCCGAAATATATTCCGTCTTGGACTATACTACTGTGTGTTTTTTCAATTTTGGAATTATTCCAACCCATGGATTCAAACTCCACAGTCACAAGTTTTTTCTCTCATTTTGGACAAGCTTTAACCCAATGTTCGATTTGCTTGTCAATGCCCGGCCACCATGCGTAGCTTCGCGCAAGGGCTTTCATTCGCATGATGCCGGGATGGCCATCGTGCAAGGTTCTCAGAGCGCTTTCTGGAGTCGTTCTGGGATAACAACTCTATCACCCCAGATGACACAGCCTTTTTGGGAGAACAACTTGGTTTGTCGAGTCTTGAATGGAGTGAAGTCATCTGATAATTGGTCCAATGGCCATCTGCGTTCTACCCAGCTTAGGACTCGTGCTAAGGTGGGGTCACATTTGGTTTCTCTCGCGATATCTCGGGCGGTTAATGGCAGCGAGTTGAGTGCCTCAATTTCCAACGTGGTTACCATTGGTGCAGGATCGTCGAGAGTCTCTGGAAGCGGTGCTTGGCTCAATGCGTCGGCATGGGGAATGGCTTTCCCCGGGCAGTATTGCAGCCGATAGTTATAAGCAGCTAAGAATTCTGACCATCGAGTCATCCTAGGGGATAATATGTAGGGAGTCGGCTTATCTCTGGCTATTATCCCCAATAATGGTTTGTGGTCAGTCACGATAGTAAAAGCCCGGCCATACACGTACTCGTGAAATCTTTTAATTGCAGATACAATTGCGAGGGCTTCTTTATCGATTTGTCCATAATTTCGCTCAGTTTTTGAAAGTGTCTTTGAAAAATATGCAACAGGGGCTTCGTTCCCATTAGGCAGTACATGGCTCAAAATGGCGCCCACTTCGAAAGGCGAAGCATCACATGTTATATTTAACGGCAAAGTCTCATTATACTGCATGAGTACAGAGTCAGAAGTGAGCAGTTTTTTCACGTTGCGGAACGCCTGTTCTTCCCGGTGACCCCATAACCAATTTGCTTTCTTATCTAACAACCGATGTAACGGTTCAGTGACAGTTGCTTTATGCGGTAAAAATACATTATAAAAGTTGATGAGGCCTAGGAACGCCTGGAGATCAGCCTTGTTTCTTGGCCTGGGAGCATTTTTTATTGCCCTTAGTTTACTTTCAATAGGGTGAATACCCTGGCTATCAATTAGGTACCCTAAAAACTCAACACTGTCAGTACACAATTTACATTTGTTTTTCTTTACTTTAAGACCGGCCTCTTGGAATTTTTTTAGGACTAATTTTAACCGGTCCTGTAAGATTTTTTTTGTAGGGGCCGTAATTAATACATCGTCAAAATAGGGGACCACGCCCTTAATCCCTTGTAATAACCTCTCCATAAGGCTCTGAAAAATCCCCGAGGCTCCACTAACTCCGAATTGAAGCCGGGTACATTTAAAGGCACCTCGGTGCATTACAATCATTTGTGCCAGTGCCGTCTTTTCAACAACAGGTAGTTGCTGATATGCCTGAGCTAAGTCTAATTTAGCGAAGACTTTCCTGCCCCCCAAGGAGTGGAGGAGATGCTGCACCACTGGCACTGGATATGCGTTCTGCTGTAGGGCGTGGTTCAAAGTGGCCCGGTAGTCCCCACAAATTTGGATCGACCCATCTGGCTTAATGGGTGTTACGATTGGGGTTTCCCAGGGGGAGTGATCGATGGGCTCTAACACCCCCTGAGCTATCAGCTTGTCGAGTTGTTCGTCGATTTTCAACTTTAAGGCAAACGGAACTTGACGGGGCTTAAGTCGGATGGGAGCTATCTTTGGGTCTAGACTGAACGAAATCGGGGTCCCCTTGTACTTGCCTAAGCTGTCCGTGAAGACGTCCCTGAACTCATGGATAAGATCTCCCTCCCAGTCACTTCCGCTGACTCGGTTTATGCCGGCCACTTCAATGCCGAGTGGCGTGAACCATTGGAGGCCTAGTAGGCTAGGCCTGTCTCTATCGATGACAGTTAGTGGTAAGTGCGCTGTGTGCTTCTTGAAGGAGACTCGGATTCGGCAGGAACCAATGACGGGGATTCGATTCCCTTGGTAGTCCTTGAGGATGAGTCTTTGGCAGCGGAGATCTTGGCGTTGAATCGTGGGGATGAGTTGCTTAAGGGTGTTCCAGGACACCATCGAGAGGGACGATCCTGAGTCGACTTCCATGTGGCAAGGCTGGTTCTCGATGGTTACTGTGACTCGTATTTTCTTGGTGTCTAAAGCTGAGGCATGACCGATAGTGATAGTATGGTGAGCCTCTTCTCTCTGCAAAACTCGATTTCTGTAGGAGTGGTTTACTGGCTCTCACCGTACAGGACGGTTTCCTGTCGATTGGCAATAGTTAGTCCCTTTTGAGGCCTGGCCAGGTCCTGGTAAGCTTCGGCAGACCCGTCCGATGTGGCCTCTCTTCCCGCACTCATGGCAGAGCGCGTCACGGAATTTGCATTCGGACCTGGTATGGTTGGCCCCACAGCCAGCGCAAGGGCGTAAAGGCTTCGGGTGTTGGTCATCGGACCACAGTCGATGGACCCCTTCTTCGTCACTGTCTGACGACGAAGAGAGGTCCTCGTGGTGCGTCATTGCAAGCTGCCCTTCTGACCTGGGTAAGATGTCACTGGAGGTGTTGGTACTGGAGCGCGGTTTTGGCGTAGTTGTGCAGCCGACTTCCTGGTTGCTTCTACTGCAGTAGCATCGGCGATGGCGTCGGCAAGGCTGATGTCGCCTTTCGCCATCAGCTTGCTTTGAACGCCTGGTGCATCTAGTCCCAGAAATGTGCGATCTCTTAGTGCTTCTTCTAAATCGGCGAATCCGCAGAGGCCTCCCAAATTTCGGAGGTCTGCTATGAAGTCGGCCACGCTTTCTCCCTTTCGCTGGCTCCTCTGATAAAACTTGTGCCGTCTCACGAGCGTAGGCACGGTCGGTGCGTAGTGATCTCGTAGGAGAGGTTCGAGATCGTCCCAATCCATCGCCTTCACTTCTTGGGGTTTTGCTAGTGCTTTAGCCATCTTAAATACGGTTGGACCGCAATGCGTTAAGAACACCACCTGTTTCTTTCCTGGTGTGGCGTCCTTTAAGTTGTTGGTTTCTAAGAACATTTGGAAGTGATCCATGTAGGACTCCCAGTCCTCCTATACTGGATCGAACGGAGCGGGTGGTACGATGACGCTGGACATGGTTCCGTTGTGTAGCTTCGTCTGTCACGTGCTCGGTGTTCTTCGAAGTTTTGTTGGTTCAGATGTCTCCACATCCCATCCTCGTTGCCAGTGTTATGTTTGGAGCATGGGCGAGAAAGAATGGAGACAAGCCTCTGAACAGTGAACTTCAGCTCTTTATTTACATAGTGACTTTTAACATCTATAACAGTTTTAACCCGCCTTATATAGGCAAACCCCGTAACTATTAACCAATAACCAACGAGGAGCGCTAGCTCTCATAACCAATAGGAACTCTCTGTTTAAGGGCCAATCGGATTCCCCGGAGTGGGCCAATCCGATCTGGCCGTTTAACAGCCAATCAGAAGTGCAGGGCCAGAACCCAAGCTCATGCTTTATTAAAACATTATACATTATACTCCAAGCTCACGCTTTATTAAAACATTATACATTCACAACTTTTCCCAAAACAACCACCCAAGTATTTTTAATCAAAAGTAATTCAAAAAAAGTTCCAAAAATTAATACTTTTCTTCCTTCTTCTCTTTCTCTTTCTGGGGTTACTGTTTAGTCAAAGAGGTCCAGTTACCATATACCTTTCTTTGGGATTCTAGACAATCTCCTCCTTTTTCAGCTTCTGCTCCAATTTTTCTTTCTCTGCCTTCCCCCTTACAACAACATTTTTTTAAAATGATCAGAAATCCATACCTCCAATAAGGGTATTCCGATTTCTTAAATTATTAAGTCCAATGTCCAAAGAGTCTTTTGTCCCTTGGTTTCAACTTTCAAAATAATTCACCTTCAGTGCCCAAATAAGTTTCAAATCTTCATCTACTATTTCTATGGGGTGGGAGAGTGAAGAAAAAATAAGTTCCTTTTAACAGCTTTCTCCGCCACTTTCCGTCTTCTTAGGAATACAATATATCCTCCAGCAATTCAGATAGTTCAGTTCCAGAGATTTTAACCAATTTCTTGCTTCCTCCATTTAATATAGAAAATGTTCAATTCCTCATCCAGAATTCTATACTTCTATCCATACCAGAATGAACATTTTGTTCAGAATAAAGATCCATTGCATGAATTACCAGACAAAATTCCCACTCCCTATTTTATAGCAGTTCAATTTACAACAATTCATTTTGCAATTTAAACCCCAAGAGACATATATTTATCTATATCCAGCAATAGGTCTACTTTTACCATGAGTAACAGAACTAAATTGAAGCTGGCTAATATTAATATAGCTGAGACTCTTAAAACAAATACTTAATTAGCACTGAAAATCATAGTTCAAAATCTATTTATTAGAGCAATTTCCCCCCCAGATGTAGTGGTGAGGCCATTTATAATTTATTCTTTCTTATAAAGTTGTGAGATTTTCCAGAATAGGAAGGGAGTTAAAATTATAATGTCATATTAGGAAAAAACATGAGACAGTATAAAATATGTTCATCTGGAATTCATTATCCGTTTTAGAACGTCCAGATAAAAGAGAGGCACTATATTTTTTTCATTAATTTCCCCCACTTTACTACTTTTCTTCTGCACAAATGTTAAGAAATGTTTCTCAGAAGATGCCAGGATTCATCCTTGTTCAATATTGATACTGTTATAGCCTGCGAAATGCATGGGCAATAAAAACAAATTGGGGAGCCACGACAATCTGTAAATAAATTGATTCAATTTGCAAACATGAGGACTAAGGATCCAATCTTCTGAACACTTAACTGGCAGCAAAGCCAGCTAAATGCTGTGGGATTTCTGCATGAATATGCATAGGATTGTGTGGAAGTTTGTGATACGCATTTTTAAAAGATTGCTATCATAAAGCAGATGGGGAACTGCGTATGTTGCCACTTCTCTCATATAAATTCCTTGCTGATAGAAAACTAGCATTTTTCAACAGAGGACGATTCTAGTTCCTCTCTTATATGGTCTCTAATTTTCCCTCTAAAGGACATTTGCTATAATATAGAGAATGTCAGAACTTGTGACATGTTCAGATGCAGAATAATAGAATAAAGCAGATGCCATAGAGGTTATTTATTTAAATGGTCAGTTGGTCCATATAAATGGACAGAGCAAGTGAAAATGAACTCAGGACTCTTATACTTGAATTTTATTTGCCTTAGAACTCTTGAGTCAATTATGTAAAAACCAGCTCAATATCAAACATATCATTTAATTGAATTTCAGATCAAAACAAAAAAAAAAATTACAGAGTACAGCATAACAGAGTTAGAAAGGATTTTGGAAGTCTTCTAGTTCAACCCCTGCTCAGGCAGGAAACCCAAAGGTGATATTCATCCACTTCTTACAGATTCTGAAGAACCGATAGTGGAAATTTTGAGCAGTTCAGAGAACTTGTAAATGCCACCTCTGGTTGGCCCACCCCTATCTATTCACTGCATCCCGAGTCCCAGCTGATCGGCTGGGTCTTCTTTTGTTGCCCTGAACAGCAGAACAGAACTGGAAAGCAAGTTAGTGGGGTGGGGAGGGAATGGGGATTTTACAGTATCCTTCCCCTGCCATGCCCACCAAGCCACACCCATCAAGCCACATCATGCCCACCAAGCCATGCCTACAAAACCGGTGTTTAAAAAAATGGAATACCACCATTGAGGAAACCTATACCATTTCAGACAAATCATTGTCCAAGCTGCTCTTCTTAAAAAACTTCCAGTGTTAGAGCATTCACATCTTCTGAAGGCAAATTATTCCACTGTTTGATTGTTGCCACTATCAGGAAATTTATCCTAGGTTGCTTCTCTTCTTGATTAGTTTCCATCCATTATCCTGCCTTCAGGTGCTTTAGAGAACACGTTCACTCCCTCTTCTTTGTGGCAACCCCTCAGGAAAAAAAAGTCATGTTATTTAAATTCAGTTGATTTCTGAAACTTCAAAATCCCACTGCAACCAGAGGTGGTATTCAACTGGTTCGTACCAGCTCAGGCCAACGGTAGTGGTGATTTGGTGTAGGTCACCGAACCAGTGGTGACCCCTGGCTGGCCATGCCCCCAACCCAGTTGCCCGGTCACTCACTTGCTCTGGTCACCCTCCTAGCTTTCCCAACCACATGGTGGCTAGGCGTAGCTTGGGCGGATGTCCCACAGCTGCTGCACATGCGCACTGTGAGTGCAGGTACTACATATGCAGTGCGCATATGTAGTGGCCCTGGGACATCCACCACCTGCCTATCCTCCCAGAGCATGCTTCTCCCGGCAGGCATGCCTCCTCCAGCCTGGCCTGGCCTGGCATAGTTAGCCAGTAGGTGGTCACATATCCAGCCATCCCTTTTGCAGCACCAGAAGCCTCTCCCAACCAGCTGACCACTCTCTTCCTCCTCAGTCATATAGAACAAACTGGCAGAGAAGGAAGGGAGCAGCCATCCGTCCAGTTGCACTGAAAAAGGGGTGGCTGGGACCAAAAAAAAGTTGTTTCCAATCACCTCTTTTGGAGTGCTGCACCAGCAGGTTCAATGGGGTAGACCTGCATGGCCAGCGGCTAGGATGCAGCAGCGGCAGCAGATTGGAAAAGCGCAGCAAAGCCTCTTGAAGAAGCCTATAGTCACTGCATGTTTTTTTCAGTGTGCAAGAAAGGAAGGTAAGGTTTCAGGCAGTTGAGAAAGCTGCCTAGCCCAGAGCTGCTGGGTGAGGGGTAGGCTGCAGCACACGCCTCACTTGAATTTCCCAGCTTCAAATGCGGAAGGGGAGGAAGGCTTTTTCAGGCAATGCAAGACAGGAGTATGGCTGGGATGAACCCTTGTAATAAAAGATTCTGCTGCTTGGAAGCCTGTGTGTGTTTCAGATGGGTCTCCTTTCCTAGAAGGTAAGGAGAGAGAAAGAGAGGAAGAGAGAGGGAAAGAGAGAGACAGAGAGAGGGAGGGGGAGAGGGAAAGAGAGAAGAGAGAGAAGAGAGAAGAAGAAAAAGAAAAAGAAAAGGGAAAGAAAGAAAGGAAAAGAAAAAGGAAAGAAAGAAAGGAAAAGAAAGGAAGGAAAGGGGCAGACAAAGAAATATGGGATGGAAGGGAGGGAGAGAGAAAAAGAGGGGGGAGGAGAAAATGAAAGATATATGGATGAATGGATGGATAGATACATGGAAGGAGGGAGGGAGGGAGAGAGAAAAAAAAGGAGAGGAAGGAAGGACACAAACTCTGGCTTCAGAAGACTCTTTGCACAGCAATCTAGGGCTGGAAGGGATCTTAGAGGTAAACTTCTAGTCAAACCTGGCAAGTTTAAGACTTGTTGGACTTCAACTCCCAGAATTCCTGAGCTAATATGACTGGAGAAGGAACTCTGGGAGTTGAAGTCCACAAGTCTTAAAGCTGTCAAATTTGAAGACCCCTGTTCTTGTCCAATCCCCTGCTCAGGCAAGAAAACTCTGAGGATACCAAAATCTGACTAGAGGTCCTAGGAAAGATGTCAGAATAACAGAATAACACTAGAAGGGACCTTGGGGGGGGGGGGGACTTCATACCATTTCAGAGAAATGGCTGTCCAGTTTTTTGTCAAAAACTTCCAGTGTTGGAGTAACTAGAACTTCTGGTAGCAAGCGATTCCACTGGTTAATTGTTCTCATTCTCAGGAAGTTTCTCCTTACTTTTAGGTTGCTTCTCTCTCTGTTCAATTTCCATCCTTCTGGTGTTTTGGAAAATACATTGTTTGCCTTCTGGTGCTTTGGAAAATATATTGCCCCCCTTCTTTCTGGCAGCTCCCTAAAAGCCTGTTGCCTATCACCCTCTTGGGCAAAGCATGTGAGCCATTTCCTCCTTTTAGTGGTCCATGAAAGTACATCTATAGTACGTAGATAATAAAGTCAAAAAAAGGTGAACAACATTTTTACAGAACTAAAGATAAATTGAAGCTGGATAAGGAATGGCTGGGAGGGGAGGGGCCAGGCAAGGCACCCCTTGACGTGAGTGACATTGAGTTGGCCACACCCACCCAGTCACATGACCACCAAGCCATGCCCACCCAGTCACATGACCCTAAGCCATGCCCACCAAATAAGCCACACCCACAGAACCGGTAGTAAAAAGTTTTGAATCCCACCACTGCACTGCACCTATTTGTCTCACCTTTTTGATGGTATCTGCATATTACAAGCATTAAGAGAAGACGACTACCATTGAATCTTAAAGCAGTATTGAAACCATTGTTACTAGTGGGTTTTTGTTTTTTGTTTTAAACTTTGAGCTGGAATTGATTTTCTTTTGACTGTTTTAACTGTTTTCAAAGCACTCTTGGGAACTTTAAAAGAGCAAAGGAACTATCCGAATTAGCTACGCTGAACCAAAGATGTGTTAGGGTTAGCGTTAGGTTGGACATGCAGGTAAGATTGGGTTAGCACCTGCAATAAAGAAAACACTCTGCCTTTGATATCTTATTATTTGTCAAATTTCTTTTTTTTTTTTTAAACAAATTTTATTAATTTTTTACAGAAAACACAATACACAAACATACAAAACACAAAACATAAACAAAACTAAAAGATCTTTTCTGTAGTTTGTCTGATCCCGGGTTAAAACTCTTCTCACAGACACAAATTCAAACATCATATTCACTTTGTATATCCTTCCATATCTTATTATCATTTTCATTTTTTTATATATATATATAAACCATTTTTATCAATTTTATAAAAACAATGCACAAAAAATCAAGGCATAACAGCTTATAAATTCTTTTCTAGGAAAAAATAATAATAAAAAACCAATAGAACATAACAATTCCAAATTATAGTATCAATATTTTATCTATTTAACTTCATATCTTATCCCTACTTCTCCTTTTCATCTAAATTATTTCTTGTTAATTAAAATTTTATTGCCTTTTATCAATATACAAAATCCAAAAAAAAAAAATCATAACAAAACCTTTATATATCTTTTCATATCTTATTACCATTTTCAATAACATTCTTTGTCTATTCTATTTCCAACTATCCATTCATCTTTTTTCTTTTACTATACTTCTCCTATACACCAATTGGGGTAACATCTATAACTCATTACCCTAACTTAAAAGTACTTCGTATAACAATTTTTCTTGGGATTCTGTTTAAAAGATTCTAAAATTACATAATAAATTTTTACTCTAAACACACATATAAAAACACAATCTCATATACCCTCCAGAATCCCTCTTTTATCTTAAATTAAATTCACCCATTGTCTCTAAATAAACTTTTTTTCTTTAGATCTTGCTTCCCCCCATTGAGGCTTCTCCTCCCCTCCTTTCTCTCTTGCTTATTCTTCTCCTTGCCCTTTTTACCCCTTTGTTTTTCCTCCTCCCTTTTCTTACTCCTTTTCCTTTGCTTTCTAACCTTGCCTCCACCTTTTCGCTCATTTTTCTCTTCTTTGGTTGTTTTTATAATTCTTAAAATCCCCTTTTTCTTATCCTTTTTCTCTTCCTCTCCGGAAAGGACCCATTGTTCATCAAAGATGGCTTCTTCTTCCTCTTCTTCCTTGTCCCAGTCCTTCTGCTGCGTAATCAACTTTTCATAAGTACATAACGCCATTTCTAAAAATTGAAACAAAGCGCCCAAAGTATCTTCCTTTTTATATTTTTGATATTCAGCCTTTAGTTCATCCACAAGCGATGCCATTATGAAAAGAGAAACTTTTCCCAAAACAACCACAAGTATTTTTAATCAAAAACAATTCAAAAAAAAGTTCCAAAAGTTAATACTTTTCTTCCTTCTTCTCTTTCTCTTTCTGGGGCTAATGTTTAATCAAAGAGGTCCAATTACCATATATCTTTCTTTGGGATTCTAGGCAATCTCCTCCTTTTTCAGCTTCTGCTCCAATTTTTTCTCCTCTCCCTTCCCACTTGCGATATCGATTTTAAGTAATCAAAAATCCATACCTCCAACAAGGGTTTTCCAATTTCTTAAATTTTTCAATGTCCAAGAGTCCTTTTGTCCCTTAGCTTCAACTCTCAAAACAATTCACTTTCAATGTCCAATATATCCAAACATTTCTGCTGTTTCCATGGGGTGGGAGAGTGAAGAAAAAAAAAAAAAAAGTTCCCTTTAACAGCTTCTCCGCCGCTTTCGCTCTTCTTAGGGATACAATGTATCCTCCAGCAATTCAAACAGCTCAGTTCCAGGCAATTTAAAGGATGTTACTTGACCCGGCTCAGACATCACTTTCACTCTTCTCCTCCAGCGCAATCTTACCCGGTTGCTGGCTTCTTTGTGGCGGCCATTGCTGACCGCCGCTCCACCGCCTTGGGAAAAAGGGGTTTTTCCGGCAAAGGGGGGGGTCTGCGACACCCCCACCCCCCTATCCGACTCCCCTCTCTCTTCAGCTGTCCCTACAGGGCAGCCATATCCCCCTGACCCATCTGGATCGGGGGTACCTCGACGGCTAGCACAGCAGGAATCGTGAGCTGTCGCGAATTCCTGCTGCCCCGAAGCCACGCGAAACCGGAAGCCATTATTTGTCAAATTTCTTGTGGAATGAAGCATTGCAGTCAAAATGTTTCTAGGGCCTGAGATTTCCAGAGAAGCTCTGTAATTCTGCATTGATTTTCTTTTTAAACCACTCCTATATTATTGATTTTTTTTCCTTAACCAGCTTCATGCCTCAAGCTTACCTTGCTAATTACTTCAAATACCCGAAATCAAGCCCTACAAGTTTCTTTCATGCATTTCCATTTTAGCTACTTCACTTAAGATGGATCCTGTTTTATTGACTTCCATTGGAATGAGGCTGTGGAATGCAAGGCTGCCTTACTAATTAGATTGGATATCCGATACTAATTAACTTCCCCTTGTTTGAGGGCATTTCATTTAAGCCAGATTACAATTTAGATGCACATCCCGCTGTGCCTGAAATAATAAAGCTTGTAAATCTTGTAAGTGAAAGCATCTCACACAGTTGGTCTTATTTCACCCGTCATGTCAAAACTGGAGGAGATTCAGAAGTGATTTGTGATATGGCAGAAGGAATGAATGGGTTATTAGGACAATAAAAGAGATTAATAATTCTCCCTTCCTGGGTTTAACAACTGTTTTTATATGGTTGATTTTAATTGTGGTTTGTTGAATGTCCCATAGTGGTCTGGTTCATATGTAACATGAAATTATCAATCAGTGTTTCATAATCATAATCGTTAGGTTAATATACTAAGCCAGGGGTGGGCTTCAAAAATTTTAGCAACTGGTTCTCTGCCCAGTTACTGGGTGGGTGTGACCATGGTGGCCATGGACTCCTGCACCATGGTGGGGGGACCATTTTGCCCTCCCCTTCTTCAAGCCTCCATGAGGGTGAAAATGGCCTCCCCAGACTCCAGAGGCTCTCTGAAGGCTGGAAATGTGCCCATTTCTCCCTCCTGGAGCCTCCAAGAGGCCTGTTTTTCACCCTCCCTGACCTTCTGCATGGGATCTGAAGTTACCTAGCATCCAAAACGGGCTGTGTGGGACTCCTGGGAGGGGCAGGGTGAAATGGGTGGGCCCAGCCAGGGGTGGAATTTACCAGTTTGCCGAACTGGCCATAAAGTTAGCTATTGATTTGCCCGAACTGGGCGAACCAGTAGCACTCCACCCCTGCACTAAGCCAACACTGACTATGACACATTTGCAGGAACCTTCAGAGTCAGTTTAATGTAAAGCTTCCAAGTAATACACCCACAGCAAACATAACTCCAAGGCAGGTAGATTCCTCAAAGAATAGTTTTATTTGGATATATCATATTGGCACAGGGTGAATGTTCCCATAGTTTTCATCTAATTAAAAGTGAAAGTTTTCTTCCTCCCCAAACAATCAGTCACATGGTCCAATCCAGATGTCATCCGGTTGCCCAGCAACTTCACTCCTTCTCTCTCTGATCACCTGTGGAAAGATCCTTGGTTCCCAGGAGAAAGTATTTTGTTTTGGCTACAAACCCCAACTACCTCTATTCCCCCTACCCTATGCCCCAGCTCCAGTGTGGTAACACTGAAGCCTCAAAATGGCCTCGGTGACATCAGTTTCAGAGTTGACAAAAGTTTCAATATACAGGTGGTCCTTGATACTATGCCCACTGACATTACTTATGTTTACTTCATCAGAAATAGAGAAAAATATGCTGTTCACATCAAATCTTCTCAATTAATCAGAAGAAAGAGCAATGGACCAAACCTATCATAGAAATTCCTCCACCTTTTATAGTAATATTACATGATCCTTGGACCAACTGTGCCAGCTAGACTAAACTAAGAAACCAATGTTGTATATGACAGAACTGCTGCATTGCAACTGCTATAATAACTATCCTGTGTAACATCTTCTCCTGAGAAATTAGAATGGCCCCAACCCTGTATAACTTTCTGTAAAGCTCTACAAACCTGCATATGTACCCAAGCCTGTGATGCTACATACACCAAGGACCTGCTCCTGGCTGTATTGGTAACAGGCCAGGTATTTTGCTTTGTATGTACTTTGAATTAGACATTTTCAAGGTTTTCTTTTCTGTTTTAAGGGTTTTTTTTTTTTACTATTTTTGTTGTTTTAAAATGTTTTTAGAATTTTAATTGTAAGCTATGTTTTGAATTGAGAGTTGTTTTTTGCTGAGATGGGTGGCTATAGAAATCAAATAAATAAATATGGTAGCAACATCATGAAAGTCTGAATGTGCTTCCCACTCACTCTCCCTTTATTTTCATGCGGATCAGAGAGGAGCCTATGTGAGGTGTTTTGTCAAATTAGTTTCCTGGTCCAGGCTCAACCATTTCCTGAGGAGAGGGTCTTCCTCTTATTTTTCAAAGCCACTCCCTACATCTCTACAGACAAGCATCCAAACAACGGATGGAAACTAATCAAAGAGAGAAGAACCTAGGAGAAATTTCCTAATAGTGAGAAAAATTAATCAGTGGAACAACTTGCCTTCAGAAGTTGTGGGCATTCCATTACTGGAAGCTTTTGAGAAGAGACTGGACAGCCCTTTTCTGGAATGGTGTAGGTCTCCTGAGAAGACCTCTAAGATGCTTCCAACTCTGTTATTTTGTTATTTGAATGTTGCTTCATATAATAGCTTTGTGGATAATAATCTGTTTATTTTGGGACTTGTGAATCTTATATTCTCATGAGATAGCAAAGCACAGCCCCCAGTGACACTATATACATTAGAACATTTTGGCACAATAATTTGAAGTAAAAGATTCTCACCCAACTTTCCAGAAAGATATATCACCAAGATGTGGTCCATCCCTCCAAATGCAGATAGTTCTCAGTTTATTTAGTGACCATTTGAAGTTACAGTGGCATTGAAAAAGTGACTTATGACCATTTTTCATACTTACCACCCTTGGGTGATGTGATCAGATTTAGGGTCATGTGATCAGATTTAGATATTTGACAACTGATTCATAGTTGCAGTGTTCACGGGATCTGTCCCACACTTCTGGCAATTGAGGACTACCTATATTAGTTATCTCTGTTTTCTGATTTATGATATCCCAGCCAACTCTAGGTTACTTGATAAATCATGCTTAAACAAATAATAGCTTAATGCATTGACCTTCCCATGTTCTAAAATACCACTTTCCCCAAGTTCAGTTAATATTTTAAAGTGTGAGAAACATAATATTTTCCCATTTGGCTCAAACATAACCTATGTAGTTGGCAAGTACATCATATTTCAATTGGCTTTAATATCAGTTTAGAGATCAATACTAACTTGTCTTAAATCATGTGGGGGGTGGGGAAGCTACATTTCATGGAAAAGTATAGTTAGTAATTCTGTATGCCTACAGTCCTGTTATATCTCACTCAGTGGATTTGATTTTGAAGTTTGGAACTAGATTTCATCCTTTTTAATTGGTCCCAGGATCATATGGAAGAAGATGTCTTATGAACTGGACCTTAAAGTTTAATATTATCTAGTGGATAGGTAATGGTTCTCTGAGAATACTTAGAAATACCAGAGATATAATCAGAAATATGTGATTCAAAGCCTAGAACACACACAGCAATTCTACCAGATGCTCAGATAACAAGAGTACCACAGTATTTTCTTTAGTGCATGCCCATACAACATTTAAAATTTGTATTCTATAAATGGAGTTCTCACTTTCATTTATTGGTTATAACAATGTGCAAATCCCTCCCCTCATTTTTCCATGGCTCACTTCTTTAGCTGGCTCAAAGAGATTAGGGCACTGACCTAGTCATTTTCCAAAGGTATCTCTAAATCATCTATCTGTTCTCATTTGTTTAATTTACACTTTCTCTATGCCTTTGAGAATTGTATGGAAATATTCAAGGTCCTTCTTTCTTGTCTTATTTCATATTTGAAACAATAACATGTACCAAAGAAAATATTGAGAAAAAAAAAGGAGGTCAATATAGGATCAATAATCTGGCTATGCAATTCATGCTGGCTTAGAAGAGCTATCTGAAAAAGAATATAGTTGGCCCATTGAGACTGACCAAAACTATCTCCATCTGTAAATTTCAACTATCTCAGAAGTACCTAGGAGTATATTTCTTTTTAAAGAGTTTCATAAGATTGCATCATGCAGCACACGAACAAGTATTGTACAATGGTACTGTTAAGACCTGGGCATGGGCGTAAGAACGGAGATGAGACATCGGTCTGTGACTTCAACTCTTTATTTAGCAAGAAAGAATGGAGCAAGAAACCTGGGCAGCAGTAGCTCTTTTATAGAGCTTGCTGCCGTCAAACAACCAATGAACTGAGTCTATTGCTTTCACAAGCATCCAATCAGGGGGTTCCATTAACAGCCAATCAGACTGGCCAAACCTGACCAATCACGACTCGCTATTCACGGGCCAATGAGAATTGCAGGATTACAAGCCTGTTGTAAGACGAAGCTATTTCGGTTGTATCGCTGCGATGGTTTAATCCATAACAGGTACCCTCCAAAAAACAAAGAGGAAGTTAAATCTAATAGCTCATTTTTTTCCATTGCTCTGCACAGCCAAGGATGTATTAAAGCAGGGGTGTCAAACTTGTATTGTCACGGTGTTGTCATGTGATATATCACAACTTTTTCCCCCTTCGCTAAACTGCGTGTGGATGTGGCCAGTGCATGAAGCATCCGGCCCGCAGCCTGCAAGTTTGATAGCCCTGTACTAAAGTGAGGCCAAATAGTAAGACTTATGTGGGCCACATAAGTCTCTTTTAAACTTTACTTTTTGAAATTAGATAGTTCATATTTAATTATTTTTCAGTAATTAGTTGCTGTAAGAAAACATAAATTTCCAAATCAATATTGTATGTGTTGGACAGAGACTTGAAAGACCAAATTCAAGCCTTCACACATGAATGAAGAAAAAGACATTCAGTTATGTCATGCCCCTACGAACATGTTCTTATATGTATGTTGTACTATAACATTTATGATGTCTCTCGAGAACTCAATGGTAGGTGGACTCTAAATACCCAAACTTCTCAATCTTGGCAACTTTAAGGTGTGTGGGCTTCAACTCCCAGAATTCCCCAGCCATTATACATTAATATGTACAATTCTGATATATTCTATATATTGCTTCCTTCAACACTTGATTCTTCCTTTAAAAGCATCAGTACCTGGATAGCTCCTAAATCTAATGCACTAGCCACCTAAAGTGCAACGGACTATGAGTTTTATTTTCACTGGAGATTTTTGAAGCCTATAGGATAAAAACTGAATATGTGTGTCTAATGATTTCTAATAAGGATGAAACAGTGTGTGGATTCATCCTGATAGACAGTATTGTTTTTCCACAATGCATGTAAAATTGATTTCATGGCTGGGTTTATATATATGTTAAATCAGGGGGAGAGGGGAGCCAAGGTTAAAACAATACAGATTTACCATATTGTGTGGATGCAATCAGCAAGTTCTGCAAATACAGTTCCTGTAATGGAGCCATCTTGTCTGAAGCAGTTTTATTCTTCCAGTCTGAAAGGAATAGAATGGAAGCTAAAGGATTACTCTTAAAAGAATGCTGCTGGCTGACTTAATTTGTGGCTAGCTAATTTAGAAGCAAATGTGATCTCTTCTAAGAAAACTGCAACCTAAACAGAAGCACTCAGCATTGCATCATCTGCAAATAATTATTAGGAAAAGAGTAACACATCAACTGAATGGAACAATTTACTGGACGAATAAACATAAAGGATAAAAAAGGCAGAATCTCAAATTAATCAGCTACTCAACAACCCACTGTGAGTTATAATAATTGATATTTAATTTGGAATGTAGCAATGTATAAATCACTGCTTCTATTCTACTGTTATTTGGTGTTAACAGCCTTCTAGGTGCAAAAAACATGAGGCTGTACTTTACATGCAGGACTTGTGACAGTGTCAATTAACTATCTGCCTGACTTTACTTCTCTCGTGTTGTGAATTAGTCAGTCATAAAGATGTCATCGAAGGCTGCTTTCTTAGCCACATAGTGCAGTTTCAGCTAATAGTGTCTATTTGGGGCAAACAAAGAATCACAATAATTTTTAAACTATTTTTTTCATAGCAGTTCTGATCTAGGGTTCTTTGATAATTATCAGGTAATGCTGAATTTATGTTCATCCAGATATATTTTTCCTTCTCCCAAAACTTTTTTTTTTCAGTCTGAACTGTGATCAGCACAAGAACTACTGGTTATTCTCCTGTTTCTCCTTCATGGATCATTCTAAGATCTTTATCTTCCTTTTAGGGACAGTTCACTCCTGATTAGTCCCCCTGTCTTTCTTTAGTCTTTCCAGATGTTTGAACAAATACATTTATTTCTCTGTGATCTTTGACACTAATACAGACCCTTTATCTTTTTTACCTTATGTTATCATCCAATGCTATAATACTGGCAATAAAAATAATGATAGGAAATTGTGCCAGCCTAACCCCATTGCCAACTCACTGCACTTGAGACTACAATTTCTATTTTTGTTTAAGAAATTACCAGAAGCAGCATGGATGACAAACAGTTCGGCTTGCTGTACAGAACTATACTACTATACTACTGTACTATTGCCTGGAAGGCCCCTATAATAGCTACAATTAAAATACAAGGTTTTTTTTTAAATGAAAAGCCTTCATTTAAAAATAGCAGCACATTTGAAACCCCCGTTTAAATAAGGAATGGACTAAAGCTTCAGAGATTTAAAAGAACTGGCTGGATCAAAAATACATTAATTGTGGTTTTTCCAAAGATTGTGCCCAGTAAATCAATTGGTGAATATCCATCACCACACTGCTTCAAAGAGCAACTTTATGTTTGATCGTTAGATTGTTTGGAATTGGGACAAATTAGAAGTATTGTAAATTAATAAATATGTACATATTTTTAAAAATAAACACTGGTTTATAAATATTGCTGATTTGGATACAGTGTTGGGAAAAGAGAAATCTGAGCCAGCTGATTTTCCAGCAGATTGGTAATATTTCTAATTTCATTTTCCTTAGATGTCTTGGGAAATGGTGCTGATGTGGCTGGGCTAGCTTTGAATGTTGCTTATATCTATCCATTTTATTAAATCCCATCATACTGTCGTCCCTTATCTGTTTACACCTGCCTTGTGTGTAATTTGTGTACTATGGCACATTTTCATAGAGGGTTTTTGGCTGGAATGGAACACAGGGCAATATCAGATGTGGTTTTTATTCTATCATGAATGGAGTCCCCTTTTGGTTAGTTAACACACCTTTTGAGCACTTACTACTATACTATGTACCAGCATCTTCATCTAACAATAAACACCAAGTTTGTTGCAATGTCACCACTGAGGCTCTGAGATTGTATTGAACATTATATTGAAGAGGTTTCTCCCAAGCTTCCAACTCTGGCAGCAGGAAATCGGGATTAAGAAAAAGGGACAAAACAGAAAGGAGTTTTTTGTTGTGGACACAAACTACATAAATGAGGTGAGGTATTTCTTACTCTCCAACTCAGAGCTAACCATTTTACAGTCCTTGGACCACATCCAACCTTTTGTCTTTTCTTGCCTGGCACACCTGAGGTCAATCAGAAATTAGAAGTCAAATGTAAATAATTTGGGACCATTAATAAAATACAACTGCATTGCTTTTATTTTGAAGATGACTCCTATTCTTTTTTTTTTTTTTCAATTTACATATGTGCATGCATACATGCCTATGCACCTTCACATTCTTGTTATCTGTGCCCTCCACAACATTCCCAGTTTCACATGTCACCCCTTGGAAAAATTAATTGCCCACTCCTGCTTCACCTGTCCAGAAAAATGAACCTATGATTCTTTGCCATTCTCTCTGGTGCTGTACATTTGGAAAGAAATCAATGCTCCCAGTGCAAGAAGAACCAGATAATTTTCAATAATTAAGACATTCTTCTGAAATTTTACTTTGACTTCAGAAATTAAACAATTTGAGTGAGAGGAAAGACTAGGTTTGCAACCATACCAACCATATGGTGGTTTCAATTGGTAAACCACCAATTGTGGTTTATTCAGTAAAACATGATTAATCACATCGTGACAGCATGTTTGTAAAATTGCTTTGCATGTTCAGATGTTCTTCAGCTTTCTTATTCACTGGAGTGAATGAATATCATAATCTTACAGTATAGTTCTATTTTAGGATTGTAAGTGAAAATACTAATGTTCCGATCCACATTTAATTAATCATGGTAACTATATTAAGTTAGTTACAGTGTGAATTTGTAGGTTTGATGCCACAGGTAGGATGCATAGGTGTCCATTTCAGACTGGTTAGTGTTATGAATCCCCCAAAATGCTTGAATTTCAGTAGCCAGTCATGCTCAAGTATGGCCACAATGGGAATTTACATGAAATTTGGATGCTCTCTACAGATCTTATCTGTAGCCAAACATATCATATATGAATGTGTTGTAGCCAAACTAGTACCATTTGTGCATACTAGGCTCAATAAAATCTTTGCAAAAAAATTTTTTGGTTAGAGAAATAGCTATGGCCTTGCAAATCCTTAATTCTGAGATGCGTAGAAACTTTCAGAAATTTTCATAAGATGTCAGAGCTGTAAACATCAGTTTCTTCAATTAATTTATCTTTAAAAGCTAGGACAATGTCTCTCAGGGGAAAAAGGGAAACCATTATCACTGAATTCAACAGCAGTCAGGAAGCTGTCATTTCCTGAGAAAATAAAACATAAACTGACAGATTCCAACTTAATCTCAAGGTATTAAGTGTGCTATTGGATTCTTATCTTTTTAGAACAGCTGATTACATTCCAAGGGAAGTAATGTTTAAGACTGCTATTTTGCCTTTCATGGGAAAAAAAAAAAATGTTTTGTTGAGTGGGTGAAAACTTTAAAAAAAAACAGATACTGCTAAAGAGAATTCAGGAAATCATTCAAGATTTGTTAAACTACTTGATATTACTTTTCCTTATAATGCATAATTTTACTGCTTACTGAGTCAGTCTGAGGGTTCTAAATGTATTTTTTCAATGTGTATCATCAATTCATGCAGCATATATTTGGATAAGGATTTCTCACCACAAAGGGGCATTAAATACAGTTTATAGAGAATTAAATATAAATAAGTGTTCTGTACCTTCATTTGAATTCTTGAGATCCCCGCGCTTTGATTGGCCAAAGCGGGGGCGATCGGATTGGCTAGGCGAGCCGCACCGATTGGCTCGCTGAGAATCTCCCGCGATTGGTAGATTCAAATCGCGGGAGATTCAAAGTGGTGTCATTGGCCGCGGCCGCCACTGCTTGGGAATAAAAAGCCACAAAGTTTTTCTAAGAGCCAGTTCGGTTCCTGACTGCAATAAAGAGCTTGATACAAAGTCACCAACTCCTGGCTTCCTTCCACGCGGATTTAACACTGGCGACGAGAATGGGATCCTTATCCTGAACCGAAGCATGTGTCCGACAGAAGCCAGCCAACTGACAAGATGGCCAGCATCGCGCCACCAACCCCCTTCAACCCCGCCAGCGAGGACTGGGAATCTTACATGGACAGATTCCACATGTTCCTTGAATGCAATGATCTGAAGGATGCCACGGGACCAAAGAAATGAGCCATCTTCCTAACGCACTGCGGGCCCGCAGTGTTTAAGATGGCAAAAGCGCTAGCCAAGCCCACTGATGTTACCGCGATGGATTGGGTGGACCTCGAGCCATTACTCCGGAAACACTACGCTCCAGCCGTACCCATTCTCATCCGACGACACGAATTTTATCGGCGGGACCAGAGGTTGGGCGAGAGTTTCAGTGATTTCATTGTAGAGCTGTGGCGCCTTGGAGGACTATGCAAGTTCTCCAATATGAACGAGGCCCTGCGGGACCGAATCGTGCTCGGCCTTTGGGACCCCGTTCTCCAAAGCCGGTTGATGGCTAAGGGCAACATCTCTCTTGCCGATGCCATCTCCGAAGCCGCGGCAGCCGAAGCTACCCAACAATTTGCAGACCACATGCGGAGACCGAACGCTGGGAACCGTACCGCAAACAACAACCCTGCAAGGTTGACCGAGGCCCAACCTGAAACTACCACCCACCAGGGCGAACTCCACTCCACCTTGGGCACGTCAGACGAGGAGGAAGACATCCACCATCTCCAGGCAGGCTGTGACCAGCGCAGCCGGTGGAGTCGTAAGTCGAGGACCGCGTGTACCGGTTGCGGAGGCGACCACCCCAGATCTGAATGCTGGTTCTTCAACTCCGTTTGCCGGCACTGCGACAAAAAAGGCCACATAGCCCGCGTCTGCCACCTCAAGAAAACCCACAGCCCCAGACGATGGGACCCGAGCGAGCGGAAACAAGCGAGCCCACCCCTCAGGACCAGAGACCGCCCAGCAGACAACCGTTGGGAATGGAACGGATGAGCCCAATGAGGGGGCGAGAGCCAGCGGAGAGAAGTGACACATCAGACGGTCACCATCGGCCATGCAACTACCACAGACGCCACAAAGGTCTATGTGGAAGTAGGCATCGAAGGCGAACCCTGTAAAATGGAGGTGGACTTCGGGTCCTACCTCTCAATGGTAGCATGGCAAGAAATTAAACGCTTGGTGCCTACCATCCAGAGGAGGGAACTAGAAAACCAGAGACGAATCCTCAAAGACTACCAGGGAAACCGCATCCCTGTTGTCGGAACAGGAAAAATCACAGTGACATACAAGGGGCACACCGAAAGACTTCCCCTGACCATCGTCGATCGAGACCGACCTAGCCTGCTGGGACTTCAATGGTTTGCACCGCTAGGCATCGCAGTCATGGGCATCGACCACATCGCTGAAGCCGACTGGGAGCAGCAACTGGCCCAGGACTTCCAAGAAGTGTTCGACGGCACCCTAGGCAAGTACCGAGGGCCCCCTATATCCTTCAGCCTAGACACAAATGTTCCCCTGAAATGCCTAAAACCCAGGCGGGTACCTTTCGCACTCAAACCGAAAATCAACGAGCAAATTGACAAGCTCGTCAAGCAAGGGGTCTTACAACCCATAGATCACGCCCGGTGGGAGACCCCCATAGTCACCCCAATCAAGCCTGATGGGTTAGTGAGAATTTGCAGGGACTATAAGGCCACCCTAAATGGCACCTTGCAGCAAAGCGCTTACCCCGTCCCCGTAGTGCAGCATCTCCTCCACTCACTGGGAGGGGGCAAAGTTTTCGCGAAACTCGACCTGGCCCAAGAATACCAGCAACTGCCGGTCGACGAGGAAACTGCAGAGGTGCAAACCATAGTCACCTACCGGGGAGCCTTTAGATGCAACCGCCTCCAATTTGGAGTCAGCGTGGCACCTGGAATTTTCCGGAGCTTTTTGGAAAGACTCTTACAAGGCATCAAGGGGGTGGTACCATACTTCGACGATGTACTAGTATCGGCAACCAACCAGGCCGAACTAGAGAGTCACCAAAGGGAGGTGCTAATGAGATTCAAAGAAACCGGGCTTAAAGTGAAGAAGGAAAAATGCCAGCTGTATACAGAATGGGTCGAATTCCTAGGATACCTCCTAGACTGACACGGCATTCACCCCACTGACAAAAAAATTAAAGCTATCAAGGAAGCCCCCACACCCAGGTCAAAAACAGAACTGCAGGTGTTTCTGGGGCTACTTAACTTTTATAATGTCTTCCTGCCCCAAAAGGCGACGGTGGCGGAGCCTTTACATAGGCTTTTGGACAAGGCGGCTACCTGGACTTGGGGGAAACGTGAGGAAGCCGCCTTCAGGAAAACCAAGGACCTGCTCACTTCGGATGCCGTCCTCATCCAGTACAACGAGACCCTACCACTAGCCATCACATGCGACGCATCACCCTTCGGTGTCAGCGCTGTCCTCAGCCACACTCTCCCCGACGAAAAGGAAGCACCCATCGTGTTCTTTTCAAGGACCCTCACCAAACCGGAGCGGAACTATAGCCAGCTGGACAAAGAGGCTTTGGCTATCGTCGCCGCAGTAAAAAGGTTTCACGAGTACCTCTACGGCCGGACGTTTACCATCATCACTGACCACAAACCACTGCTGGGAATACTCGCAGGGAACAGGGCCACCCCGAACATTCTGTCTCCCCGAATGACAAGGTGGTCCAAATTCCTGGCCGCCTACAACTACGGGCTCACACACCCATGCGGATGCCTTAAGCAAGATTATCTCCCATGCGGATGCTTTAAGCCGCTCACCGTTACCCGAACCAGACACTGACCCAGCACCCACAACGACCACCCTCAGCATACCAACATACCCATAACCGCGTCAGACATTGTCCGAGAAACTAATAAAGACAAACGTCTGGCGCAGGTTTTGCATTGGGTAGAGAAAGGGTGGCCGGAAAAGGACAACGACGAGACCTTCAGGACATTCCGGAACCGGCAAATGGAACTCTCGTTACTAAAAGGGTGTATACTATGGGGGGATAGGTGGTCATCCCGGAAAAACTACAAGGGAAGGTTTTGGAACTGTTACACGAGGGGCAGCCAGGCATCGTTCGAACGAAAGCCCTGGCCAGAAGTTACGCTTGGTGGCCAGGGATGGACAAACAGATCGAGGCCTGGGTAGCAAGGTGTCAACGATGCCAGGAAACTAGACCAAGCCCACCCACAGCACCCATCCTAGAGTGGGAAACCCCCAGGGGACCTTGGTCTAGAATCCACATAGATTTTGCCAGGCCCACAAAAGGACACACTTTCTTAATAACTGTAGACGCTTACTCCAACTGGCTGGAGGTAAGCAACATGAGAACAACCACCACGGAAGCCGTGACCAAAGAACTCTGCAAATTCTTCGCAACACACAGCCTCCCGGATGTCCTCATGTCCAACAACAGGCCCCAATTCACCTCGCTAGAATTCAAAAAATTCCTAGCGGAAAGGGGCATACGACACGCACTGACAGCCCCGGCGCATCCGGCGGCGAATGGTAGGGTGGAATGGATGGTTCAATTCACAAAAAAAATCATCCAGAAAATAGACCACAGGGAGATCCAGGACAAAATAAATAAATTACTTTTCATACAGCACATAACCCCGAACACCACAACAAATAAAAGCCCGGCAGAACTGCTAATGGGGAGGAAAATAAGGTCCCCACTCGATAGACTACACCCCACTTACAACCCAGAGAAACCCCCAGACTCCACCAGCAAACACCGAACCTTCGCACCAGGCGACGCCGTCTATTCGAAGAACCTAAACAGAGACCCATTATGGGTACCAGCAATCATAACACAGCGAACAGGCCCACACTTTTACCGGCTACAAACAACTGACAGACGAGCGTGGAAACGCCACATCGATGAGTTAAGATCGAGGACAGCCACAAAAGACACCACTGACATGCAACCAAACAAAACCAACCCCCTCAACACAAACCAAGAGGGGAGGGGATACCCCGGGAACCTAAACCCAAAAAAAAAGAAACCAGCCATACTCACCTGCAAGCAGCCAGCATGAAACCTCGCCAGGAAGAGACAGCCAGGCCAGCTCAACCAACCCGGGAAGACCGAGTGGGAGCGGCGAAACCCACAGCTCAACCAACCCAGGTAGCCCAGGAGGGAGCTGTGGAGAGCGGCCTGGCCAGACAGACCAGGCGGTTCCCACGACGGAGTCCGGAGAAACAGAGACCCTGACCAAACCGACCGGGATCCAACCTACGACTGACCTGCGCAGGTCCAGTAGGCAAAGACGGAGCCCCGCCTACCTACGAGACTATGCTACGTAGGACTGAACCAAGAGGGGAGGGGTGTTCTGTACCTTCATTTGAATTCTTGAGATCCCCGTGCTTTGATTGGCCAAATTGCGGGGCGATCAGATTGGCTAGGCGAGCCGCGCTGATTGGCTCGCTGAGAATCTCCCGCGATTGGTCTATTCGAATCGTGGGAGATTCAAAGAGGTGCCATTGGCCGCAGCCGCTGTGGCTTGGGAATAAAAAGCCACAAAGTTTTTCTAAGAGCCAGTTCAGTTCCTGATTGCAATAAAGAGCTTGATACAAAGTCACTGACTCCTGGCTTCCTTCCACGCGGACTTAACAATAAGCACATGCACACACATACTTACAGAATAGAATAGAATAGAATAGAAAAGAAAAGAAAAGAAAAGAAAAGAAAAGAAAAGAAAAGAAAAGAAAAGAAAAGAAAAGAAAAGAAAAGAAAAGAACAGAACAGAACAGAACAGAACAGAACAGAACAGAACAGAACAGAACAGAATAGAATAGAATTCTTATTGGTCAAGTGTGATTGGACACACAAGGAATTTGTCATCAATGCATAAGCTCTCAGTGTACATACAAGCAACAAGTGATAAACCATGATCATCATAATAAAATACAATCATCATAAATCATAAGATACAAGACTCGAGGATATTTTTGGGATGCTAAATAAACAATCACATTAATCATACTAGGATTATAAATAAAAATAAACAATATAAATCATAAGACACAAGCAATGAAATTATAGTCATAAGAAGATAAGGAAATAGCTTATAACAGCAGGTTAAAAAAATCACTATATGCAAGCAGCAGCAAAACCAACAATGATGGCTGTGATGGCTTATTATTGTTGTTAATTAGATATGGGATAGCTGCAAGAAACAGTACCAAAGGGTGTCTGTAGAATGGAGTCAAAAAAGTCAACTTAGCAGCTGTGTGACCTCATGATAAAAGTCGCACCCTCTTTATGCTTATCTGGCAACAAATAAGAAAAAGGGGTTGGTCAGTAATGGCCGTCATCTTAACTTGTTTGATTCCCCTATCTGTGGATGTGCCTGTCAGGATATATAGACTTAAATAGATACATAAATGATTAATAACAGACTTTCACAGTGTTGGGCTTTACAGAGGTCAGATTAAAATTCCCATCATTCCCAGCCATAGACAAAACCAAATGGACAACAATGTAAAGTGTTAGACTTGGAAGATGTATTCTTAAACAATTTTCCCAATGACTAGCTCTAAATATTTTTAGAACTCTTTAGAAATAAGGTATCAGGATTCTGGCAGTTGCCCTAATTAAACCATGAGCCTTGAGCCAAGCTTCAAAAACTTCAAAGGATTTTACTAGGAGCTAACATGTCAACATGATCTGTATGCAGCCGATTCTGAAATACGTAATTCACTGTTACCCTTGACCCTGGTTTTACCCCACCCCTTTGGCTGTATCATAATTCATATTCTCCAACAAAACATGTTCATAGCCAAGAGTCATCAATCACGTTCTCCAATTAAAGATTTGTGCAGCAAAAATTCTGATAGCTTAGTTATAATCTTTGCATGATAAAAACAGAATGCACTTTCAGTTCCAAACTGCTGCACTGCTCTTTCAAATTTCTCTCCCTCCCCTTTGTTCTAAAACAGGCATAGAAATATTTTATGAGTGGCTTTTCAAGTCTGCCTGGGACATTTGCTGCAAATGAGAAGTGATCCTAATGCTTCCTTCTGAGTATGGATAACTTGAAGGAAGATCCTGGGCTTGATGGCTGGTCTAAAGAAATTGCTATTTTGTTTGGTAAGATAAAAAAAGAAAAGGATATGTAAGGAGGGTTGGAAATGTTTATGAACCGATCATGTGCCATCAAGTTGATATTGGCTTTTAGTGACCAAATATATAAAAACATTCTCCAGATGATCTGTCCACAACCTGCATCTTCCAAAAATGCACCCATGATTTTGAAGGTGGGTTCTCAATCAATATGTCCAACTTATGGTGACTTGATTTGTACCTCAAGGAAGAAGTCTTTGGCCGATTTATTTTATGATTCATGTATTTTCCTTATCTTTCTATGGTAATTTTGGTGTTGGGGATGTATGTTGTTATTGGAATAACATATATGATTCATGTATTTTCCTTATCTTTCTATGGTAATTTTGGTGTTGGGGATGTATGTTGTTATTGGAAACTGTTCAGAATTTTAAAAGTTTAGTTTCTTAATGTTTGTCAAGACTTTTGGTAAATGGGAAATAGTCCAGGAAGGCCTAAGGTGATATCCTTGCCTATGTGTTGTTTTAATAAATCTCTGCATGTTTCAAAATTGCCCAAACTACAGAGATCCATTCTGGGTGCTATTGACCTAAAATGACACTGACTTTTTCTTCTTGATGTTCATTAAGACACAATTGGACACCATCAAATGTGATATTAAAAGTAAGCTATGTCAACTCAAGGCAGTTTAATATCATAAAAAATATTTGTACCTGCATATCTAACTTCCATGAATTTGACTGTGGTCTTTTACACCATTTAAATTATGGCTATCATCACTTCTGATGACTCCACCTTCCATAGTTATACTATGAATTGTACAAAAAGTATTTTCTTTTATCAATCTTAAAGTTTGCTGTGTTTAACTTCAAAGAATGTCTTAAAAATCAGAGATTCTAAGAAAGTTAGTTTCATTCTTCCTTTTCTTTTCATTTTTTAAAAAGTTATATGCTGCCCTTATAAACAGAAACTGACCTCCAAAATCTATTTAAAATTCTATTAAGTGAATTGAATGACTGAAATGAAATCACTTGGCTTCCACAAAGAAAAGTACAGTAAAGAGTGCTCTATTCTGTGTCACTTGATGATAGAAACATAATATATGAGTCAGCAGATATGTGGCATTTAACCTCCAATCACCAGGCATCAGCCTACAGTGAAGAGTGATTGCTTGCATATTTATTTTGCTTATTATCTATTGTCAAAATACATAATAGATAACTGACTCCAGGCAGTTTACAGATGATGACGATATCATACCAAATACATATTATTGATGAGAGTCTGGTTTCTGATCAAAGTCTTATAGAAAGAATTCAGCTAGAATTGCCAATCTTATTGTTAGGGATACACACCCTAGCAGAATGTGCAATGACAGTCTAGCAGGCAGGCAAATATGTGAGATAAGCGTTGTTGTAGCTTACACTCAGTAAAACAAATACACTGTGCCAGTTAAATAGTTTTTTATTCCAGTAAGAATTATAGCATAGTCAAAACAGTCCACGTGTCATAAACATAGTTCAGTCCATCCGGGGATTAATCAGTTGCAAAGTCCAGTGTCGAAAAAGAGGTCAGTAAACTTACAAATAATCAGTCCAGTAATAAATCTCTTCTTCAGTAAAGATATGAAGAAAATCAAACCTCTTTTCTTCATTGAGCAGCAGCAGGGAAACATGCAGTTATCACCATCAATCCATCATTGTCAGCAATCCAGTAAAAGCCAGCAAATAGTAAGCTCTCTTGTTCCCTCTTATGGCGGTTTTACAGCCGCACCCAAAATTATATGCTTTGCTGTTAAAGTGATACACACACTTATACTCACTAACATAGTTTATATATATTATTTTACCCAAACTAAGTGAGGTAACCTATGTTATTCCTAACATTCTCCCCTTTTGGGTAATATTATAATATATATATCTATTTACAACTTTAACCCATAATTTTCACAACTTTCATTGTTCTTGACTGAACCTTGGGCTTTTGTAAACTGATCAGCAATATTTTCTTCAGTCATGCAATATTCCAATCTTATTAAATCATTTTTTACAGATTGCCTTACATTCAGATATCTAAGATCTGTATACTTAGTTCTCGTTTTCACAGCAATATTTGTAGCCAACCATATGGATGCTTGATTGTCCTCATACACTGCAATAGAATCATTCACAGTCATTCCCATATCTAATAACAACTGTTAAGACAGAATTAAATCAGTACATAATAAAGATAGACAAGAAAATTCTGCTTCCATTGTGGACATACTTATGTGTTGCTGTCTAATTGACCTCCAACCAATCAGTGCTTTTCCTAACAGTATAGCCCTACCTGAAGTTGATTTCCTAGTGTTTATGTCTGTTGCAAAACTTGCATCAGCATATGCACTTAAAATCAGATCATCTTTTGGCTCCAAATACAATGCATAGTGCATTGTCCTTTTAAGATATCTTAAGATATGCTTTAACGCTTGCCAGTGTTGTTCAGCGGGTTCAGCATTGAATCTTGCCAATTGATTAATGCTATAGGCAATGTCTGGCCTTGACCAATTACTAATGTACGATAAACTACCAATTAGTGATTGATAAATGGTCTTATCGAATTTTGGACTTTGAGCATCAGTGTGGCCAAATTCCTTACTCATTGGAGTTTTTGCCGGCTTACAAAATTCCATCTTGTATGTTTTTAGTAATTGATAAATCTTATCCTCTTGAGATATCTTATAGCCACCTTTGGTTTTATTTATTGTTAATCCTAGATACTGTTTTATTTCTCCTAATTTCTTTAATTTTATCCTCTTACCTAATAATGATATTATTTCAGTAGCTTCATTATTAGTTTTTGTAATTAAGGCAATATCATCTGTAAACAACAATAATAATGACACTGCTCCATTTTTCTCTTTCTTAAATAAACATGGATCAGCTAAACCTGCTTTAAACCCTATATTGTTTAACTCCTTAACAATATATTTGTTCCATTCATAACCAGATTGTTTGAATCCATAGAGACTCTTTTTTAGCTTCCAACAGTCATTATTTGTTTTATCATCCTTAATTCCTACAGGTTTCTTTAGGTATATAGTGTGCTGCAATGGTGCATGCGGATAGGCAGTTTCTACATCTAAGTGATTTATAATATAATTCTTCTTAGCTGCCCACACTAAAGCTGCTCTCAGGGTTGTTGCTTTTAGACTCGGTGCAAATTCTTCATCATAATCACATGCAGTTTGATTAAATCCTTGAGCTACCAACCTAGCCTGATGGGTAACAGTCCCATTTTTACCTGTTTTTAATTAAAATATCAATTCACAGCCAATGGACTTTTCACCTGGAGGTAATTTAACATTTTCATAAACTTCCATTTGTTTCAGTGAATTTAATTCTTTCTCCATTGCTCTATGCCAATTTTCTTGTTCCTTTGCAGGATACATTCTAAGTTCTTCAACAGTAGTTGGAACTTTACTAACTTGGCAAACTACACTTGCTTGGTACCTGTCAGGTGGTCTGGTTTCACGTGTTGAGCGTCTAGGTATTACAGGGCTTACAGGTGGACTTTCATATACTACCTGCTCCTGGTTATCTATTTCTTCCTGTTCACCCATTCCTTCCTGTTCTGGTCCTATGTGCTCTTCCTGTACTTCCTCTTTAATTGTACTCTTCTTATTACTGATATGTTGTTTTGGTCTTTTGTAGGGTTCTATGATTACATCCTTACTTGAATCTTGTTCCAGTTTTTCCATCCTACATGTTCTAGGAATTGTGCACTAGCACTACAGTAAACTCTAGATGTACCTTTTTCCCAGAATCTGTATGATTTGTGATTAGATTCATAACCTACAAAGAATAACTTTTTAGCCCTATGCTGCCCCTTATGTCTCAGTTGTGTAGGAATATGCACCCATGCTGGTGCTCCAAATGTGTGCATGTAGCTTAGGTCAGGTTTTCTACCATGCCACCGTGTGAATGGTAATTCACCTGTTGTTGAGTTAACAATTCAATATATGATTACCACTCATTATTGCTTCTCCCCACAAATTTTCAGGTAATCCTGAATCCGACAACATGGTAAAAGCCATTGCTTGTATTGTTTGGCCTCGTCTTTCTATAAAGGCATTATGTTGTGGCCTATATGGTGCAGACTTTTTATGTTCAACATCTGCCATCTTCAGTCTATTTTGGAATTTATTATTTATAAATTCAGTACCATTATCAGTTACAAGAGTTACTAATTTCCTTTTAGTTTATCTTTCTGCAAACTTCAACCAATTAAAGAAATTCTGATATGTTTCCATTTTATTCTTCATTAAATAACAGAAACCATATCTAGAATAGTGATCCATTATACTTAATATATAACGAGCACCTCCCACACTTGGTTTTTTAGGACCTATAATATCAGCAAATACGACCTCTAGAGGCTCTTTAGTTTTAAATCCATTTATCCTATTTGCTGGTATTACCTTGCTTTTTTCTTGACTGCAAGCATTGCAGTGCAAATACTTACTGCAAGGCTTCAGTTTTATACCTTCAGACAGTTCAACCGTTTGCTTGAGCATTTTAAAATTTATATGCCCCAAACGTCTGTGTAACAAATGTATGCATTCATCATGAGGTTTAACGTTATTATACATGGTGTTAGCTACCTCTAACTGATTATCATTTAACACATACAATTCACCTTTTAAAGTTGCAGTCACTTTTTTACCTTCCTTTTCTATTATGCAGTTTTCTCCCCTAAAGGTAACTACATAACCTAGTTTAACCAAAACTCTAACTGAAAGCAAATTAAACTTAAGTTGTGGTACAAATAACATTTTTACATTTTCTTTTATGCAAGAACAATGTGCAATACCTTCACCTTTTGCTTTCATTTTCCACCCATTAGCTAACGATATCTGTTGTGAACTCATGGACATCCTAATAAATCTTTTCTTTTCTTTCGTTATGCAGTGTGATGCTCCACTATCTACAACCCATAAATTATTATTCACAGTTTCGTTGCTATACATGGCTAACTCTATGCATTTTCTATCTTTTTGATGCCTTTTATCTTTCTGGCTGGCATTTTGGCTTTTTGCTTTCTTGCAGAATCTAGCCAAATGTCCTATTCCTCCACAATTAAAACATTTTCTAATTGTATAGGCTGTTGAAGATTCTTTATCTTCTTGAGGTTGTTCCATTCTGAGTTGATCCCTTTCAAGCCTTCTCCTGGCTTCTTCAATTAATCTGCCAGTAATGTCAGTTAATGTGAGGTTATCTTTTGGCAGAACCTCAAGTGAAGTTACGAAATCATCGTAGCTATTATCTAAAGAAGATAAAATTATATAAATTTGATGTAGTTCTGTGAAGATAAGTTCTTTTTCACGCAGTTCCTGAAAAATTCTCTTCATAGTGTTTAAATGAGTCAGCATGTCTCCATTCTTTTGAAGATGTGTTCTGAACAGCTTCCGTGTAAGATTTATATGTGCTTTTTCACTGTCTCGAACATAAATCTTCTTTAAATTCTCCCAACATTTCGCAGCTGTTTCTTCACCACGAATATAGACAAGCTGTTGGTCAGAGAGTGTCAGTCCTATTATATAGAGAGCTTGCTCATTCTTCAGTTTATATTCTTGTATTTTCTGGGCATCACCTTCATCCTCCGGATCCCAAGCTCTGGTGGGTTTTGAATTATACTCCACAAACCTTCTCTGCGTAGAAGTAGGCTGCATTTCATAGACCATGAAATATAGTTTGTTCCATCCAGTTTGGATATTAGAGACAAACTTGATAAATTGACTTGTGCCATCTTTCTCTGGATATTAAACTATAATTAATAAAACACAGCTGTCTGTTTACAGTGTTGTGTAACTACACTAACTCTCACTTTATATAAGCCTGTTATATTCTGGTTAGTCTGACTGTGCAGCCTGGGCCCATAACCAGTGTTAGGGATACACACCCTAGCAGAAGATGCAACGACAGTCTCACAGGCAGGCAAATATGTGAGATAAGCATTGTTGTAGCTTACATTCAGTAAAACAGATACACTGTGCCAGTTAAATAGTTTTTTATTCCAGCAAGAGTTATAGCATAGTCAAACAGTCCATATGTCATACAATAGTTCAGTCCATCTGGGGATTAATCAGTTACAAAGTCCAGTGTTGAAAAAGAGGTCAGTAAACTTACAAATAATCAGTCCAGTAATAAATCTCTTCTTCAGTAGAGATATGAAGAAAATCAAACCTCTTTTCTTCATTGAGCAACTGCAGGGAAACATGGAGTTATCACCATCAATCCATCATTGTCAGCAATCCAGTAAAAGCCAGCAAACAGTAAGCTCTCTTGCTCCCTCTTATGGCGGTTTTACAGCCACACCCAAAATTACATGATTTGCTGTTAAAGTGATACACACACTTATACTCACTAACATAGTTTATATATATTATTTTACCCAAACTAAGTGAGGTAACCTATGTTATTCCTAACACTTATTTGTCAAATAAAATTACTTATTTTATTAGAAAGAGATAGAAATGCATACTGTCATTTTATATATATTCATATGTTAAATATATATGAATATAATCTAGATAGCTGTCTTTGTTATTTTTTAATGTAGGTTTTAGCTGTTTTAATTTATTTTAATGGCAGATGCTATGATTGCTACTTTTGTTTGAGTTGGGAGCTCTGTAGGTTATGTACAACAGGAAGCTAAATTTAAAAACCAAAAGATATTACTTCCCATAGTAAAAGAGAAACAGAAATGGTTAAATTGATTATTTTATCCAAATAAGAGAAAATATCTAACTTCGTTTCTATTCTGAAATTGTTTCCAGATTTGTGCTTGCAATGAAAAAAAAAATGAAACTTTGATTTTGATTTTGTTAACTAGATAGGTTTATTGTTACAGAAATGGTTTTTGTACATGCTGCTGTGTAAAAGCAAAAAAAGCTTTGGTTGTAATGTTATTGTAGTTTCTACTATGCTGAAAAGAGTCAGAAGTTGGTAACTTTTTCTTTTCTTCTCTCCCTTTACACTATATTTCTTTTCTTTTCCCTCTCCCTCTTTCAAGATTTCCACTACTTTTTTATTTTTCTTTGTAATTTATATTTTGAAAAATCAATAAAAATTATATTATATATTAAAAAGACACACATTTTAAAAGAGGCATAATATTTACCTTCTTATATAATACATTATAGCATTATTAGCATTATGACCATTTCAAGATAGTCAGTGTTCTAATACTTGCACAATTGTAAACATATTTGCTGTTGAACACATTATACTGTTAAATATGTTAAACATTTCATGTTAAATAATAGGATGGCCATCTGCTTATTGTTTAACATGAAATAGTCATACAATATATATATATATATATATATATATATACAATATACATACACAAATACAATATACATACACAAATACAATATAGATGACTACCCTATTGCTAAATATATCTTCACTATTTTTTACCATATCACAAGAAGTTTATTTAAAGTATTCTCCAAACATTTGTGATTAACAGATTTTTAAGAAGATTTTTCCAGCGTCAGTGTGACCATAATAACATATTATTTATTAGAGATTCAATGACTGATATTATACAGCAAGGATCAATAAGATATCTGGTGATATCTCAGTTAATACAGCAAAATTATCTCAGGGAACTTCTCTTGCCGGTCACATTTACCCGACCCATTAGAGTGAGGAGGCAGGAAATTGCGGGTCTATCCCTGAGGGTGATACACCTAGTGGGACCAGAAGAAGGCCCTTTTCCATGGTGGCTCCCTCTCTTTGGAATATTATTCCCCCCAGAGATTAGAATGGCCCCCACTCTAGCCCTCTTCTGAAAGGCACTGAAGACCTGGTTTTACCAGCAGGCCTGGAGAACCCAGAGGGGGATGGAGCCCATCAAATGGCAAGTGTGATCTGCTGTCATTGGGCAGAGGTTTTTTTTGTTTTTCCACATTTTTGTCCTATTGTACTTTACTAATTTATTTGATTCTTTTTGTTAGTTTTTATTGTTTTTATTTTTATTTATTTTTGTTTTAAATATGGTTTTATATTGTGTAAGCCACCTTGAGTCACCATGGGCAAATAGGTGGAAATATAAATTAAATAAATAAATAAATGGAATTGCAGTTGTTTAAGCTGATGTATATTTGTAGTCTTCTTCAATATTTGTGTTTTTTTCTGCCAAAAAATCCGAGTTAGCAAAATACAGAAGGAGAAAATGAATCGAACTTCTACCGTATCTTCCACTGGAAAGCTTGTGCAGAGGTGGCTGGCAAATCTGATTCATGAATGAAGATAAATATACATGTCCCAGGTTAATGTTGCAGCATCCAATCTAAGTTGGGCACTGGGTTGGAAGTAAAAAAAAAAATGTTGTTCCCAGTGACTGACTTAGATTGGATCCTGCAAATCTCATTTAGGGATATATTTTTGTTGAGGCTACCTCAATAGGTCAAACCATAGAAATTAACAAATGAACTTCTTAAGTGTCTGCAGGAGCTGGACAAGTGGGGGACAGAGGAAAATTGTTCTATGTGACATCCTGATGCAAACCCTAGAACTTAGATACTTGTATCTGACATTAAGAAGCAACTGTAAATGAGCTGCAGTGGCCGCTGTGGTTAGAATGCACTATTGCAGATGACTTCTGCTGACTATTGGCTGCCTGCAATTTGGCAGTTCAAATCTCACCAGGCTCAAGGTTGACTCAGCCTTCCATCCTTCTGATGCCAGTAAAATGAGGATCTAAATTGTTGGGGGCAATATGCTGACTCTGGTAAACTGCTTAGAGAGGGTGTAAAACACTGTGAAGTGGTATATAAGTCTAAGTGCATTGCTATAAAAATGCTCATTATCATTTTCTCATCCTTGGAATTAGTAGTTGATGCTTACATACAGTGCTGACACTTGTCTACATTCAACGCATACAGTAAAACAAATGTGAATAATTAGTACTGATTTTTTTAAAAAAAGAACAGTGCCAACAACATTAATAGAGATGATTCCTGAATGCAAATCTATGACAAGCAGCTGCAAGCCCATGGAAAAGTTTGCCAAACTTATTATCACGATTATAATTTCTAAATAATTTTTGCATAATAAAAATGTGAAGATGCAGTGGTGTCACCCTGTATTCAAATGCTGAACTCAGTTGAAATAAAGTTTTAAAAAGGCTTATGACAAATTGGGTCTAGATTTAATGGTATGCTACTCAAAACAAGCTTTCCTGTCTCCTTTCCTTTTTAAGAAGAAAAAAAAACAAGCAAACATTGCAAATCACTCTTTCTATGCGGCTGAACTGATTATACTTGATATAAAGTGACAATTGATAACAAATTGTATTGACAGACCTTGATTGGGTGTAATTACCTTGCTGGAAAACGCTTTGAATAAATTAACCAAAGCAAAACCAACTTTTAATTTTAAAAATGCTTCACTCTCCAGATGAAGCTGCCATCACAATTTTAATTCATAATTTCTCTCCCTTTAATCTTTTTAAAATATTAAGATATTGACATATTTAAATGAGAGTTAGAGTTTCTATTGACAAAATATTCATTGGATTTTTTAAAATTGTGCAATATTATTAATGGAAAGAGTTTGTGTTAAAATCATTGCAATCAATGAAAAAGCCGAATTTGTTCAAGCTATTAAAATAAGAATATGCAGGCATTCTCAAGAACAAATGTAGCATACAAATAAGAAGGAGACAGAAGGAAAAATATTCCAAACTTTTCACTAAAAACATTTTCATTTTACTTAAGTGCATTCTTGTTATGTTTAGCTTTGTTTTTATTTTATGCTCTGGGCAAATATTACATAGATGCCTATTGCCAATATATACACACAAAAAGAGAAAACACTTCAAACATTAAGATAAAGTATATACACACTGAGATTGTTATTTCTTAACACCAGCACACCAAATACCTCCACAGGAGATATAACAGCCTGATAAACAATGCATTAAAATCCTAGGGAGGAATATATTATAGTCCATGACAGTACCATAGATCTTGCCTGATTCTAGGAAGCTGAGCAAGATTAAACCTGATCAGTAAATGGGTAGGCAAATTGCAAGAAATTGCAGAGTTGAACACTAGATTGAGAAATACAAAAGAAGAGAAAATCCTTGAAATACTATAAAATCACTTGTGTATTTAAGATGGACAGCAGTATACAGAAGATGGACAGTAGTATTTTCTAAATCATGATTTTTAGACACAGTTAGTCAGTGTTAATGTTTTCATTCCCATGGAGATTGAGAATTTGGAGTTTTCCTTAAAATCTTTTCATTAATCTTGTGACTGATCAAATGTGCTAAGAATATTCCCTGATGAAGCATAATCAGAGAGAGAGAGAGAGATGTTGAACAATGGTAAGTGCAATTGCAAACTATTGACTGTTCTATCAAGCAGAAATTAAGGAAAATGGTAATAGCCACTTAATTCACTCTAAGATGTGCTTTGAATATTTGAACTATCACATAAGATAATTATAAAAATCGGGATTGTTTGGAAGAAAGCAAATCCACTGACATCTAGGGAACTGCCAAGATTGCAATAAATCAGGCCATGGAAACAAAAAGATTGCACAATGAGAAAACTGCAAAACAGTTCTGTTGGATTCTAGATATCCTCCATCTGTGATGATGTACTCCAACTGCCACAATCCCCAGCTGGCATGGCCAACATACTTATAGGATACTAAGACGTATATTATGAAATCTATTTAAAAAAAAAAAACAACAACAACCTAATTTTGACATCTTTATCCCATCTACTATACTTGTCAGAATTTGTAAGCATGCGTGCTAAGGGTAAATAAAAAAACATGTAATATCTCAAAATACAACTTGGCCACATATTTCTTGTTTTGTTAATTTAGAAATGAAGCTCACAATAATGATGTAAACATCCCCTGATGGTATCAAATGTATCAGCTACATTACATTTTATTGTATTTATTTATTAGTTCTATTTCCCAATGGTCATAACAGAGATCATGATAGCATATGTAGTACATTCACCTTAGGCTTTTTCCCACAACAGCAACAAATATGAAGTAGATTGGGATGTAAGAGAGTAACTGTGATGGATTGTAGTAAGGCGAGAGAATCCCAAGAGGAAGGGGGTGCTTTCCAGAGAAGTAAGAGGCAACTCAGTCTAGGTATTATGTGTGAGAGAAAGAAGGTGAAGACATCTTCTGCCTAACAGTTCAAAGAGTATATTATAGATACAATAACTAGCATCCTCAGTCTGGCCAGATATTGTCTATAAGTGTGAAATAATAAATAACTCTACTTGGAAAACTTGCTACATGTCATTTGGGGGTTTAGGAATCTGCCAGTGACACTTGGTGACTTTCTATTACAAAGAAGAATTTTAATCTAGTCTCTCCAGTTCCACTCCAATATATGACTCGTATATATGGAAAGGAAGTAACTCCAGTTACAGACTGAAATATTTCTGTCATTGGACAAGTAATGTTTATTTTTGTGGACAAATGTTCCAAAAACCAAGATACCCATTTCATAACAGATGATGATGATGATGATGATGATGATGGTGATGATGATGATTTAGACTTCTTGTGACCATATAGATTTTCTCCATAATTATCTCTTCCTAACTTTGTCCTTTAGTAATTCCAAAGATATCTCTATCATCACTGTAACTGGATCCATAACCTGGCTGCTGGTTGTTCTCTTTGTTTCTTTCCATTCCCCAGCATTGGAGCTGTTTCCAGAGAGCTGGGTCTTGACCTAATGTGCTCAAAGAAGGAAAATTTGAGTCTGGTCATTTCTGCCTCAAAATTAATGAATTAAGTTTTAATTAATGAATTTATCCCTAAATGAATAAGATGACTAGGGAATATTTGGGAAGCTTTGTCCTTTTCCCCAATCAATGATCTTGAATAATTTTTTTTCTGTGTGATCTGTGGGTAGAAAACAACCTGGAAATAGTGCTGGTGGTTATTTATTCCATCACTAAACAACTTAACAGTCATTTAAAAGTTTATCCTTCTCTTGTTCTTCAACATTATTATGATAGAAAGGTGTCATTTTTTTATACAAAACTGAAAAGATAATACCAAACACAAGTCCTTCATCTCTACAAGTTTGGAAAGGATATCATGAATAATGGAAACAAATGTGACAGTGCAATCCACAGAGTTCATTGATAGATAATTAAATTTCACAAATGAATTTAATGTATCATGTACAACCTCTACTGAAGTTGTTATTCAATAGTGACAAATATAATAGAGGATCTGACAGACTTCCTGATAGATTGGAAGAACCTTCACATGTTGAGAAATATGAATATAGTCTCTTTCTGAGCTGGGAGTGAATGGGGCTGGATCAATGTAGCCACTAGGCAGATATTAAGAGCAGAAATAGAGTTAATAAGTGGTTTTAAAATCATATCTTTATGGCAAGCAGATGTGTTTCTAAACAACTGTGCATGTCTCTGATATTTGTTGTTATCTGTTATCCTTCTGATGCATATTCCTGGCTTATTCATTATTTGTGGCACCAATTGATTTATTTTCCAAGCATGCATTTGAAAAATGGGATTTTAGTGCATGCTCTGATGCATATTTCCACAAGTAATATAAATGATCTAAAGTTTTAAGCTATGAACCTCTCCTGTTCTTCATGTAGCAAAAGCACTGGGATTTGGATTTCCCATTTTACAGACTAGCAAAATTGTAGATCTTAAAGTGCATTGTCTTCTCGAATGTCATAAAAAGACATTAGTCTAGACATTAAAGGATTCTCAAAAGAAGGAGCTGTTTCAAATGACAAATTACTATGAATACATATAATGGAGTTTAGATAACTGAAGTTTAGATATATTTCCCTCAAGTATCTCTGTTCTTATTCCTGGTAATCTAGTCCAATTTGATTTTCCCAGATAGTTCTATCAGCAGAATGATACCTTGCCAAATCTCACAAATATTTACCTGTGTTGGCTTGCAAAATGATACTTCCAGATAAGTATTTTCTCTCTAATATCTGTGCTGAAAAATGATGTGTATCCTAATTATCCAGTTTCCCAGCAAATAATTTTATGCTTGTGATTGCTCTCTGTCCTGTGCTTAGCTGTGATAATTAATTGTTCCCTAGAACACTACGTATCTCATATGACAATTCAGAAAATTTCCTCTGAGTTTTCAAAGTAATAGGTAGTTTCAGCTTGTTGGTTCCTTTGTTTGTCTTCAACATGACTGAGCAACAATCTATATTGTTTTTACATTCTACTGTATGACTATCAAAATTACAACTGAAATGGCAAAAATAATCCACAAAAAACTGAAGTGATCAAATTTTCAAGATCTTTTTTTAAGATGGAGAAATTTATCATAAAGCTAAGCAAAACTAGTGAAAGCACTTTTTGTGTTAAAAAAAACCTATAAAGCTGTGTCATGGAAAATTATGTAAAATGGTAAATATTTTAGACATTTAGACTATAGGGGTATATAGATTAGCTCTGATATAATGCAAATTGTTCTTTTGATCAAGACCATTGACACAATCCAATTTGGCAGTTCATATCAAGTCAATCAATGTGATGTTTCATTTTGATGTGCTGAAGTGGGTCAATGAGCTTCAATTACTTGAATCAATTGTTTATCTAATTTGGAAAGTCAGTCCAATTTATAAATTATATCAAAAAGGCTTGAATAAAATCTCAACAGAGTCTTTGCATAATAGGCTGTTTTTGTATACTGTAATATTTTATTACACACATTTTTAGAACTACCCTTTGACTAGAAACAAAACTGGGCAATGAACAGGAGGCAGTAAATGAAAATACAATTTAAAAAATTAAAAAGCTGCATTGAGACTCTGATTAAAATTGCATTCATTGACTATTCACCCTATGCCAGCACCAGTTCACTGAGAAGAAATCAAGTCTGCACTGTTACCCTGAGGGACCAGAGGGTTGGAGCCATCCATTCTCCCAGGTAGATGGGCAGATACTGTGATTAAGAAATATCTTTTAAAACCTGTCTAGGTGAGATTGTTTCACTGAGGAGACCTAGAGCATGTCCATACTGTTAGATCTAATGGAATGGAGAGAAACCATTGGATGCATGGGGTTTACTGAAGTGATCAGGCTCCATGTGATATAAGGCATTAATGGTGACAGATAGTAATTTGTATTGTATCTGAAGCAATTACAAGGAGGCAATTCAGCTCATGTGTATACTTTGGTGCCCACATTCTTTCCCATGCCAACATCGTGTCTGGAATAGCTCTGGACTAACTGCAGCTTTCAAATGCTCTTCGGTGTACAGTTAAAATCTATACTGTCCCATTCAGATCCTCTTAGTTTCTAGGCATTGTGTGTATGAGAGAGACAGAGGAGAAACCTTGATGGACAGAGGAGAAACCTTACACTTGAGTAATGCAGGGCAAAAATATACTGATGGTAATTACCCCCATGCTGATAGATTATCTCAACCTTTGGACTGCTTTGATGTTAAATAGGAATTGGGAGACAGTTAAATAACCTGACAATCCTCAAAATAGAGGTCTAGTGATAGACAGATTTCCTACTAACAATATCAACTGGAAACAGCTTTCGGGGACACTCTTGATTTATCCATGTATAATTTATTCAAATAGCCCACTGTGCTGTGGTGGCACAGTGGTTAGAACTGCAGGTTACTTCTGCTGACTGCCGACTTCCAGCAATTTTGGCAGTTCAAATCTCACCAGCTCAAGGTTGACTCAGCCTTCCATCCTTCCGAGGTTGGTAAAATGAGGACCCAGATTGTTGGGTGCAATAGGCCAACTCTGTTAACCACTTAGAGAGGACTGTAAAGCATTATGGAGAGATATATAAGTCTAAGTGCTATTACTATTGCTATCATAATCAAATTGTCCTGATTTACAAAATGTGACATGGACCAAGAGACATCCAGACCAGTATGTCTCTCCTAGTTCATATCACTTTGATATCTAAGGTAGGCAGGTGATGTGATGGAGGATTTTTTTTCCCAAGGACTTATATTGGTAAGGAAAGTACCAGCTGGGATTTAAATCCAAGTCTCTTGAATCAAAGAACAGTGCCCTATCCATTATGCTATTCAGCTGGTCTACTTATTCTGGGACAGGTCCACAGTTATATGGTGACCATCAATTCCTGAGCCACCTCCATCTCTAGACCTAGAAAAGGCAGGTTAAAGTCTGTAGAATCACAAGCCTAGAAGACCCCATTGCCAAACCATCTAAGAGGCAAGTGGCTCAGGCAGACAAGCTATTCTGCATTCCAACAAACTAATTTGAGAGAACAACTAGACATCACCATCACCACAACACTAACGCGTGAATCTATGAAGCTATCTGATATTTTCCATCCAATTACTTGACCTGTCTCCTCTGATTCATCCCCTCTTACATGATGGAGCAGACAATAGCAATAGCACTTAGACTTATATACCACTTCACATTTTACAGAGTCATACTGCCCCCAAGAATCTGGGTCCTCATTTTACTAATCTCGGAAGGATGGAAGGCTGAGACAACCTTGAACTGCTCAGAATTGAACTCCTGGAGTGAGCAGTGAGTTAGCCCTACAGCACTCCATCCCAACCACTATGTCACATAGCTCAACATGGTAACCCTCTTGCAAGTCCCAACTTCCCCATCTATCATCCCCAAAGAAGTAAAACTCCAACTGCCTCCCAACACCACCTACCAAAAACAAAACAACAAAAAAAATCCCCCTACAAATCCTCTAGTCCCGAGTCTTATGGTCAGAAAAAGTATAACATTAGAGTTGCCCTAATATGGCATGGCACAAACAGCCAGTTCCTATTTTTGACATTCTCACAATAAAACTGAGAGAAACTAAAAAGATAACAAAAACAATTCAACATACTGCTGTCCCATGTGACTGGCAGATGGCAGTTACTGGATGCAGGTCAGTATTGTTACAGGATGGGATTTTGCTTTTACTGTCTTTCCATCCCAAACCATTAGGGTTTTTATCTCTATAAAAATAGGCATATCCTGAAACTTCCGGTTTGCGTGGCTTCGGGGCAGCAGGAATTCGCGACAGCTCGCGATTCCTGCTGGCTAGCTGTCGAGGTACCCCCGATCCAGATGGGTCAGGGGGTTAAGGCTGCCCTGTAGGGACAGCTGAAGATAGAGGGGAGCCGGTTAGGGAGGTGGGGGCATCGCAGACCCCCCCCTTCTCCGGAAAAACCCCTTTTTCCCAAGGCGGTGGAGCGGCGGTCAGCAATGGCCGCCACGAAGAAGCCAGCAACCGGGTAAGAACTGTGCTGGAGGAAGTGTGAAAAGTGAAAGTTCTGTCTGAGCCGGGTCAAGTAACAACTTTTAAATTGCCTGGAATTGAGCTGCTTGTTGCTGGAGGATACATTGTTTCCCTAAGAAGATCGAAAGCGGCGGAGAAGCTGTCAAAGGGAACTTTCTTTTTTTTATTTTTGTTTACTCTCCCATCCCACGGAAAAAGCAGAAATATTTGGATATATTAGACATTGAAAGTGGATTGCTTTGAAAGCTAAGCTAAGAGACAAAGGGATTTTTGGACATTGAAAAATTTAAGAAATTGGAAAATTTTTGCTGGAGGTATGGATTTTTGATTATTTAAAATTGTTATTGCAAGTGGGAAGGGAGAAAAAAAAAATTGGAGCAGAAACTGAAAAAGGAGGAGACTGTCTAGAATGTCTTGGTGGATCCCAAAAGAAGATATATGGTAATTGGACCTCTTTGATTAAAAATTAATTTAGAAAGAGAAAGAGAAGAAGGAAGAAAAGTATTAACTTTTGGAACTTTTTTCTTTTTTTTAATTGCTTTTGATTGTCCTGGATTAAAAATACTTGTGGTTGTTTTGGAAAAAGTTTTCCCTTTTCATAATGGCATTGTCTGTGGATGAACTAGAGATTGACTATCAAAAATATAAAAAAGAAGATACTTTGGGCGCTTTGTTCAAATTCTTAGAAATGGCGTTATGTTCTGTTGAAAAGTTGATTATGCAGCAGAAGGACTGGGACAAGGAAGAAGAGGAAGAAGAAGCCATCTTTGATGAACAATGGGTTCCTTCCGGAGAGGAGGAGAAAAAGGATAAGAAAAAGGGGTTTTTAAGAATTATAAAAACAACCAAAAGAGAGAAAAATGAGCGAAAAGATGGAGGCAAGGTTAGAAAGCAAAGGAAAAGGAGCAAGAAAAGCGAAGAGAAAAAGCAAAGGGGTAGAAAGGGCAAGGAGAAGAATAAGCAAGAGAGAAAAGGGGGGAGGAGAAGCCTTAATGGGGGGAAGCAAGATTTAAAAAAAAAAAGTTTATTTAGAGACAATGGGTGAATTTAATTTAGATTAAAAGAGGGATTCTGGAGGGTATATAAGAGTGTGTTTTTATATGTATATTTAGAATAAAAAATTTATTATGTAATTTTAGAATCTTTTAAACAGAATCCCAAGAAAGATTTATATGTAGTATTTTTAAGTTAGGTAATGAGTTATAGATGTAACTCCAATTGTTGTACAGGAGAAGTATAGTAAAAGAAAAAAGATGAATGGATGTTTGGAAATAGAACAGACAAAGAATGTTGTTGAAAATGGTAATAAATGGAAGGATATATATGCTTTTCTTTTGATTTTGTATATTGATAAAAGGCAATAAAATTTTAATTGATAAATAATTTGGATGGAAAGGAGAAGTAGGGACAAGATATGAAGTTAATATTATATGAAATATTGATATTATAATCTGGAAATGTTATGCCTTATTGATCTTTTATTATTATTTTTTCTTAGAAAAGAATTTATAAGCTGCTATGCCTTGATTCTTTGTGCATTGTTTTTATAAAACTGATAAAAATGGTTTATATATATATATATATATAAAAGAAAATGATAATAAGATATGGAAGGATATATGGGTTGAATATGATGTTTGAATTTGTGTCTGTGTGAAGAGTTTTAACCCGGGAACAGACAACCTTCAGAAAAGATCTTTTAGTTTTGTTTATGTTTTGTGTTTGTATGTTTGTGTATTGTGTTTTTGGTAAAACTAACAAAATTTGTTTTTTATAAAAAAAAGGAAAAAAGAATCAATAAAACCTTGGAGGAATGTTAGATGAGAATAATTTAAACAAGCCAGAAAGAAAAGAATATGATGACTATAAAATGGATAAATATGGAAGAGAAATGAAATTGAATAGGAGTAAAGAGAAATAATGAGAAATTTGATGAAAGATATTTGTGTGTCCATATGGGGATGGGATAAATTGGAATTATGCTGTATAAAAATATTGTTTTGTTTGACCTGTAAGGACTTACAATATTAAGAGGTTTTATGTGTTTATGTATTTACTGGTTAATGATGTGTTGTTTTATCTTTAAAATTAATAAAAATTTGTTTCAAAAAAAAAAAAAAAATAGGCATATCCTGGCCAGGACCACCTCTGAAACCATTAGGATTATGACAGAACAGCAAACTCTGCATGACTACTGCTGGCATTGGCACAAATGGACTCCTTGGCTTACTGCTTTCTTCCTCCTGTTTCCTGCACTGTGCCGGTTGCCAGCCAGCTGATCAACGAACAGTTTACAGGCAGAATAAAAAAAAAATGCTGCATTGCTACAAACTCTCTGCAGAGGCCCAGTAGCCACTTCTCAAATGCCAGTTATTGGCCACTGCCAGTACCCCACATTTTCCAGCCTGCCAGCTGATCTCATTCTGGAGATCTCCCCTTTGCCTGCCTCAGTTCCCTATTCTGCATTGACACACACACAAAGACAGACACTCCACAATCTCACAGATGCATCAACCCTCCCAGCAAATCATCTTTTTCACTCCTCTCCTTCTAAAACATACATATTGAGCCCACTAACAACCAGTTCTGGCACAAACATCTGGCCTCAATGCCATATTGAAGAAGAAAGCTACTGTGTTATTTCTAATGATGAATTTGCCATGCTGTGGAATAGCATACTGTGTTGAAAACAGAGATACTTAAGTATTTTGTTAAAAAAAGGCTGGATGGTTGAGGTAAAACTGATCCAATGCAGAATAATAAATGTCTGTTCAAATCTTCCCTAGTGTTCTCTAGATAGTGGTGACTATATTTCAAAGCAAGTGGTAGCAATATAAAAAATTAGATAGGCTTAAGGAAAAAACCTTTAAAAAAAACTGATCAAGGAGAGAAGCAACCTAGAACTAAGGAGATATTTCCGAAGAATGATCAGTGGGACAGCTTACCTTCTAAGTCAGGGGTCTCCAACCTTGGCTCCTGGAAGCCTGGCGGACTTCAACTCCCAGAGTTCCACAGCCAGCACTGGCTGTGGAATTCTGGGAGTTGAAGTCCACCAGGCTTCCAGGGGCCAAGGTTGGAGACCCCTGTTCTAAGTGCTCCATCATTGGAGGCTTTTAAGAAGAGACTGGACAGTCATTTTCCTGGAATGATATAAGGTCTCCTGCTTACAGAGTCCCTTTCAACTCTGTTTTCCTATTAATAATTAAATCATAGAGGAAAGAGTTAACTTTGAGCTAGAGTGTCTGTTATGTATCAAAATGGACTACTCGAAATCCCTGCGCCTTGATTGGCTAAGGCGCAGGGATTTCTGATTGGCTAGGCAAAGCCGCGCCGATTGGCCCGATTGAAGTCTCCCGCGATTGGCTCAAACCAAGAGCGGGAGACTTGAATCGCTGCCATTGGCCGCGGCTGCCGAGGCAAAAGGTATAAAAGCCGGAGGCTTTTTGCCTTTTGCCGGTTCGGTTCAATTGTTGAAATAAAGAGCTGTTAACGATAGTCACCGACTCAGAACCTGTTTTTTCGCGGACACGACACTGGCGACGAGGATGGGATCTCGCCACTGAACCGAACCCCGTGTCCGTAAACGAACTAGCGACAACAAAATGGCGAAAATAGCACCGCCCGCTCCCTTCAACCCTGCCGCCGAAGACTGGGAATCATACTCAGACAGATTCCGTATGTACCTAGAATGCGCCGGCATGAAGGACGCCCCGGGCCCGCTAAAGCGCGCCGTTTTCCTGACGCATTGTGGTCCAGAGGTTTTCCAGATGGCCAAGGCATTGGCCAAACCAGCAGACGCGACTGCCATGGATTGGGACGTCCTCGAACCCATATTGAGGCGCCATTACGCCCCCGAGGTCCCCATCCTAATACGGCGAAATGAATTCTACCGAAGAAACCAGAGACCAGACGAAAAGCTGAGCGACTTCGTCGCTGAATTAAGGCGCCTGGGCGGACTCTGTGAGTTCGAAGGATTGAACAGTCTCATAAGAGACCGTTTCGTGCTCGGACTATGGGATCCGACACTCCAGAGCCGACTTATGGCCAAAGGCGACATCAGCCTGGCCGACGCCCTCACCGCAGCCGCAGCCGCGGAAGCAACCCGCACGTCAGCAGACACCATGCGAAGGTCCGAGGCAAAGAACGCTAACAACAACCCCGCGAGGTCGGCCGACGCACGAAACGAAGCGACCGCACACTACGGCGACTACCAGTCAACCTCCAGCACGTCAGATGATGAGGAGGACATACATCGCGTGCAGACGGGACGCGGAAACCAACGGGGCCAATACAGTCGGAGGTCGAGGACTAATTGCGCCGGATGTGGCGGCGACCACCCCAGGTCGGACTGCCGTTTCTTCGACGCTGTCTGTAGGCATTGTGACCGAAGGGGCCACATCGCCCGAGTTTGCCGCCAAAAAAAGACCCGCAGCCCGCCAAAATGGGAACAGCAGGATAGAAGGAGAGAGAACTCCCCGCCCAGAGCCAGAGAGCGTCAGCCAACGGGTAGATGGGACCAGAAGCAACGACCCCAAAGAAGCGGAGACGGTCGGCGGAAAGAAGACACCCACCAGACGGTGACAATCGGCCACGCCATTTCCGACGGCGCCAGAAAGGTCCATGTAGAAGTCCACATCGAGGGCCGGCCATGCAAAATGGAAGTGGACTCCGGGTCCTACCTTTCCATGATTGCATGGCACGAAATAAAAAAACTAGTGCCTACTCTGCAAAGAAGAGACGTGGCCGCCCAGAGAATCATCATAAAGGACTACCAAGGTAATCGCGTTCCAGTGGTGGGCACCAAGAACTTTAACATAACCTACAAAGGCCACACCGAACAATTACCACTCACAATAGTCGATCGTAACCGCCCGAGCCTGTTGGGACTGCAATGGTTCGCGCCGCTAAACATCGCGCTGACAGGTGTAAACCAAGTCTCCATTGAAGCCTGGGAACAGCGGCTTGTCCAGGAGTTCCAGGAAGTCTTCGATGGAGAATTGGGCAAGTACAAGGGGCCCCCTATTTCATTTGACTTAGACCCAAGGGTTCCCCCCAAGCGGCTTAAACCTAGGAGGGTGCCCTTTGCTTTAAAGCCAAAAATCGACGAGCAGATCAACAAACTCGTCAAACAAGGGGTATTAAAACCGATAGACCACGCCAGATGGGAGACCCCGATAGTGACCCCAGTAAAGCCAGACGGGTCCGTGAGAATTTGCGGGGACTACAAGGCCACCCTAAACAGCGCGCTACAGCAAAGCGCCTACCCAGTGCCCATAGTGCAACATTTACTGCACTCATTAGGAGGGGGTAAAATTTTTGCCAAGCTCGACCTCGCCCAGGCTTACCAGAAATTGCCTGTGGACGAAGAAACGGCAGAAGCCCAGACAATTGTAACACACCGGGGGGCTTTCAAGTGTAACAGACTCCAATTTGGAGTCAGCGTGGCACCGGGCATTTTCCAGAGCCTGATGGAACGTTTACTGCAAGGCATCAAGGGGGTGGTGCCCTATTTCGATGACGTATTAATAGCGGCGCCAAACGAAACCGAGTTAGAGAACCGTTTAAGACAAGTTTTGACAAAATTTAAAGAAACAGGACTCAAAGTCAAACGCGAAAAGTGTCAACTTTGTACAAAACAAATAGAATTTCTAGGCTACCTCCTAGACAGGCAGGGCATCCACCCTACAACTAAAAAAGTTAAGGCCATCAAGGAAGCCCCCACCCCGAAGTCCAAAACAGAACTGCAAGCATTCCTAGGTTTACTAAATTTTTATAATGTCTTCCTACCCCAGAAGGCAACGGCGGCGGAGCCCTTGCATAGACTCCTAGATAAGAAGGCAGCATGGACTTGGGGGAGCCGAGAACAGGCCGCTTTTCAGAGAACCAAAGACCTCCTCACCTCCGATGCCGTCCTAATGCAGTTCAGTGAGACTTTGCCCTTAGCTGTCACTTGCGACGCATCGCCCTACGGCGTCGGAGCTGTCCTCAGCCATACCCTCCCAGACCAGAGAGAAGCGCCCATTGCATTTTTTTCCAGAACACTGACAAAACCGGAACGGAACTATAGCCAGCTGGACAAAGAAGCTTTGGCTATAGTTGCCGCCATAAAGCGTTTCCACGAGTACCTGTACGGCCGCCCTTTTAAAGTAATCACGGACCATAAACCACTGCTGGGCATTCTCGCTGGAAACCGGGCTACGCCAAACATCTTGTCACCACGCATGACTAGATGGTCTGAATTCCTGGCAGCCTACAGCTACGAACTATTACACAAGCCAGGTAAGAAAATCTCGCACGCGGACGCTTTAAGCCGCTCGCCCTTACCAGACTCTGAACCTGACCCCGCGCCAACAACAAACACCCTGAGTATCGAAAGCCTGCCCATAACCGCGTCCGATATTGCCAGGGAAACCAGTAGGGACAAACAATTGGCGCAAATATTGCATTGGTTGGAAAAAGGGTGGCCGGAAAGAGACATTGACGAGACTTTTAAAAAGTTCCGGCAGCGCCAGACTGAACTTTCACTGTTAAGGGGTTGCATCCTGTGGAGAGATCGGGTGGTAATTCCGTGCAAATTGCAAAGCAGGGTCCTAGAGATGTTACATGAGGGGCATCCTGGCATCGTCAGGACAAAAGCCCTGGCCAGGAGTTACGCTTGGTGGCCGGGGATGGATAAACAAATTGAAGCATGGGTCGCCAAATGCCACCGGTGCCAGGAAACCAGGTCCAGCCCACCCGCGGCGCCCATCCGAGACTGGGAAATACCACGGGGACCCTGGTCCAGAATCCACTTAGACTTTGCCGGCCCCACGAATGGACACACTTTTCTGGTCACCGTAGATGCATACTCGAACTGGTTAGAGGTGGCTGACATGAAATCCACCACCACAGAGGCCGTAGTTAAAGAGCTGAATAAACTGTTCGCCACACATGGCCTCCCAGACATAGTTGTCTCAGACAATGGGCCCCAATTTACATCCATCGAATTCGAACGTTACCTGGCCGAAAAAGGTATCCGCCACGCATTGACAGCACCGGCGCATCCGGCGGCGAATGGTAGGGCGGAACGGATGGTCCAGTTTACAAAAAAGACCCTCCGGAAAATGGACCACGAGGAGATCAACGAAAAAATTAATAAACTGCTTTTCATACAACACATCACACCCAATACCACAACCAACAAAAGCCCTGCAGAGCTCCTGATGGGCAGGAAGCTGAGGTCCCCACTCGATCGTCTGCACCCCACCTATAATCCAGAGCGACCCCCAGATTCCAGCTCCAGGTACCGAACCTTCGAACCAGGCGACTGGGTTTACGCAAAAAACATGACAGGGGACCCCCTATGGATCCCAGCCGTCATAACCCAAATCACGGGCCCACGGTCGTACCGGCTCCAAACCATCGATGGGCGAGCCTGGAAACGACATATCGACCAGCTCCGGTCGCGAACAATGGCTAACCTCAACCCCCAAGACACGGACCAAGGGGGGAGGGAATACCCGATGAAAGAAACGCAGGAAAATATTAAATTCAAACACTCACCAGAACGCAGCCTCCGCGAGTCCCATCCGGAGAAGAGCCGTCCAGCCGACTCTACCGACTCGGAGAAGCCAAGCGGGAGCGGCAAAATCCGTGACTCAACCGACCCGGTAGGCCCAGGCGGGAGCCACGGCGAGAAAACCAGCCCGACCATCCAGCCGGTTCTCACAGAGCCAGGAGCAGCCAAAAAGATGACCGCTCCGGCCGAGTTACAACAAGGAAGTGAACTGCGCAGGTCAACTAGGACCCGACGGAGCCCCGCCTACCTGCGTGATTACACCACGTGAAGGACCGTACCAAGAGGGGAGGGGTGTTATGTATCAAAATGGACTACTCGAAATCCCTGCGCCTTGATTGGCTAAGGCGCAGGGATTTCTGATTGGCTAGGCAAAGCCGCGCCGATTGGCCCGATTGAAGTCTCCCGCGATTGGCTCAAACCAAGAGCAGGAGACTTGAATCGCTGCCATTGGCCGCGGCTGCCGAGGCAAAAGGTATAAAAGCCGGAGGCTTTTTGCCTTTTGCCGGTTCGGTTCAATTGTTGAAATAAAGAGCTGTTAACGATAGTCACCGACTCAGAACCTGTTTTTTCGCGGACACGACAGTGTCTCTCTTAGTTTTAAGCCAATAAGTTTAAAAAAAAAAAAAACATGTATCCACTATGTATCCACTATTCCATACAAAGATAAAGATTATGGATCAGCATAGTAGATTCCACTCAATGACCCTCCAAGAAGTGCCTTCATCCTGCATTAGATTTATTTGGGACAATAACAGCAACAATATAGTTATACAACAGACATTGCAGAAAATCTTCATAACCCTTGTTCTGTTTCTAATATTTATTTTTACCAATAGTAGTACTGTAAGATTAAATTGTGTGCCAGCACAACTGACCACCACATCGTAGGAAGCACTGTGCTTCCATTTAAATGTTAAAAAAATGGTACATGGCTGTTTGTGTTCCGAATACAACAAAATTAGCTGAAAGGCAAGCAGCTTTATTTTGTTCTAGGGCCACATTTTTCCTCTCATTTTTCTACTTAGCAACAATAAAGAATAGAGTTTGATAAACAATAAGTTCTGTAAATATATTAATCTGTTTTGAGAGAAACATAGGCTTAAGAAAACATAGTAGACAGATTAGTAGAAGAGAAATTGGCATTCACTTTTTCCAATTCATATATAAACCACATAGCCTTATCTAAAGTGCAGAAACTCATCCTTTTTCACCATATCCATTAATAGGTTACCTTTTTCTTACTACTGTAAGATGGTGATGATGATGATGACAATGATGAATTATCACTGTGTCAGGGTTCCAGAAAATCCCAACCACAATTAAAAACTCTGAGACAGCATTTTCTCAAAATTTTCTTTTATTAGAGTAGTTATACTGGCACATCTGGGAAAACCTGAATCTAAAAGTTCTGGGTTTTCCTTCAATAAGTAAAAAATGACAAGCCCACCCTCTGCACCCATCATTCCATCACATGCCCCAATCACCATCCGTTCCAACTCGACACATCTCCTCTACCAGGAGCCAGGTGCAGGAATAACATGACCTTAACTTTAAAGAAGAATGCTATTGTGTAGAACTACATACGCTCTAGGAAATCCCCCCTCCCAAATTCCCATGTTCAAGAATGTGGCAGCATGGAAGCTTCTGGTGCCAATATGGCTTCCAAAGCTGACACACTGTTTGAATAGAGGAGCTTTCTTGGTCTCATCTCTTGTCTTCTTTGTGATATGCCAATGTGGTCAATTCGGCAGTTTGCATCAAGAGTTCAGCTCTTAGAATTTCCAGCTGGTGTGATCAGTGTACAGTATTTACCCCTCTCCCAAAAGATTACCCTGAGTATAAAAATGACCTCCTTCTTTAAAATGAAAAGGAGAAAAGAATCAAGTGTAAATGCCCTATTTCATCACTTTGTCAGCATAAGGTTGCTAACTCCAAATGAAATGAATTGTTGAGGTTTCCTTCTAATCCATAGAACAAAACTGCATGGTGCCAAGATAAGGAAAAGAAGTAACTGCATTCAATAGGAAGGGAAGGATAAGGAGCAGATAAACAGAAAGAAGCCCTGTTTAGGAAATACAAAAAGAATTACACTCACCAGACAAGCAATCTTTTGGAAAATGTGGCTAATCTTCAGCTTAGCCTTCTAAAACATACATATTGGCAGTCATTGTAAGTCTTGATCATTTTATTATTTTCAGTTCTTACTATAAAATGTAAAATAATCCCTTAACATGCTTTGCTATTTCCCAGGTAGTCATCCTATACAGCATGCTTTTAAAAAAAAAAAAAAAATGTGGCCTGCTAACATTTGTAGTAAAATCAAATATTAGACTTTGAACTATCCTGTAATCCTTTCTGATGCGGAAGAGAAGACTTTCACTGATCTGATAGGGTCCTTTATCAATTATTAATACAGAAAAGATTCCCTGAAGACAAGAAAAGCACAGTTTGAAATGAGCAGATAAATTCATAATGCTCTTTGACTTTAATAAAAAGCAACATTAAAAAATATTAGGTGGTAGATAAATTAATGTTATATACCTTTGGTTTAAATTTATGTTCTTTTGGATTCCTGGAAGCACATGACTATGTCTTGAAAAACCATAAGGAACAGGCTACTAAATAGCTTTGGGAAACTCTACATAAATGTATAAATACTCTACATAAATAACCTCTGTGATCATATCAAGAGCAACTGCATTCTCTTCGCTGATGATGTAAAGCTATTCAATACCACAGACAATACTGCTACCCTTCAAAAAGACCTTGACTATATATCAGAATAGTCAAACAAATGGCAACTTCAAATCTCAACAAATAAATGCTCTGTCCTACATATTGGCAAAACAAATATATCAGAAAATAAAATACAGACTGAATAGTCAAGACCTTGTTGATGATCCAAACTGTGTCAAGGATCTTGGAGTAGTCATCTCAAATGACCTAAGTGCTAGAGCCCACTGTAACTACATAGCCAAAAAGGCATTAAGAGTTGTAAACCTAATCTTATGTAGCTTTTTCTCTGGTCATATTACACTAATAACTAGAGGCATACAAAACATTTGCTGGACCAATACTCGAATACAGCTCATCAGTCTGGAAGCCACATATCTGATACTAACACAGTTGAGAAAGTCCAGAAATATTTCACAAGAAGAGTTCTCCACTCCTCTATTTGTTGCAGAATACCTTATGCCACCAGACTTGAAATTCTAGACCTAGAAAACTTAGAACTATGCTGCCTTCAGTCCAATCTAAGAATAGTATAAAGCCATACATTGCAATGTCCTACCTGTCAATGAATACTTCAGCTTCAACCATAACAACACAAGAGCAAACAATAGATACAAACTCAAGGTTAATCTCACCAAACTTGATGGCAGGAAATATGACTTCAGCAACAGAGTGGTCAATGTCTGGAATACTCTATCTGACTCTATGTTTTTTTTTCCCCAAACCCTAAAAACTTTAACCTTAGACCGTCTACTATTGACCTCACCCCTTTCCTAAGAGGTCTGTAGTTTCATATATATATATATATATATATATATATATATATATATATATATATATATATATATATATATATATATATATATATATGGATCTTTGGTTATTCGGGTTTTCTCCCGCGTAAGATTGGAATTATCTAGGCAACGTTTCGATGAAGTCTCATTCATCATCTTCAGGCTTGGTCTTCAGCTCTGTGCTTCTCAGAGTGATGTGAGCTCGCAGCTGCTTCTTCCTTTTAACTGCTCCTGGGGGTGTGACTTGATTGGCTGGGGGCTTGGCTGTGTTCTGATTGGATGGGGGGGTGTTCTCATTGGTTGGGGGTTTGGCTGTGTTCTGATTGGTTGGGGGGTTGGCTGTGTTCTGATTGGCTGGAGGCGTGTTCTGTTCAGGTGGGGGCTTGATTGTGCTCAGGTTAGTCTTAGTTGCTGGAGGGTTTGAGCTGGTGAGCTGTGATCTTGCTGTTTGGCTTCGAGTTCGTGGTCGTGCTGCATCTTCATGGTGGGGGTCAGTTCGCTTCATGTATGGTTCAGAGGGGTTTGAGATGGGTAGTGATGCAGCTGCAGTGCATCACTACCCATCTCAAACCCCTCTGAACCATACATGAAGCGAACTGACCCCCACCATGAAGATGCAGCACGACCACGAACTCGAAGCCAAACAGCAAGATCACAGCTCACCAGCTCAAACCCTCCAGCAACTAAGACTAACCTGAGCACAATCAAGCCCCCACCTGAACAGAACACGCCTCCAGCCAATCAGAACACAGCCAACCCCCCAACCAATCAGAACACAGCCAAACCCCCAACCAATGAGAACACCCCCCCATCCAATCAGAACACAGCCAAGCCCCCAGCCAATCAAGTCACACCCCCAGGAGCAGTTAAAAGGAAGAAGCAGCTGCGAGCTCACATCACTCTGAGAAGCACAGAGCTGAAGACCAAGCCTGAAGATGATGAATGAGACTTCATCGAAACGTTGCCTAGATAATTCCAATCTTACGTGGGAGAAAACCCGAATAACCAAAGATCCACATACAAATACCCGCGAGAACCTCAGAAAACAAATATATATATATATATATATATATATACTAACACTGGACTTAAATGACAGCACCCTTCATATGTCCTCAGCTAACACTGGACTTAAATGACAGCACCCTTCATATGTCCTCAGCAAAAAAGTCCTCTCCTAACATATTCTTTTAAAAATGTGAAAAATGTGCTATCCACATTCCCCTTGCCTCTGTTTGTGAATTTTCAGTTGCTTGGGGTGAATTTAGAAAATATTGATTCAGGCTGGCTTCCAGCTGGGCTTCAACTGCAAAACAATGATTCCATCCTGATCCTGTAAACTGAAGTAATCCACCAGAAGTATTCTTGTGACACTTAAGAAAAAACTTACATAAAAATGAATATTGTACAGAAAATGTATTCCAAGCACAGGTTTCCGATTCTTTCCAATATTCTCAAATGCAAGTTGATGAATCTGAATATCTGTATCTCTGGATAGATAAGTAGACAGACAGATAGATATTTTTCAGGATTTCTCACCATGTGGAATGTGTTCTATTGCTCTGACAGGGAAGGGAAACTAAACTAAATGCTCTCAAGATTATCCAAAAACAAGAAAAATACATTATCCTTTATGTCTCAAATGTGTTTTTTTCAAAAGTCAACTGGACTATGTTTTTTTTTTTTTCCTTGAGGAAGATGTTTTGCTTCTCATCCAAGAAGTTTCATCAGTTGTGAATGAATGATGGACGGATAGAACTTTCTTTTTATTTTTTATTTATAGAAAATTTATATTGCTGCCTACTCACACATGGTAGACTCAAGGTGGCTTTCAAAGATATAAAAACACCATATAAAAGAAATTTTAAAAGAAAAATAAAAAAATAATAACCCTTCACAATCCATTCTAGTGACACCACACATTCATACTAACCACTTAATGGGTTTAGTCCTGCTCTGGGTTCCCAAGGCCCACTGACAGATGAAGCTGATGAAACTTCTTTTTTTTTTTTTTTGAAAAAGATTTTATTAATTTTCTACAAACAAACAAGACAAACAAAACATAAAAACATCAACTCTCATATGTACATCCAGTGTGTCAGTTGGTTCATCATTTTTGTGCATTCATTCTGTAGTCTCAATTACAATTATGTTACATAACAACTCATATTGTCAATCCAAATTTATATATCCTAATATCACTAAAAAAAGTAGTTTTTGACTATATTTTTAATCATTCATGCTTTATGAGCTAACAATACTTTAAACCAGTTTATTCTATAACAAATCATATAATCATATCAAATCAATCCTAAAAAACCCTTCATAAATATAATGTCAAATAACAAAATAATAGCAAAATAGCAAAATAAAGATATTCCTTACTGTCTAGCATTCTAAATATTCTATTATCGTATTCTATCATCTAGCCATTGATAAAAAAGATCCCAAATTTCATAAAATTGTTTATCCTCTTGCTCTCTAATTTCAAATGTCGATCTACTCATCTCAGCACATTCCAATATTTTCTTAATAATTTCTTCCTGTAATGGTATTTTCTCATTCTTCCAATTTTTAGCAAATACAATCCTAGCCGCTGTTAATACATTTACAATCAGGTACTTCAAATCTTTACCATATATATCAGATAAAATTCCCAATAAGAAAATCTCTGGTTTCAAGTCTATGTGTTTCTTTGTCATATTTTCCAACCACATGCGAATTATAGTCCAATATTTTCTAGCGTCCTCACAAGTCCACCACATATGGTAATACGAGCCGGGTATCTGATGACATTTCCACCATTTTTCAGATTTGTTCTGAAACATTCTTGCTATTCTTGTCAGGGGAAAGTGCCACCTGTAAAACATCTTATACAAGTTTTCTTTATATGCTGTTGACATTGTCATTTTATAATTTTGAGACCACAATTTCTGCCATTTCTCTAGATCAATCCCATATCCAAAATTCTTCCCCCAAACAATCATAGTTTCTTTGACTTGTTCTTCCTCTAATTTCATTCCCAGTAAATAACCATATAATTTTTTAATCACCTTCTCATCAGTACCCATCAAGATCTTATCTAAATCAGTCTGCTTATCATAGAATCCCTCCGTTTTAGAATCTTCATCATACCTTGAATGTATTTGCGTATATGAAAACCAATTCATCCTTATACCTTGTTCCTCTAAGTTTTGTATCGATTTAAGTACACCCTTTTCATCCAAGAGTTCCCCATATCTAACTGTTTGTTCCTTCTTATAAATTATAGGATAGGAAAATGCTTCAATAGTCGATAACCAAACTGGAATTTTCAAATAACATTGTCTTTTTATCTTTTCCCAGTTTAACCACAAAGACTCCCGCATATAATGTCTTCTAAAATAACCCTGTGTTTTAGTTCCCTTATACCATAAAAAAGCATGCCAGCCCAACAGCAAATCATGCCTTTCTAATGTCAGCAACCTATGCTTTCTTAATGTTATCCATTCTTTGACCCACATCAAATTTGCAGCTTGATAATACAATTCCCAATTAGGCAGGCCAAAACCTCCTCTAATTCTAGCGTCTTGCAAAAGCTTTAGCTTTATTCTCACTTTTTTACCTTGCCATATAAACTTCAACATGATTTTATTTAAATGTTCAAAATAGTCTTTTCCAAGCCTAATTGGCATTGTTTGGAACAAAAATAAAATTCTGGGTAAAATATTCATCTTGATTATTGAAATTCTCCCTATTAATGACAATTGCAAGTTTTCCCACTTCTTCAAATCTGTAACTATCTGTTGTTTGAGTTTAATATAATTATTCTCTTTTAATGTGCTACATCTTGCTGTCAAATGTATCCCCAGATACTTAACCTTATTTGTAATTTGGATTTTCAAACCAGCCATCTCACTATATGTCTCTATCTTTTCCAATAACCTTGGAGCTGTTTCTAACGGGTCTTCCAGAATAAAAGCTAAATCATCAGCAAAAGCTTGTAGTTTAAATTCTTCCTTCTTAATTTTCATTCCTTTTATGCTTTTATCATCCCTAATATTTCTATTCAACACTTCCAAGGTCAACACAAATAGCAAAGGAGATAGGGGACACCCTTGTCTTGTGCCTTTTCTCATAATAAAATCTGTAACTTCCCCCTCCATCATTACCTTTGCTGTCTGTTTATTATATATGGCTTTGATTGCTTGAATAAATTTTTTAGCAAAACCCATCTGTTCCAATAGTAATAACATAAACCTTTTGAGCATCTAAAAATATCAAAGCCATTTGCTTTTCAGGATGAGCCTCATAGTATTCCAAAGTATCCAAGATTACTCTCATATTGTCTCTGATTTGTCTCTTTGGCAGAAATCCATTTTGATCTGGGTGAATAAAATTATTTAAATATTTTTTAAGTCTTTCTGCTAAAATTGAAGCAAAGATTTTATAGTCTGCATTCAATAAGGAGATAGGTCTATAGTTCTTAATTTGCAGTGGGTCAGCCTCTTCTTTTGGAATAAGTGTGATATAAGCCTCTGACCATGTTTTGGGTATCATCTTCTTTAAGATAACTTCATTCATGACTTCTAACAATGGGATACTCAATGATTCTTGAAATGTTTTATAAAATTCTGCCGGAAGCCCATCTGGACCTGGTGTTTTACCATTGTTTTGTCTCTTAAATGCTTCATTTAATTCCATCATTGTTATATTGCTTTCTAAAATTTCTTCAGTCTCTTTAGGTATCTTCGGTAAATTAGCATTCTGTAAATATTGTTTGACGTTTTCCTCATCAATATTCTCTTGTTTATATAGTTGCCCATAAAAATCTCGAATAATTTCCTTTTTCTCCTTATTACCATAACAAACTTGGCCTTGATCATCTATTAACTTCAATATTTTTCTTGATTCCTTCTCCTTTCTCAATTTATATGCTAGCCATCTACCTGGTTTATTCGCATCTTCAAAGTAATTCTGTTTAGAATTTCTGATTTTCTGTGCCAATTCTTCTTTCTCTATTAATTCCATTTTATGTTTAATTACATCCAGCTTCAATTTAATATCTTTTTTCTGTGGCATTTTTTGTAATTCTTTTTCAAGTCTTTTATACTCATCTTCCAAGACCTTAGAAGCTTGCCTTTTCCTAATATTCTTTTTTCTTGTATAATCTGTTATCAGACCTCTAGCATATGCCTTCATTGTATCCCAAATATTCTGCGTTGAAGTATCTTCTTTTTTGTTTTCTCTGAAGAAAAAAGCCAGTTCCTTCTCCATCCATTGTATAAAATCTTTCTCCTTTAAAATAGTATTATTTAATGTCCATCTCGATCTTTTTTTTTGTCCCTTCCATTTAATTGTCATAGGGCTATGATCTGCCCAAGTACTTGTTTCAATATTTGTTTCTTGAATATTGGATATTAATTCTGTTGATATCCAAATCATATCAAATCTGGACCATGATAAATGTCTATTTGAATAAAAATTATATTGTTTAGCTTTAACATTTCTTTCTCTCCAAATATCTTTTAAAGTTAGTTCGTCTGTCATTTTAAAAAAAGATTTAGGGAGAGCCTTTCTATTTTGCTTGGTTGTTGTTGCTATATAATCCAATTTATTGTCCACAATTTCATTAAAGTCTCCCATCATAATTATATTAACATAGTCCAGTCCAGTTATTTTCATGTGTAGCTTTTTATAAAACTCTTCTTGTTTTTCATTCGGAGCATAAATTGCAATCAAGAGTATTTTTATATTATTGTCCATTATTTCCACCATTAATACTCTTCCATCTTCATCATTGTAGATCAGTTTTGCTGGGATAGCCTCTTTAATGTATAGAACCACTCCTCTTTTCTTACATTGAGTCAAATAAGTAAATATTTTCCCCAATTTTGGCTGTATTAACAATTGTTCATGTTGCTAATTAATATGAACTTCTTGTAGACAAATTATATCAAATTTTAATTTCTCTAATTTATGAAAAGTTTTCCTTCTTTTAACAGCTGAATTAAGTCCATTTATGTTAATTGTAATCAGTTTTCTTTCTTCCATGATTATGCTTTATATTTAGGTCTAACAGCTCTCGTGGATCTCACTTCACGCTGTTCTTTACTGTCCACCTGTCCACCTACAGCTCCTTTCTCTTTTTCAGTCTCCAGTTGTTTCTCTTGAAACTCAATTAATGAGACCTCTTTCTCTGCCTCCTCTCTTCTTCTTCCAAAAAATTCTGCATGGAAAAGTTCTGCTTTCTCAATTGAATCAATTCTATATCTCTGCTCTTGCCACATAAACATTAATCCTTCTGGAATCAGCCATCTATAATTCACTTCGTTTTCCAGTAGCATTTTGGTCAGAAATCGATATTCTCTTCTCATCTCTCTCACTCTTCTGGGTATTTCTTTTAAAACCACAATCTCTTTACCTTTTTATTTCAATGTTTTATCTCTTACCACTTGTAATATTTGTGTTTTGATGGATTTTTTGGTAAATCTAATATGGGCTTCCTTTGGTAATTTATTTCTCATCGCATATCTTGTATAAACTCGATATACCTCATCTACTCCATCCATCATCTTTTCCTCTAATTTCCAAAGCATCTGCCAAAATTTCTATCATTATCGCAGCCAAATTTTCTCCTTTTTCCTCTATTTTGAAATCTGAGATAAAATTCTGACCTTTCCATCTCCCACCTCAACATCCCATTTTTTTCTTGTTCAACCACTGTTAATCTACTGTCAATATTTCCAATCTTCTCCTCTCTTTGTTTTCCTTCTTCCTCAATTTTTTGGAATCTCTCCTCATACTTCCCCATCATTTGTTTAATATTTTCCACTTTTTCATCAGTCTTCTCTATTCTTTGTTCAATGATGTCTGATTTTATCTTGAGATCTTGGATTCCTTGCATAATCATCTGTAAAGTTACTATTTCTTGTTCTTTATTTTGCTTCAACATTGTCTGAATTAAACGTTGTCCTCCAGCTGGTGGGGAAGCAGAGGTAGAAGTAGAAATGCCAACTGGTATTGGTTTCCTTCTCATTTTAATGCCTCCAAAGCTTCAAATTCTTTTTGATTTTTAATCCACCTGGTTGAGTAGTCAATTATAATCCAAAATGGAAAAATCCAATAGTAAAAGACCTAAAACCAAAGAAGAAAACGGAAAAAAGAAAGAAGAAAAATCTTCAGGTTCTTCTTGACCCTAATCCAATTACAAAGTAGTCCACCATAAAAAAGGAAAAATAGAAAGGAAAAAAACAAACAAACCCAAAAATGATATTATTGATTAAGAGCAAAAAAAAAGCAAAAGAAAAAAAGAAATTCCTTCAGGTTCTTCACACCTTAATCTCAATAATCAAAAAAGAAAAACAAAGTGGTCCAAAAACATAGATAGAAAAAGCAAAAAAGTCCCAATAAAAATATAGAGAAAAAAGAAAAATAAAGAAAAAAACTCTGAAACTTTTCCTTTAAAATAAAAGGCAAAAATAAGAATATTACTAGAATTGAAATTTACAAAAAGGCTGGCAAATGGGGTATATATATATATATATATATATATATATATATATGTATGTATGTATATATATATATGTATGTATATATATATATATATATGTATGTGTATATATATATATATATATATATGTATGTATATATATATATATATATATATGTATGTATATATATATATATATATGTATGTATATATATATATATATGTATGTATATATATATATATATGTATGTATATATATATATATATATATATATATATATATATATATATATATATATATATTTATATAAAAGAGCACACTGCACTTTATTTATTTATCCAAGGCTCTTATTATGACTCTCTTCTCCAGCAGCTTCAAAGCTAAGCCTCAAGTGTTGAAATATTGATAAGAGTCCAGGAAAACACCTGTAATAATATTTTGCTGTGCTCTCCCTCTATCTTATCACGTTGAAATGTCCTTGAGAAGGAGTCTTCTTACAATTCTTTCCAATTCAAATAAAGTATTTTCAAGCCTCTAGTTGGCAGTGTTGCAATGTTTCTTAATGCTCTCCCCCCCCAGCCAGAAAAAAAGGAATAATGTATACAAAAAAAAAAGAAAAAGAAAATAGCTAAAGGGAGCCTCTATCCTAGAAAAAATTAAAAAATCAAAAGGAGCATAAAAATATATATAAGAGAAAATTCAATCCGGTTACCTACAAAGTCACACTTAAGTCCCCAGAAAAAAAGTAAGAAAAAGAAAAAAAAATCCAAGCCTCAATTTGACATCACTTTAAAAAACGCCGCTCAAACAGTTTTGGTCAAAAAAAAAAAAGTCTCACAGGTTTCTTTTTTGTTCAGGATGCCCTTTCAAACCTCAGCGAATTTACAACACAAAAGGAGTTTCTCATCCAGCTGACACACTTCCTTTCCAGCCACTTTCTTTCCGGAGCTGTCTTGACTTCAGCAGCTATGGGGGCTGCCTCTCCACTGCCAGCAAAAGGGCTTCTCCCGGATCAAACCAGAGACTTTGCGATATCTCTGGGATCCCAGGACAGTACCCTTCTCAATCCCCGTCTACGGGACGGTTTAGGTCCGTTGGGACCGACCAGGGGTGAAAATATCGGCTGCGATCTCAGAGCCCCAAGATCGCAGCTGTATCGCTGAAACGAAGCTCCACCTTCTCCCCATGAAACTTCTTGAATGAGAAATGAAATTTCTTCCTTCTCCTAAAAACAAACCAAAACAGTCCAGTTGCCTTTTGAAAAAGCAACAATGACCTGGATGACTGACAATCTTCATAGACATTCTCCTTTCTCCTGTATTAGGTTCTCCTGTATTGGGTAAACAAACAAGAATCTGCATGCTGAAGAAATCCATCATTTGCAAATATACATACAAACATGCCCAAGCATCAAAGGTGGTATTCAGTAGGTTCTGACCAGTTCTGGAGAACTGGTAGCGGAAATTTTGAGTAGTTCAGAGAACTTCTGACTAGAGATTTTGCAGTATCCTTCCCCTGCCATGCCCACCAAGCCATACCCACAGAACCTGTAGGGAAAAAAATTTGAATCCCACCACTGCCAAGCATATATGTGCATCAAAAGTTTAAAAGTCTGACAATAGCAAAGGAACATTCTGCGCACTTTGGAGGGAAAATTAATATGCAAGAGGAAGTGGTGGACAATCTGTTTACTTTCTTTATGGTTTACACCCTGTGGCACAAATCTACAACCAAGGGTTACATACAATTCTCAGCCTAATTCAGAAGCATTTTGTAAGACCCTGATGTGAAGAAGAAAGTTGATCTCTCTCACTCAAGCAAGGGAGCTGATGAATTCCATTTCACTAGATCAATTCAAAACAAGGGTAATTCCAACTAAAAAGCAACTGGACCATGTGGCATAAATAGCCCCTCCCAATTCTATAATTCTAGGGTTTTAACTGGCTACCAGAAATCTAGATGAATATTATTTGATCCTGCAGCATTTGGAATGGATGCATGGAATACTATTCCATAATTATAATATGGAATAATATATGGAATACTGCATCCAGTTTTGGTCACCGCAATATACAAAAGATGTTGAAACATCAGAAAGAGTACAGAGAAGAGCAAAAAAAAAATGATTAAGGATCTGGAGGCTAAAACATATGAAGAATGGTTACGGAAATTGGGAAAGGCTAGTCTAGAGAAAAGGACTAGGATGGACATGATGGCAGTGTTCCAATATTTGAGGGGCTACCACAAAGATGAGGGGCTCAATCTATTTTCCAAAGCACCAGAAGACAAGACAGAAACAAGGGATGAAAACTAATCATGGAGAGAAGCAATCTAGAACTAAGGAGAAATTTCCAAATGATGAGACCAATCAACCAGTGGAATGGTTTGCCTTCAGAAGTTGTGGGTGTCTCATCACTGGAAGCTTTTAAGAAGAGACTGGACAGCCACTTGTCTGAAATGGTATAGAATCTTCTGATTGAGCAGAGGGTTGGGCTAGAAGATCTCCAAGGTCCCTTACAACTCTGTTATCTCCCTCATTTTCTACTGGTTCTCTGTTAGCTTAAAGCTACAACAGGAACAACCTAAAGTGGGCCAGCTGATTAGCTGAAGGAAACCAAAAATTCTTCCCATCTTCAAAGTGCACATTGGCTAAGTCACTTAGAGACATCACATAAATACAATCTCTGAAACTTAAACTTCAGTAATAACAATAGAATTGTTTTCCTGCTACAAAGAATAAATAAATAGAATCTTTTCCTGCTACATCAAAACAGTGAGTCCCTTCAAGAAAAACCTATGTTGACATAAGCTTAAGCTTTTAATAAAAATAATTAAACTTAACAAAGTTTAAAGAAGATCACATTATTTATTCAACCTTCCTCAAGGGTATCAGGAGAGATTGTATATTCTTCAGTATGCCTATTTTATAATTTCCATAATCCTTCAATATAATTACAATTGAGAGAGAGTTGAGTGGTCTGACTGAACCTCATAGCTGAATCTGGATTTGAATGATATTGTAGTCTTTATTTTCCAGACATGAAAGATATGAAGCACCATTTTAATGGGTGGAAGTCATAAAAGAGATATCCAACCTGGAACTAAGGAGAAACTTCCTGACAGTGAAACAATTAACCGATGGAACAGTTTTCCTCATGGAGTTATGGATGCTCCATCGCTGGAGGTTTTCAAGAAAATATTGGACATCCAATTGTCTTGGATGGAATAAGGACTCCTGCTTTGGACAGGGGACCAGACTAGAAGACTTCCAACATCCCTTCCAGCTCCATGATTGTAGAAGAAAAGTTTTCCATCTTTAAATTGTCATGTTTTTCAGAGTTAGAACAAGACTGTACTCAGGCTTTCACATGAGAAAATGTGCCTCATAAGAAATAAAGATTATAATATTAAGACTGAGGAAAGAGAAAAACAATTTCCTCTTTGTTCTTATTTTCAAAAGAGAAATAAGCTAGTCAACATCCCGAAAAATAAATCAGAAACCCTCTAATTATATTAATAAGCATCAACAGTCTTTAAAAGACAATTTACAAACATTTGGCAAAGGCTTGCTGAGTCTAGTAGAATTTTTTGAAATAAAATGATTTCCAAGTTTCACTGTAATCAAAGTAAAGTCTGATACTGGTTACAATCCAGGAGAAAATAATGTAATTTTCTTGGGTGATAGGAGCCCTTTTATTATTACTATATCTGCAGTGGTATCTGTTATGAAAAGTGCACTGACAATTCTGTACTATATTAAAATTTTTCTTGTGCGATAACTTGATTAGGGATGTAGAAGAACTGTGTGGTAATATAAACTTACCCTTACTCTCTTTTTCATGCAGCTGACAGAAATAACATTGCTTCCCTTTATATAAAGATAAAGTACTTCTTATAGCAGATGGGATAGAGAATCTAATAGTTCTAAATGACAGCATTTTATACAATCTCATGTAAGATATTTCTGTTGTTCTGGGAATAGATAAAATCCCAAATTTGTTTCCATGCTTTCCTTTTCACGTGTGGGTTGATGTTCCTTCACAGACACCTGGAGTTGGTTTAGAAAACTTCATTGTATATTGTTTATTAAGTTCAAATAGAATTTTGTGTCAATAGCACAATTCAATTGTTACATAATAGAAGAACTACCAGCAGAATAAAGCTCATATTATACATTGCAGGATCATAATTCAACTGTATGTACATGTACTTGAATATTTCACATTGTAGTTGATTCATACCTATATGCTTGTTAACAGATGACAGAAGCATATAATGATTGGCATGTTTGAATACATGTTCTCAAAGTAACTACAGAATTATAATACCTGAGCTATTGTGTTTTTCAATAGAGTCAGTGTGCTGCATTCCTTCAGCTATCAAGGGTATAATAATCAGACACAGATAAACTGAGGGATTTCTTTATCAAGGAAAACTGTCACCCTTTGCTTCAGGTAGGAAGAATAAAAGGGATATATTGAATTTACAGTTGAACAATGGAGTACTTGGTGTTGCCTGAGTTTAGTTGTTTAGGAATGTAAAACAACTGTGTTACAATATAAATTTACTCTTACTTCATTTTTCACGCAGCCCATAGAAATAGCATTCCTTTTACGGTATACAGAGATAAAGCTCTGTTGATTATTCTCATAGCTGATGGATGGAGAATCTAACAGTTCTGCTTTGCTTGCAGATGTTTCATTACCCAAGTAGGTAACATCAGCAGTACCTAGTTTGCTAATGTAATATCTGCAAGAGAATAACCAAGCTCAGAGAACACCATGGACTGCCCCATATTTTCTGTCAAATAGGAACATTTATAGCCAACAATACCCAGTGGACCTGTAAAATAGATATAATATGTTATTCTTTTTTTGCTCATTATGTTATAGACAGAGTTGAGTGACCTATAGTGAATGGGACAGGGCAGTAAAAAACGACACACTAATCAAGTGCTCCATTACCAAAGTAGCAACCCAACCTCCTACAATCGGAGCTATGAAAACTATTTAGATGAGCACAAACATATCACAGAAACCCAGAACACCAGAAAACAGACCGCTGATATAATATCCTCCAACAAAATGTGAACCCATGCAATTTAATCAAAAAGGGTATGAGCACTCAAACCACAATAGCACAACTAACCTAAGCTATGAAAACAATATTACTACCATACATCACAAACATGTCAAAAATAACCAACAGACTATTACAATCACACGGTATCATCATAGTACACAAACCAACCAAAGGTCTCCAAAGTATCTTTAGTAAATCATAAGACCAGTAGCTCAGGGGGAAAAATGAGCTGTCATGATAGCATACCGCGTGTATGTAGTATAACAGCCACTATATAGGATAAACAGGCAGAAGATTAGCAGAGTATATCCATGAATAGTCAGAAGACATGATAAAAATCCTGATTCTCACAAGACATGGACATACTCAATCATAGTTTCAACCAGGGGTGGGATTCAATTTTTTAACAACCGGTTCTGTGGGCATGCTTAGTTGTTGAGTGTGGCTTGGTGGTCATGTGACTGGGTGGCCATGGCTTGGTGGTCATGTTATTGGCTGGGCGTGGCCAACTCAATATTACTCACATTAAGGCACGCATCTCCTCGCCTGGCCTCTCATGACTGTGGGGATGCTGTTACAGTTGTGCGTGTGAAAATGGTCATAAATCACTTTTTTCAATGCCATTGTAACTTTGAATGGTCACTCCACACAAGCAAAGTACCAGCAAAGGAGGGGAAAAAAACTTCAGAGAAGTTTCCTGAGACAGGAAGTCTAGTCCTGCCAATAATGTAATAAGAGTTAACAGAGAGGCAGTTTCTGTAAGCAACACCAGAATGTTTCTTTCCTGCCTTTCTTACAGGATTAGGCCAGTAATTTCTTCTAACAATCGGTTCTCCGAACTGCTTAGAATGTTAACAACCAGTTCTAGTGAATAGATGTGAACTGGTAGAATCCCACCCCTGGTTTCAACTGAGACACTGAACATCCTAGAACTAACTAAATCCAAAAATTTTAAGGAATTCCTAGAAGAATGGCATTCAGGGCAACTACCACTCAACAGACACAAAGAGATAAACTACATTTATATATCTTTCAAAAGAGACAATAAAAAAACTAAGAAGGGAAGAAAAAGATCAGAACACATCTTGTCCAGCAACTTACACCTAGGTAAGCAAAGATTAATGCCAAATAGTCAAGCACAAAACAATACCCTAATTAAAGAAGGAGAAAACTATATTCCAGCAACCCAAACAGGGTAAGTTACTATATATAAACAGGGAGCAAAAACCACTAGTCACTGGCACTGATAACGTTACCTGATCAGGTAATAAAATATCTGCAAGCAAGCAACCAAGCTCAGAAAACCCTAAGGAAGAAGAAGAATACCTCCGAAATCTAGTCTTATTTTATTCAAGGTTTGTTTTCCTCTCTCCTATCACCTTGAGATCCATCACTGGCAGATGCAGATACTCTTCCCTCATTTGGCCAGGTTGTCCGATATCACTGATGAAAAACCTTCAGATTTGGCTGCACTATATAGCATCTAGCATCCATAATCATAAACAATTGTAAGAAATGATGGCAGATACAGTTCTACAGTTTCTTAAAAACTGCAGACTTGCTCGACTTCTAAATACTCACAATTTTTTTATCTGTGTTATTGATGTTAGATCTGGAGTGTGGGCGCAAGGAACGGAGACGAGGCATCGAATAGTGACTCCAACTCTTTATTAGTACTTGAGAACAGAGCGAAAATACTGGGGCAGCAGCAGCTCCTTTTATAGAGCTGGCTGCTGTCACAATAACCATTGATTTGAGTTTGCCATGCTGGTAGCGTCCAATCAGCGGTGACCCGCTGTCAGCCAATCAGATCAGCTAGAAACGGCCAATCACAATCCGCTGTTCGCGGGCCAATCAGAAGTGCAGGATTACGAGCCTGCTGTGGAAGCAAAACTATTAGGATTTTAACTAACGCATTTGCTTGGTTCATAACTCCCCTCCCCCCTAGGTTCTGTCTGAGGGGTGGGGTGATGTATTCTTGCAGGTAGGCAGGTCGTTTCACCTGTCTACCTGATCTGCGTTGCTCCACCAGTCCTTGCCCTGACTCTGGTCTTGGTGGGCTGCTTGCTGAGCTTGTTGGCAAAGATGTTCCGGCCTCTCCGTTGGGTGACTCGGGGTTGTCATCTCTGCTTCCGTTAAAGCTGTCCTCCAGATTCCTTGGATTTGCTGCTGTCACAGTGCTGCTCTGTGGTGAGGCGATCATCTGGCCCGGCTCTCCTTCGGAAGATGAATATCCCTGGGTTGGTTGTGCTGATTGCTGGTTTTCAAGTACTGGGTCATATGCTAGTTCTTCTGCGGCCCCCTTGATTTCCCTTTCCCCCCCCAGGTTTGAGGTTTAGGGTGTGTGATGGGGGTAGAGGCCAGCCTGGAGCACAGTTGGTCGATATGGCGCTTCCATATTTTTCCATCAGCAGTTTATAAACGGTAGGAGCGTGGACCCGTAAGTTGAGTTATGGTAGCGGGGGCCCACAATGGGTCACCGGAAAAGTTTTTACGAAAACTGGGTCACCTACCTTGAAAGTGCGATACCTGCTGCTGGACCCCAAGGGCTTTTCCAGTGTGTAGGTAGGGTGCAGGCGGTCAAGATGTGAGCGAAGTCTCCGGCCCATCAGAAGTTCGGCCGGGGTTCTGTTTGTGGTGCTGTTTGGGGTAATATGTTGGAGGAGAAGCATCCTGGTCACCTTGTCGTCGATGTCCCCTTGCTCCACTTGTGTAAAGTTTTCTTTATGAATTGGACCATTCGCTCAGCCCTGCCATTGGCCTCAGGGTGAGCTGGCGATGTCAAAGCATGGTGTATATCCCGCTCTGCCAGGTACTGTTCAAATGCCAGAGCGGTGAATTGGGGGCCATTATCTGAAACTAGGACATCTGGCAACCCGTGCGTAGCGAATAGTCTATTTAGTTTTTTAACGACGGCTTCTGTGGTGGTGCTCTTCATTTTGTGGACCTCCAGCCAGTTGGAATAGGCATCCACTGCTATAAGAAATGTATGCCCCTTGGTAGGTCCCGCAAAATCGATGTGGATACGGGACCAGGGACCTTGGGGTGCTTCTCATTCAGTTGGTGGTGCTTTTGGTGGAGCTGAATGAGTTTCCTGACACTTGCTGCAAGTGGCCACCCAGGTTTCTATTCGCTTATCTATACCTGGCCACCAAGCGTAGCTCCTCACTAGTGCCTTCATTCGCATGATGCCCAGATGGCCATCGTGCAATAGTTTTAGAAATTTATGCTGTAGTCTCTCTGGGATGACGACTCTGTCTCCCCACAAGACGCATCCCTTTTGAGAGAAAAGTTCTGTCTGCCGGTTTTTGAAAGGCTTGAAGGTGTCGTTTGGTTTGTTGTCAGGCCAACCTCTTTCCACCCAGCTGAGGACTCGTGCCAAACAAGGATCCTTCCTTGTTTCTGAGGTGATGTCTCGTGCAGTCAGCAGTGATGAAGGAAGAGTTTCGATTTGTAGCATAGCTAGGGTTGGAGCTGGGTCATCTATGACTTCTGGTAACAGAGAATGGCTCAAAGCGTCAGCGTGGGGAATGGCTTTCTCCGGGCGGTGTAGCAGTTGGTAATCATATGCGGCTAGAAACTCTGACCAATGTGTCATTCTTGGTAATAAGATGTTGGGGGTTGGTTTGTCTCCTGCTTAAATGCCAAGTAATGGTTTGTGGTCGGTAATTATGGAGAAAGACCTTCCATATACAAACTCATGGAATCGTTTGATCGCAGACACAATGGCGAGAGCCTCTTTATCAAGTTGGCTATAGTTTCTCTCAGTTTTAGATAAAGTTCTTGAAAAGAACTCAATAGGTGCCTCAGTACTGTTTGGTAGGACGTGGCTCAGGATGGCTCCAAACGGTGAGGCATCGTGGGTGACAGTTAAGGGCAAAGTCTCATTATATTGTATCAATACAGCATCTGAAGTTAACAGGTCTTTTACTTGCTGAAAAGCTCACTCTTCGTGATATCCCCAGACCCAGGAAGCCTTCTTATTGAGGAGCCTATGCAGGGGTTTAGCAACAGTCGCCTTCTGGGGCAAGAAGATGTTATAAAAGTTAATGAGTCCCAGGAAGGCTTGGAGGTCTGTTTTATTCCTAGGTCTTGGGGCATTTTTTATTGCAGTCAGTTTTTTCTCCGTAGGGTGAATTCCTTGTTTGTCAAGAAGGTACCCAAGGAATTCAACCCTCTCAGTACATAGTTGGCACTTGTCTTTCTTGACCTTCAGGCCAGCGTCTTTAAATTTCTGGAGGACCATTCTGAGTCGTTTTTCTAGTAGGCTTTTATTGGGGGAAGCTATTAAGACATCATCGAAGTAGGGCATGACCCCTTTTATGCCTTGAAGCAATCTTTCCATCAGACTTTGGAATATGCCAGGTGCTACACTCACTCCGAATTGGAGTCTATTACACTTGAATGCACCTCTATGCGTGACTATAGTTTGGGCTTCTGCAGTCTCTGCATCTATGGGCAACTGCTGGTACGCCTGAGCTAGGTCCAATTTTGCAAATATTTTCCCACCTCCCAGGGAATGAAGATGTTGGACCACAGGTACAGGGTAAATGCTCTGCTGAAGCGCATGATTTAGGGTGGTCCGGTAATCCCCACAAATTCTTAAAGATCCATCAAGTTTTATGAGGGTTACGATTGGGGTCTCCCATCGGGTGTGATCGATCGGTTCCAACATGCCCTGGGATATTGATTTGTCCAATTGTTCATCAATCTTTGGCTTGAGTGCAAAGGGCACTCGACAAGGCTTAAGGCGAATGGGCGCAATGTCAGGGCTGAGATTAAATGATATGGGGGATCCCTTGTACTTGCCTAGCTTCTCGGTGAAAACGTCCTGGAATTCCTGGATGAGGGCCGCTTCCCAGTCATCGCTTCCGGTTTGGTTGATGCCCACTAGTTCAATTCCTAGTGGCGCGAACCATTGCAAATCCAGCAAACTGGGCCGATCTCGATCGATGATGGTAAGAGGTAGGGTTGCGGTATGGTCTTTGAAGGATACTTGGACGTGGCTGGAACCGGCAACTGGAATTCTGTTTCCTTGGTAATCTATTAATATGATTTTTTGAGTGCTGAGGTCCTGGCGTCGAATGTCAGGGATCAGCTGTTTTAAGGTTTTCCAGGAGACCATTGACAGGGATGACCTGGAGTCGACTTCCATAACACATGGTCGATTCTGAATGGTGACCTTCACTCAGATTTTCCTTGCATCAAGGGATGAAGCGTGGCCGATGGTGATGGTTTGATGGGCCTCTTCTCGTCTGGTTGAATTGGCGGGTGCTCGATTTCTATAGTATTGGTTCCATTGGTTGTTTAGGTGGTCCTGATTTACTGGTGGAGTGCCTGTTGTATGCTGGAAATTGTTTTCTCTTCAGATTGGGCTGGACCCTCGCTTGCTTCTGCAGACCTTTGCGATGTGGCCCCTCTTTCCACAGGAACAGCAGAGTGCGTCTAGGAATTTGCAGTCTGATCGTGGGTGATTTCCCCCACATCCAGCACATTAACACGAAGGCTTACGATTCCGCTGGTCTTGCTGGTCGTATTCTGACCTGAGTCTGTTGACCTCTTCTTCTTCACTGTCTGATGAGGATTCGAGGTCTTCATGGTGGGTGGTCGTTGTGTGCCTCTCGGAGAAAGGCGTGGTGTCATTGGTGAGTTGGCGGTGTGGTGCGTTCACTCGGCGCATTCGAGCGGCTGACTTCCTGGTTGCTTCAGCTGCAGTAGCATCGGCGATGACATCTGCAAGGCCGATGTCTCCCTTCGCCATAATCTTGCTCTGGGTCGTGGGGTCTTTTAGGCCCAGAACAATTCTATCTCTCATGGCTTCCTCGAGGTTTGCGAAGCCACAAAGTCCCCTAGGTTTCTAAGGTCAGCGATGAAGTCTCCAACACTTTCGCCTTCCTGCTGGTCCTTCTGGTAAAACTCATTTCTCCTGATGAGTGTTGGCACTGCTGGTGCATAATGAGCCGTAGGATTGGGGCGAGGTTGTCCCAGTCCATTGTCTTGACTTCTGCTGGTTTCACAAGTGCCTTTGCCATTTTAAAAATGGTGGGCCTGCAATGGGTCAGAAATACAGCTCGTTTCTTGCCAGGCATAGCATCTTTCAAATTGTTGGTCTCCAGGAACATCTGGAACTTGTCCATATACGAATCTCAGTCTTTGTTGGCCGGGTCAAATGGAGCGGGTGGTTTAGCGCTGCTGGTCATTCTGCTGCTTTTTGGTGCGCTCTCAGCCACGTGCTCTGTTAGCATTCGGTGAGTGTTCAGTCAGCTCTATCGTCTCCGCATTCCATTCTCGTCGCCAGTGTTAGATCTGGAATGTGGGCGCAAGGAACGGAGATGAGGCATCGAATAGTGACTCCAACTCTTTATTAGTGACTTCAGAACAGAGCGAAAACACTGGGGCAGCAGCAGCTCCTTTTATAGAGCTGGCTGCTGTCACAATAACCAATGATTTCAGTTTGCCACACTGGTAGCGTCCAATCAGCGGTGACCCACTGTCAGCCAATCAGATCAGCCAGAAACGGCCAATCACAATCTGCTGTTCGTGGGCCAATCAGAAGTGCAGGATTACAAGCCTGCTGTGGAAGCAAAACTATTAGGATTTTAAACTAACACGTTTGCTTAGTTCGTAACAATTGAGTTATGCAAAGCCATGAACAATCACTCACTTGAAGGCTGGTCAAAGCAAGTAGACTTTCAGCCTGCTAACTGCAAGCCATAGACTGAATGCCTTCCTTTCAAGCAAGAATAGAATTGGCACCTGGCTTTTGCAGTTAGCTGCAAGAACTCATTTGAGGCATTATAGAAAATTAAAATATACTAAATCTTTTATTACATCAAAGTAAAAAAGGCTTTTGCCAAGTCTTCAAAAAATATAAAATGAGGGACTGCATCATATTTTTAAATCATGCCTTACTTTCATATGTGTTTGGTCTAATGTATTTCAGCAGTAGCAATGTATTATTTTTGAAAAATGAGTTCATTTTATTGTATTGATACATTGTTTTTCATTTTTTAAATAATCACATTATTACCATTGAATGCTTTATTTTTACTCTGAATAACCTAGATGATGTATTCTAATTAGTACTTATATTTAATAAATTATATATATTTTTTAAATTCTTCTGCAATCCAACGTGAAGAGGAATGTGTAGGACATCAAATTTTCTAGGAGAGAAGAAAAGTTTCTGTTTGTCTTACAGATATTTGAAACACTGGTTTATATGTGTCCTTGTAGTCTAATGTCAATAAAATAACAATAAAAATGGACTTAAAAGTAAATCTTCTTTGATTCAAGCTGAAATCCAAACATACTTTAATGTGCTAAAATAATTCACTTTCTATAGGAAATGGAAAGAAACTTTTGGCAACTTCGGTAAATACAAGTGGATATATAGTTGTTTTATATACTCAAAATTCCCTGATTATGATATGAATTATGAGTATATTGAGAGAAAAAGAAATATTTAACAATTCTTGAGACAACTAAAGTTTATTGAAAACCTGTTCACATTGGACTGTAGTCTAGCAGACACAGGAATGGCATTTAAAGCAATAAAGAGCATAAAACAAGAATCAGTAAACCTTTTCAACTAATATTCAATTCTGGAATTTTAAGAGCATGTCATAGGGAGTTTTGTAAAGTGATTACCTTAGCTTGATAGAAAATGCCAACCATGGTGATGATCCCCTGTAACCTCCTAATATAAAATTCGCTTTTAATAGGCAAATTGATAAGATTGCTCCTTATTATACCTCCAGTTTATCCAGGAATATTTCTACCATTCCAAAATGTTTCCTTTTTTATTTGGACAGGTGGATGCATTTCCAAAAAAACACTGGATTCTAATGAGCCACTACTTTTATTTTGTACATAAGCCTTTGAGGTCTATTTTTAGTCCAACAGTACTGTCAACAAAAATTATGTTGACAGTTTTGTCTAAAACAGTAAAGGCAGGGGTGGGATTCTACTGGTTCTGTCCACCTCTGTAGAACCGGTTGTTCTGAAGAGCAGCAGACATAGAACAGGTTCTGCTGCTGTTTTTGCCCACCCACCCATCTGGGCTCTTACCTGACCTTTATTTCCTGATTTTTCATCCTCAGCTGCTTTGTGCAGCACAGCTCCAGTTGAAAAAGCAGGGGAAAAAGGGCTTTTCCAACCACTGCGCATGCTGCATTGCTCAGCTGTCCAGGCAGCTCAGCAGGTTGTAAATTGTACTCGCGTGACTCACACAACTCACATATGCACGCGCAACACAGAGCAACAGAACCAGTAGTTATACCGGTTGGATCCCACCCCTGAGTAAAGGGTTTCCTGCTTGAGCTGGGGTTTAGACCAGAAGGCTTTCAAGGTTCCTTCCAACTCTGTTATTCTGTTATTTGCATTCTACCTTGCCTTCTCCTTGCCATCCCATTGAGGTTGCTTATTTTAAACTCTGAGCAATTTGATTTGAGAAACTATTCTTGATAATTGAGTGATAAACCTGATAATCAATGCATATTGAATCAAAATTAAATCCATTTTTTTCACTCATTCTTCTGTCCTAATCCGGTTTATTTTCTTTCCTTGTTTTATGATTTTTTTTAATGCAACAAACCAAGTGCCCAAAACTTTGTAAATATTCATAACTAACACAACAAAACTAAAAACAACAGCAACAGTAATACTCCTACTCTTTGATGCTCAAAAACTATGTGTGCCTCTGAGGTTCAAATCGGTTGAATATCCCTGCTACGGTAACCCAACAATATAAATTATTCTATAAACTGCAATATAAAAGGAGTTGAGCCCTTTTTTTGTGTATTCAGTCTAGAAGACTCTTGAGTATTAAAAAAAAAAACAACCCAGCATCCTTTCTTTTAAAGGAAAGGAAGATATACAAATCCTGGTTTGTATTTAATCCATTACAAATTGGGATGTTTATCCATCAGTTTTGTCTATTTATTACATACAAAACTTGACTAGCTTTTATTCTGACTGAATTCTTCAAAATACAAAAATAGTAGTTTGCCAAGGATCTGCAGGTCACAATGTACGACATCTAATACATTCTATTCCGGAATCATAACTTATGGACAACTATTCATATGATCCAAATATGCTGTCCAAATAATATTTTAATATAAACTGGATCTTCTGAAATTATGGCCTGAAATTACTGAGCCTTCGGGGATGGGGGCATTGATAAATATCAATAGAGATGCAAGGTTCTCATATCTAGTTTAAAAGCCTATATTTAATCAGGCATGATTTCATACTAAAATATACAAACAATGATCATCAGACTATTTTGCATATTTACAAGGTCAAAAGCAAATGTTAGGGACTCTAAATGAATTGATTATTGACACAATAAAATGCAATTCATCATTATGACTGTGAACTATTTAGCATTTAAAGGTAATAAGGTAAATGTGTTAAGTAAGAAAATGAGTGTAAAATGTCAGGCATTTTCTTTTAAAAACTTTTTTTTTTGTTCCTTTATATGACTTTCAAAAATATCCTGCTAATGTATGGTGTCCGAAATGCACTTTCTAGCTGCTGAATACAGTCAAATAATTGAAACTGCTAAATTAGGGAACCTTGTGAGAAATTTTTAAAAAAAAACATAAAAGGGTTTTTTTTTAAATGAGTCCAAGGCCGATTGTCCCATTTCACAGCATTATGCAATGGACTGAATTAACATTTCAGGTCAAATGGATAAACTATACAAATGGAAAACCATGGATAAAGAGATTTGCTCCAACTTCACCTAGAGATGTAATAGTCCATTCTACCATCCCCTTAGGAATGATTTTCAGCATTGTAAGAGAAATGTCTCCAAATAATTTTGATCATCTCTTTTTCTATTTTGATTCTTAGGGCCAGAATAATTATAATTTATTGCCACAATTATATGTCTTTCTATTCAGAATGTCTCTATTGTTCAGCACAAATGGCTAAAAAAAGAAAGTGACCTTTGAAATTAGTCTAAGTTGTATATATGGTAGATTTCATACAAGCTGAAATTCTGTTTCTCAGAGTTCTAGATAATAGGTACTATCCAGTCCTATTAATAATATTTCTCTTTCCATCAAGTGTTTTTTTCTAAATATTCATATTGGATTAGAATAACTCCTTTATTTTGAATAAATCTTTAATATTCTTTATGAACTGCTGTTGATTTTGAATACAGTTATAAGAATATTAAGATGTGTTTAGTTATTATATTTCTATTTTAATTGTTATTTTGTTCCAGGGCACAATTTAAAGTATTAGTCATCCTTCAACTCTAAGTAAGTTAAATCCAAACAATTTTAGAGATGGTGGCTTCTCATGATTCATGTTCATGTTTTAAGATATGTGGGATATCTGACAGACATTGATTTCACAACTATAGCAAGAAAAAGAAGTTTCTGGATAGTCAAATTTATGTTTTGGAATAGCACATACCTGTAGGGAGTTCATACTTTTTGGACTGCTATTTTGCTGAAGAGTTTAGAAACTTTTTAAAAACACATTTTCCCACAAACATCATAAATTTTAAAAGGTGTCAGCTCCTGCCTCTTCTTTAATTTTTGAAGATATTTTCAATTGTTTTTATATAGAGAGAGAGAGAGCTCTGTTTTTTGTTCATTTGTGGGGATTTTTTGGGAGGGGAAAGGTATTTTAAGCATTTTCAATTTTCAATTGATGATCAATGTTCTAAATTACCTTGAGAATACATACACACAGAAAGCATAGGATCAAATAGTTAATATAAGTTGGATACATATACCTACAAATACAAACAGAAATATAAATTTACATTTGGCCTCATGACTTAATACTTTTTTTTCATAAAATTGAAGATATATTAGTTTGATCTGTAATTGATATTTAGATAATCAGATCTATACATTTTGTTTGTCTAATGGTTAAGGCACCAGGGCAGAAGCCAGAAGATTGTGAGTTCTAGTCCCATGTTAGGCATGAAAGCCAGCTGGATGACTTTGGGCGAGTCACTTTCTTTCAGCCCAACCCACCTCCTCATAAGTTTGCTATTGCAGGGAAAATAGAAGGAGGAAGGAATATGAATGTGTTTCCTGCCTGGATTATTTTAAAAAATAAAGCCAAGATATAAATAAATAAGTAATAGATAAATTGATAGATCAATAGATTGATAGATTGATGGATTGATGATAGATAGATAGATAGATAGATAGATGAAATTTGGGAAATAAACAGGTCAAATAAAAAGCTAACTTTATACTGTACAAAGCTCATCCATCAGTTCATCCATCCAAATGTAAGTACATATTCCAAATATTTTAGTAATCTTATTTTTCTAAATCTTTATACTTTAAGATATCTATATATCATTTACACATACTGTATTGTGTTTCTGAAACTTTAAAGATAGTGCAGGAAACTACACTGATGTCTGAATAGTACAGTGGTGACTTCTTGCCAAAATGCATCTCAAATCCAATGTCTGTGAACTTATTAAACCTTAAGTGTATTGAATGAAGTCACCTTACTAAAATTCATAACTCCATAATTTAAAATAATGTCTTTTAAAAAATTGCTTCCTTGAACTCTACTATTCTTTTTCCCCTTTTTAAAAAATGAGGATTATTTTATGTTTTCAACAGAAGGAAAAATATACTACAGAACTTTTGATACATACTTGATGCCTTGGAAAAAGAGTACAAAATGTCAAATCCTTTACTTGATAAAGGCCACAAATGCATTATGTCACAAGGGAGAAAAATACAGCCAATTGAAAAGATGTTTTATTCCCCACCATAGTTCAGTTGACAACATTTCAGGATTTTGCATTCTGAGACATTCTGAATATCTGGGAAAATGCCAGTTATTTTTCAATCATGTTTGAACATTTCTTTTCACACTTGAAAGCGAAATAAAAGTGGAAGGAATGGAAGAGGTGTTGTAACAATGCTTTCTTTGAACAGTTGGACCTGATGATACTACCGAAGCTGATAACTTCTGATACAACCTGGTTACTATGAGTTTAACAGAGAAATGTTTTTGTATTTGTGGTACCTTAGGAAGAATGACAATATTGAATACATCTATTGGTAAAAAATGCAAAGCACAAACCATTATCTCTTATATGCCACCGAGCTGACCATGCTATCTGACATACATAAAAACTATCAACAGTTTTGAAACCTCATTTAATAATTTAGACTTTCAAATTGATATGGAATTCCTGCTTCTGACATGGAAGGAAAGTATTGTTCATATTTTTCTATGGAGATTTCAGTCATCCAGGTCATGGTTATCCCACAGGAGCTTTTTCAAAAGGCAACTGGACTTTTTCCCCTGCTTTGAAGATTTTTCTCTTCTCATACAATAGAAGAAGCTTTTGAAGTGAAAAATCTTCAAAATAAAAAGTTTTGCCTATTGAAAAAGCATCTTTGGTGTTGCGTATGTACCATAGTTAATAAAGTATGAGCTTGAGGTAAAGTGCAGGGTTCTGGCCCTGCGCTTCTGATTGGCTGTTAGGCGGCCAGATCGGATTGGTTAGTTCTTAGGAATCCGATTGGCCCTTAACAGAGGATTATCATTGGTTTAAAGAGCTAGCGTTCATAGCTCGCTATTGGACAATTCTCACAAGGGTTGCCTATATAAGGCAGAGTTCACTGTTATTGTTTTGAGAAGTCACTATGCAATAAAGAGCTGAAAGTTCACATTCAGAGGCTGTCTCCATTTACTCCAACCCATGTCCAAGTACTTAACACTGGCGACGAAGGTGGGATGTGGAGACGTCTGAACCTAAAAAGCCAGGAAGCAATACCGAGCACGTGAAAGACAACGCCAACAACGGAACCATGTCCAGCAGCATCATACCACCCACTCCGTTCGATCCAAACCAAGAGGATTGGGAATCCTACATGGATCGCTTCCAAATGTTTCTTGAGACGAATAATTTGAAGGACGACACACCAGCAAAGAAGCGGGCACTGTTCCTGATGCACTGCGGCCCAGCTGTATTTAAAATGGCTAAAGCACTCGCCAAACCTCGAGAAGTGAAAGCCATGAGCTGGGATGACCTCGAACCCATCCTGAGAGACCATTACGCGCCAACCGTGCCTACACTCATGAGACGCAACGAGTTTTATCAGAGAAACCAGCGAAAAGGAGAGAGCGTGGCCGATTTCGTGGCGGACCTCCGGAATTTAGGGGGCCTCTGCGGGTTCGCCAATTTAGAAGAAGCACTAAGAGATCGAGTAATTCTGGGATAAGATGCAGTAGGCGTGCAAAGCAAGCTGATGGCGAAAGGCGACATCAGCCTTGCTGCCGCCATCGCCGAAGCCACAGCTGCTGAGGTGACCAAAAAGTCAGCTGCACAACTACGGCGAAGTTGCACTCTGGCAACACAACCGACCGGCAAAATCTTACCCAACTCAGAAGGGCAGCTTGCAACAACGCACCACGAGGACCTCTCTTCGTCGTCAGACAGCGACGAAGAAGGGGTCCATCGACTGCGGTCCGACCGGGACCCTCGCCCTAAGCCCTTACACCCTTGAGCTGGTTGTGGAGCAAACCATGCCAGGGCCGAATGCAAATTCCATGACGCACTCTGCCATGAGTGCGGGAAACGAGGCCACATCGGCCGGGTCTGCCACAGCTTACCAGGACCCAGCCAGGCCTCAAAAGGGGCCAACTATTGCCAATCAACAGGAAACCGTCCTGTAAGGTGAGAGCCAGTAAACCACTCCTACAGAAATCGAGCTTTGCAAAAAGGAGAGGCTCACCATACTATCACTATAGGTCACGTCTCAGTTTTGGACACTAAGAAAATTCGAGTCATGGTAGCCATTGAGAACCAGCCTTGCCACATGGAAGTCGACTCGGGATCGTCCCTCTCGATGGTGTCTTGGAAGACACTCAAGCAACTTATCCCCACAATCCAACGCCAAGACCTCCAATTTCAATGCCTCATCCTCAAGGACTACTGAGGAAATCGAATCCCCATGGTCAGGTCCTGCCGAGTCCGAATCTCCTTCAAAAAGCATACAGCGTACTTACCTCTAACGATCATCGATAGAGATAGACCTTGTCTATTAGGCCTCCAATGGTTCGCGCCACTCGGCATTGAAGTGGCTGGCGTGAACTGAGTTGGTGGTTGTGAGTGGGAGGAAGACTTTATTTCTGAGTTCAGCGACGTCTTCGCGGACCGTTTAGGCGAGTATAAAGGGACCCCAATCTCATTTAGTCTAGATCCAAAAGTAGCTCCAATTCGCTTGAAGCCCCGTCGAGTTCCATTCGCTCTTAAAGCTAAGATCGACGAACAACTCGACAAGCTAATTGCTCAAGGGGTGTTGAAGCCCATCGATCACTCTCCATGGGAAACCCCTATTGTAACACCCATTAAGCCAGACGGGTCAATCCGAATTTGTGGGGACTACCGGGCCACTTTAAACCACACCCTACAGCAGAATGCGTATCCAGTTCCGGTGGTGCAGCACCTCCTCCATTCCTTGGGGGGCGGAAAGGTTTTCGCTAAATTAGATTTAGCTCAAGCTTATCAACAACTACCAGTGGATGAAAAAACGGCCCAAGGCCAAACAATTGTAACGCACAGAGGTGCTTTTAAATGTACTCGATTGCAATTTGGGGTTAGTGTAGCCCTGGGGATATTCCAAAGCCTCATGGAAAGGTTGTTACAGGGAATCAAGGGCGTGGTTCCATATTTTGATGACGTATTAATTGCAGCACCTACCAAAAAAATCTTGCAGGATCGTTTGAAATGTGTTCTTAAAAACTTCCAAGAGGCAGGACTTAAGGTGAAAAAAATAAATGTCACTTATATACTGACAGTGTTGAGTTTCTAGGGTATCGGATTGATAGCCAGGGCATTCACCCTTCTGAAAGTAAATTAAAGGCTCCCAGGCCACGTAACAAGGCCGATCTCCAGGCATTCTTAGGCCTCATTAATTTCTATAATGTATTTTTACCGCACAAGGCGACTGTCGCTGAACCATTACACCGGTTATTAGATAAAAAAGCATTGTGGGTATGGGGTTACCGGGAAGAACAAGCGTTCCGGAATGTTAAAAAATTGCTCGTATCTAACTCTGTACTTATGCAGTATAACGAGACTTACCATTAGTTATAACCTGCGATGCCTCGCCCTTCGGGGTGGGCGCCATTTTGAGTCATGTACTTCCTAATGGGAACGAAGCCCCTGTTACATACTTTTCGAAGACTCTTTCACAAGCAGAGCGGAACTATGGACAAATTGATAAAGAAGCTCTCGCAATCGTTTCAGCTGTAAAGAAATTTCATGAATATGTGTATGGAAGGACATTTACCATTATAACTGACCACAAACCATTGCTAGGGATAATAGCCGGGGACAAGCCAACCCCCTATATATTATCCCCTAGAATGACCCGATGGTCAGAATTCCTAGCTGCTTATAATTATCGCCTGCAATATCGCCCGGGGAAAGCCATTCCCCACACCAACGCATGAAGCCAAGCACCGCTTCCAGAGACTCTCAACGATCTGGCACCAACGGCAACCACGTTGCAGATCGAAACACTCAACTCGCCGCCTATGACCGCCCGAGACATCGCGAGAGAAACCAAACGAGACCACACCCTAGCTTGAGTCCTAGGCTGGGTAGAACGTGGATGGCCATTGGACCAAGTCCCAGATGACTTCGTGCCGTTTAAAGCAAGACAGACTGAACTTTTTTCCCAAAAAGGCTGTGTCATCTGGGATGATAGAGTCGTTGTCCCAGAACGACTCCAGAAGACGCTGCTACAAATTCTATACGAGGACCACCCCGGCATCGTGCGGATGAAAGCGCTTGCATGAAGCTATGCATGGTGGCTGGGCATGGACCGGCAAATCGAGCAGTGGGTCAAAGCGTGCACCAATTGCCAGCAAGCCAGCAACACCCCACCAAAAGCCATGCCTACTGAATGGGAGATGCCATGTGGACCCTGGTCCAGAATCCACCTGGATTTCGCAGGGCCAACCAAAGGATATACATTCCTGCTGACAGTCGACGCATACTCCAATTGGTTAGAAATTCATCGTATGATGGCCACAACTTCCGAGGCAGTGATTAAGATCCTAAATAGACTCTTTGCAACCCACGGATTGCCTGACGTCCTGGTGTCCGATAAAGGGCCACAGTTTACGGCACTAATGTTCGAGCAATACCTCGCTGACCGCAGCATCCTCCATGCAGTCACCTCGCCTGAGCACCCTGTGACCAATGGCCTAGCGGAACACATGGTCCAATTTGTTAAAAAGACTTTGCAAAAAATGAACTATGACAATATCGATGACAAGGTCAACCAAATTCTCTTTTTGCAACACATAACTCCACATAGCGTCACCGGCAGAACTCCCGCGGAACTACTGATGGGACGAAGACTCCGTTCCCACCTCGACCGGTTGAACCCTGCTTACGAACCGGAAAAGCCAATAGGATCCAGTGGCCGCTATCACACCTTCCAGGTAGGAGACCACGTTTACGCACAAAACTTATCGGGCGATCCGTTATGGATAGAGGCAATGGTAGTGCGAGTGACCGGCCCCAAATCCTACGTAGTGAAATGCTGTGACAATAGACTGTGGAAACGGCATATTGACCAATTACGGTCACGACTCACAACGGCCAGTCAACAACTTCCCCATGACCAAACCGAGGGGGGGGGGTGCAGAAGAAGATGACGTTCCAGGGAACCTGCTCGAAGGGATCTACGAATCAAGTGAGACTCAGGAAATGGAGCAGGAAGGAGAATTGTTTGCACCGCAAGAAATTGTACCTGAGCAAGAAGCAGAGCCACTGCCAAACAACAATCTACCTCAACAGAATTGCAATCAACCAGTCCAATGAAAATCCAAAAGACTTAAAAGACAACGGTCCTATTTAAAGGACTATATAACTACACCGTAATTAAGAAGCCAGGGGGAAGGGGTGTTGTGTATGTACCATAGTTAATAAAGTAGGAGCTTGAGGTAAAGTGCAGGGTTCTGGCCCTGCACTTCTGATTGGCTGTTAGGCGGCCAGATCGGATTGGTTAGTTCTTAGGAATCCGATTGGCCCTTAACAGAGGATTATCATTGGTTTAAACAGCTAGCGTTCATAGCTCGCTATTGGACAATTCTCACAAGGGTTGCCTATATAAGGCAGAGTCCACTGTTATTGTTTTGAGAAGTCACTACGCAATAAAGAGCTGAAAGTTCACATTCTAAGGCTGTCTCCATTTACTCCAACCCATGTCCAAGTACCTAACATTTGGGATATTCCCTTTTCATTATTTTTTGTACATAATTCTAAGCCTTCATAGTTACCACAGCTTGCTACTTTTTAAAGACTCTTCTTATATCTGAATAGATGTGCATCTGAATACATGTGCAGATATGATTCCATGAGGCAGCATAGATTCTCTTTGATGGAGGCATTCATGCCACATGGCAAGATTTTCCTTATCAGAGTCAACATGGTTTGCTTCCCTACAGCATTTTGTATAGTTTCAACCAGTGTTTCTCAATTCTGGTAACTTCAAGATGTTTTGGATATCAATCCCCAGAATCCCCAGCCCACTGGTCTAAACCTTGTCCCTGTCTGTTACCTGACATTTTACAAAACCAGAGTTCTTTTTTCAAGCTTTGGCAAGGACATATTTTGGAAAACCAAGAATATGTTTTTTGATGCAACTCATCAAAGCTTAGGGAAAGCATTGCAGGTGGGCACAGTGCTATATCCACTGAAACACTCTCCAAAATTTTAGCTGAATTTCCTGGAAGAAGCTGAACAATACTTTCCTCAGCAGCCTTTCCCAAAGCTTAGGTAACATTGCCAGCTGTGTCAGAGCAAAATGAAGCAACATTGCCACTGTCCTTTGCTCTTAGAAACAAGGTGAAGCAGCTTCAAGGGAATAGTGTGCTCAAAATGCTGTTGAAAAAGAAATTCCCATTCAAGATTTGCCAAGTCTCTGGTACAAAAGACTGTGTACTTACTTGGTTTAATGAACATAAATGAACCATGTTTGTTGTGTAAAAAAATTGATTTCCTTGTGGTGTTGGTATTAATCCTAATAAAATAATGACTTTTTAAAAAAAGATTTCCTTTATTTGCATCCACTCATACTTTTCCACTCCTGATAAAATAATGACATCTTTAAAAAGGATTGATCTGCATTTGCTCATACTTTTCCACTCGTAGTAAAATGGCTTATTTAAAAAAGGATTTCTTTTATTTGCATTTCACTCATACTTTTCCAAGGCTTGTTCAAAGTTCTGAATGGCATAAATCTGCCGTTCTCCTACCAAAAGGTATGTATTTCCATTTCTGTCATATTTGAGGACTCTCTCTTCCAAATCATATATCCATTTCATTTAAAATCTACAGGACTTGAAATTTGATTTTGGGTTAAAATTTCAAATTTGGCAGATTTTATTTCTCCATCGTTAAAAAAAAAGGTCTATTACGTAGAGGGATATTCAGGGAGGTGGAAATTCCTTCCTTCTTTGTAAAGCTTTTAATGAATTAGTGGTCTTATACAGCTTCACATCTGCATCTATTCAGGCTCAACTAGCTAGCTAAAAGAATTAATTGCAATATTTCAGATAGATCTTAGTTGATGTGCTTCCATCTTCTTTTTGTTCTTTCCTTAAAATAAATGTCAAGCTTTTGAACCTGGATTTTTGGCACCAGATTCTCTTCAGCATAGATATAAACTGTCCTTTTCATAGAGCATCCTCCTACCTTTATTTCTTTGTCAGGAAAACATAATTTTTTAGTGGGACGTGGTGGCTCAGTGGCTAAGATGCTGAGCTTATCAATCAAAAAGGTTGGCAGATCAGCAGCTCGAATTCCTAGCACCACATAACGGAGTGAGCTCCCATTACTTGTCCCAGCTTCTGCCAACTAGCAGTTCGAAAGCACATAAAAATGCAAGTAGAAAAATAAGGACCACTTTGGTGGGAAGGTAACAGCATTCTGTGTGCCTTCGGTGTTTAGTCATGCTGGCCAGGTGACCATGGAGACATCTTCTGACAGCGCTGGCTCTTCTGCTTTGTAACAGAGATGAGCACCACCCCCTAGAGCCGAAAATGACTCGTACTTATGTGCGAGGGGAACCTTTACCTTTAAAACATAAATTTAATATCCTCATACTACTTAGTGCAAGTGGGAAACTGAGACTCAAAAAGAGATAGATTGAAAATAAAATCCACTCACTTTGGTATTTATCCAACCAAGTTGAAGTTGGCTGAGCATTGCAAAAACTTTCTCACTCTTGCTTCTCTTCTTTTTCTTTTACTTGTTTTCACTAGACTCTCGGGCATTCATTTATAAAAGATAGCTAGGTTTCTGTTCTGTATCTTAATTTGAATTCTTGAAATCCCCGCGCTTTGATTGGCCAAAGCACGGGGCGATTGGATTGGTAAGGCGAGCCGCGCCGATTGGCTCGCTGAGAATCTCCCGCGATTGGTAGATTCGAATCGCAGGAAATTCAAAGCGGTGCCATTGGCCGTGGCTTGGGAATAAGGCTTTGGCTATTGTTGCCGCAGTAAAAAGGTTTCATGAGTACCTCTACGGCCGGATGTTCACCATCATCAATGACCATAAACCGCTGCTGGAATACTACTGGGTAGCAAGGTGTCAACGATGCCAGGAAACTAGACCAAGCCCACCCACAGCACCCATCCTAGAGTGGGAAACCCCCAGGAGACCTTGGTCTAGAATCCACATAGATTTCGCCGGGCCCACAAAAGGACACACTTTCTTAATAACCGTAGACGCTTACTCCAACTGGCTGGAGGTAAGCAACATGAGAACAACCACCACGGAAGCTGTGACCAAAGAACTCTGCAAACTCTTCGTAACACACAGCTTCCCAGAGGTCCAGGGCATCCGACGGCGAACGGAAGGGCGGAACGGATGATTCATTTCACAAAAAAAAAAACATCCAGAAAATAGACCACGGGGAGATCCAAGACAAAATAAATAAATTACTCTTCATACAGCACATAACCCCGAACACCACAACAAATAAAAGCCCAGCAGAATTGCTAATGGGGAGGAAAATAAGGTCTCCACTTGATAGACTACATCCTACTTACAACCCAGAGAAACCCCCAGACTCCACCAGCAAACACCGAACCTTCGCACCAGGCGATGCCGTCTACGCGAAGAACCTAATTGGAGACCCATTATGGGTACCAGCAATCATAACACAGCTAACAGGCCCACGCTCGTACCAGCTACAAACAACCAATCGATGAGTGTGGAAATGCCACATCGATCAGTTAAGATCGAGGAGTGCCACAAAAGACACCACCGACATGCAACCAAACAAAACCAACCCCCTCAACACAAACCAAGAGGGGAGGGGATACCCCGGGAACCAAAACCCAGAAGAAAGAAACCAGCCATACTCACCTGCAAGCAGCCAGCATGAAACCTCGCCAGGGAGAGACAGCCAGGCCAGCTCAACCAACTCGGGAAGACCGAGTGGGAGCGGCGAAACCCGCAGCTCAACCAACCCGGGTAGCCCAGGAGGGACGTGCGAAGTGCAGCCCAGCCAGACATACCAGGTGGTTCCCATGACGGAGTCAAGAGAAACAGAGACCCCGACCGAACCAGCCGAGATCCAACCTACGACTGACCTGCGCAGGTCCAGTAGGCAAAGATGGAGCCCTGCCTACCTACGGGACTACGCTACGTAGGACCAAACCAAGAGGGGAGGGATGTTCTGTACCCTAATTTGAATTCTTGAAATCCCCGCGCTTTGATTGGCCAAAGCGCGGGGTGATCGGATTGGTTAGGCGAGCTGCGCCGATTGGCTCGCTGAGAATCTCCCGCGATTGGTAGATTCGAATCGCGGGAGATTCAAAGTGGTGCCATTGGCCGCGGCCGCCGCAGCTTGGAAATAAAAAGCCACAAAGTTTTCCTGAGAGCCAGTTTGGTTCCTAACTACAATAAAGAGCTTGATACAAAGTCACTGACTCCTGGCCTCTTTCCAAACGGACACAACAGTTTCATTATGACAAACTTTTGCATGAAGGGACAAATTATAACTTTCCACAGTCAGCCTTTGGCACTTGGTGAATTTTCAGGAGACCCATAAGAGCCTGCCTGGCTAAAAAATGTGAAGTCATTAAAAGGAATTGTGGTTTACTGTTTCACAATCTCTTGGGATTTGTTATGATAGCATTTCTGGGTGTTCTGAGGTGCTGTTTTTCATCTAGCAACCTTTTCTTTATAGATCAGGGTTATAGAGAAAGGAGTAAGAATCTATGCTTAATTATTGGAATGGTTTTCTTCACCATTTTGGTCAAAATGTTTGCTTTTTTTCTACTATAAGCAGTTTAACTATTTTGAAACCATCTCCTTGTTATATAGCTTTCTTCCACAATCCTAGATTATATACAGTACAAACTACATAGCATGCTTTCACTGCGGTCAACGGAGGAGGTGGGATCCAGCTGTTTTCTGCAGGCAAAGCCCACACGCACTCACATCTATTTGATTTTTATGGGAAAGGATCTTAGCTAGTTTGTAGGGTTTTTTCCTCTGTATCTCATGTCTGTAATTTTCTCCTTTCTTTGTTGTGAAAAGTAAGCTGGCTCCAGCTATTTTAATAGCCTTATTTGACAAAGGGTGGGGACTGTTTTCCTAGAAGAGAGAGGAATCACAACTTCCAACAGGGCAGGGAGCTGTTTTACCAAATCTCATCCTACAGATTCTCTGGATGGTTCATCTGCTCTTATTGATCTTTAAACTGAGCAATCCCACAATGTAGTTTGAAATCAATTGACTTGATTTTAGTTTTAGTTGCAAGCATTCCATGAGCTGGAAGGAAAGAACTACAAAGAGGCAGAAAATATTCCATTCTTGATTGTGTAATCATGTCAGCCAAATCTCTTGGGCATCCCATCACCCATTAAAACCCAAACAAGGGCTCTTTTAAAGAATTGGTTATCAGATCTCCAATTCTCCAATCAGCAACATGTAGGACAGGTCAGGAATTAAAACTGTGAAAATCCAATATTTCTATCATAAGTCAATTTGGGACTGGTTAACTTAACCAATTGACGATAAATTTAAATTTTGTTTCTATCAGATTCTTCTTTGGTTTTGTTTTTATTTAATTGACAGAGACTTTGTTATTTATTCCATGATAGTAGAAAATTGCCTTTCTGTGTTTTCAATTAATCTTCCACGCAATGAACAGAAATGGTAACACAGTGTAATTAATCATGCTGACCTTTGTTCACAGGAATGATCAGGGAACTTTTTTTAAAAAAAGAAAAAAGAAAAAAATCTAACCATTAAAAAAAAAACAAGGAATATGTATTCCTTTCACCTGGATCCCTACTATGCTTTTCAGAACAATCTACCACAGTTTCAGTAGACACACAAAATTACTATTTTTATCAATATTTAAATTTTGTTGTGCATCACAAATGTGTACCATGTTACTCTGCAGAGAAATCATTTAGACATAATCCATTTCATCATGCTTCGGATCACATAATAAAAAACTTTTATTACTTGTTTGAAAGATTTCTACTTCAAAAACTACAAGACTTCAACTATTTTTAGTTGAACTGCTATACAAACAGATTCAATAAATAAATGAAACTTGACTAACAAACTTTAATGAAATGCATTAGAATAAAGTTAAAAGTCTGAGAAAAGACCAAAAGCACGTTTGACAAGCAGAAATAAAAATACAGGTAGAGAGATTTTCTGTCTCTGTCTGTCTGTCTGTCTGTCTGTCTGTCTCTCTCTCTCTCTCTCTCTCTCTCTGTGTGTGTGTGTGTGTGTGTGTGTTCACCTTTGACTTGACTTTTGGTGAAAAAGTCCATGCAGTTTTCTTGGCAACATTTTCATAAATGGTTTGCCATTGCCTTTCTGCTAGAGGTAACAGACAGTGAGTGACAGCTTCAAAGTCATTATATTGGTTTTGCCCTTAAGGGATGAGCAGAACTCATGATCTCTTGGTTTCCAGCCTTATGCCTTAACCACCACACCAATGGCACTCTCAATAATTTTCTTAATATAGGAACTGCTATACAAATAGATTCAATAAATAAAAATTTCTAGGATTTCTGTTGAAATCTGCCTACCTTGGCTGTGGTATCTAAAGAAGCCAGAAGAAATCTCAGCGCCTGGACTGACTGGAAGCTGATATTCTTTTTCAGGTATTTTGATCACATACCTTTTTTCCCTAGATGTTTATTTTTAAATAGGTATTCTAAATTAAACTAAGTTTGGAGTGGAAGCCAAAACATTCTTTGAACGTAATACTAAGAAAATGATTACATTTTCTATGATTACATTGATTTTACAGTTATCTCAATAATCTGAGGATAGACCACAAGCCAAAAACAGAAAAAGGAGGAAAATGATAAGGAAGCAACTGTAGTAAGGTATATGTTATGTCCTGAATTGGAATACTCGAAATCCCCGAGCCTTGATTGGCTAAGGCGCGGGGATTTCTGATTGGCCAGGCGAGCCGCGCTGATTGGCCCGATTGAAGTCTCCCGCGATTGGTGCAAACCAAGAGCGGGAGACTTGAATCGCTGCCATTGGCCGCGGCTGCCGCTGCGAAAGGTATAAAAGCCGCGGGCTTTTTGCCTTTCGCTGGTTCGGTTCTCCCATTGTTAATAAAGAGCTTTGAATGAAAGTCACCGACTCTGAGCGTCTTTTGCGGACACGACACTGGCGACGAAGGTGGGATCTCACCCCTGAACCGAACCCCGTGTCCACCCAAGAACCAGCTCCAGCGCAGAGATGGCGAAGATAGCACCGCCCGCCCCCTTCAACCCCGCCGCCGAGGATTGGGAATCGTACTCAGATCGGTTCCGGATGTACCTGGAATGCGCCGGAATGAAGGATGCCCCGGGCCCGCTAAAACGCGCCGTCTTCCTTACGCACTGCGGACCAGAGGTCTTCCAGATGGCCAAAGCATTGGCCAAGCCGGCAGACGCAACCGCCTTGGACTGGGACGTCCTCGAACCTATACTGCGGCGCCATTACGCCCCCGAAGTCCCCATCCTGATACGGCGCAACGAGTTCTACCGCCGAAACCAGAAACCAGACGAAAAATTGAGCGACTTCGTCGCAGAGCTACGGCGCCTAGGAGGACTCTGCGAGTTCGAAGGTCTGAACAGTCTCATAAGAGACCGCTTCGTACTCGGCTTATGGGATCCTACACTCCAGAGCCGACTTATGGCCAAGGGCGACATCAGCCTAGCCGATGCCCTTACCGCAGCCGCAGCCGCTGAAGCAACCCGCACGTCGGCAGACAGCATGCGAAGATCTGACGCGAAGGGCGGAAACAACAACCCGGCAAGGTCGGCCGACACAAGAAACGAAGCAACCGCACACTACGGTGAATACCAATCAACCTCCAGCACGTCGGAAGACGAGGAGGACATACATCGCGTGCAGACGGGACGCGGCGACCAACGAAGTCGAAAAGGTCGTAGGTCGAGGACCAACTGCGCCGGGTGCGGCGGCGATCACCCCAGGTCAGAATGCCGATTTTTTGACTCTATCTGTAGGCATTGTGAACGACGGGGTCACATCGCCCGAGTTTGCTGCCAAAAGAAGACCTGCAGCCCGCCCAAATGGGAACAGCACGACAGACGGAGAGAAAGCTCCCCGCCCAGAACCAGAGAGCGCCAGCCAGACGGTCAGTGGGACCGCACTCAACGATCTCAAAGAAGCGGCGACGGTCGGCGAAAAGAAGAAACCCACCAGACGGTGACCATCGGCCACGCCATCTCCGACGGCGCCAGAAAGGTACACGTAGAAGTCCATATCGAAGGCCAGCCATGCAAAATGGAAGTGGACTCCGGGTCCTACCTTTCCATGATTGCATGGCGCGAAATCAAAAGACTGGTGCCTACACTACAAAAAGGAAACGTGCATGCCCAAAAGATCATCATTAAAGACTACCAAGGGAATCGCGTCCCGGTAGTGGGCACCAAGAACTTCAATATAACTTACAAAGGCCACACCGAACAACTGCCACTCACAATCGTCGATCGCGACCGCCCAAGCCTACTGGGTTTACAATGGTTCGCCCCGCTTAACATCGCGCTGACAGGTGTCAACCACGTCACCATCGAAGCTTGGGAACAGCGGCTAGCCCAGGAGTTCCAGGAGGTCTTCGATGGAGGCTTGGGCAAGTACCAGGGGCCCCTTATCTCGTTTGACCTAGACCCAGGGGTTCCCCCTAAGCGGCTTAAACCTAGAAGGGTACCATTCGCCTTAAAGCCTAAAATTGACGAGCAGATCGACAAGCTCGTCAAACAAGGGGTATTGCAACCGATAGACCATGCCAGATGGGAAACCCCTATAGTGACCCCAGTAAAGCCAGACGGGTCCGTGAGAATCTGCGGGGACTATAAGGCCACCCTAAATGGCGCGTTGCAACAAAGCGCCTACCCAGTCCCAATAGTGCAACATTTACTGCACTCACTGGGAGGGGGCAAAGTCTTTGCCAAGCTCGACCTCGCCCAGGCGTATCAGCAGCTACCTGTGGACGAGAAAACGGCGGAAGCCCAAACAATCGTGACCCATCGGGGGGCTTTCAAGTGTAACCGGCTCCAATTTGGAGTCAGCATGGCACCAGGCATCTTTCAGAGCCTGATGGAACGTTTGCTACAGGGCATCAAGGGGGTGGTGCCCTATTTCGATGACGTATTAGTGGCGGCGCCAAATGAAGCCGAATTAGAAAACCGACTCAGACAAGTCTTAACAAAATTTAAAGAAACAGGACTTAAAGTCAAACGAGAAAAATGCCAACTATGTACAAAGCAAGTAGAGTTTTTGGGCTATCTCCCAGACCGGCATGGCATTCACCCTACGACTAAAAAAGTGAAAGCCATCAAGGAAGCCCCCACCCCAAAGTCCAAAACGGAACTACAAGCGTTCCTAGGCTTACTAAATTTTTATAATGTTTTCCTACCTCAAAAGGCAACGGCGGCGGAACCTTTACATAGACTCCTAGACAAGAAGGCAGCCTGGACTTGGGGGAGACGAGAGCAAGCCGCCTTTCAAAAAACCAAAGACCTCCTCACCTCCGACGCCGTCCTGATGCAATTCAGCGAAACCTTGCCCTTAGCTGTCACTTGCGACGCATCACCCTTCGGCGTTGGCGCTGTCCTCAGCCACACCCTCCCAGACCAGAGAGAAGCACCCATCGCTTTTTTCTCCAGGACTCTGACTAAACCGGAACGGAACTATAGCCAGCTGGACAAAGAAGCTTTGGCTATAGTTGCCGCCGTTAAACGTTTTCACGAATACCTGTATGGCCGCCCGTTCACCATCGTGACGGATCATAAGCCATTGCTGGGCATCCTGGCTGGAAACCGAGCCACGCCAAACATCTTGTCACCCCGGATGACAAGATGGTCCGAATTCCTGGCAGCCTACAGTTACAAACTGCTACACAAGCCAGGTAAGAAAATTTCGCACGCGGACGCTTTAAGCCGCTCGCCTTTACCTGACTCTGAACCTGACCCAGCACCAACAACAAACACCCTAAGTATCGAGAGTTTACCTATTACCGCATCAGACATTGCCAGAGAAACCGTTAAGGACAGGCGTCTGGCGCGAATCTTACACTGGTTAGAAAAAGGCTGGCCGGAGAAAGACAGTGACGAGACTTTTAAAACATTCCGTCAGCGCCAGACTGAACTTTCACTACTAAGAGGGTGTATTCTGTGGGGTGACCGGGTGGTAATTCCGGACAGATTGCAAGAGAGGGTATTAGAGATGCTACAGGAGGGTCATCCTGGCATCGTCAGGACTAAAGCCCTGGCCAGGAGTTACGCTTGGTGGCCGGGGATGGACAAGCAAATCGAAGCATGGGTCGCCAAATGCCACCGATGCCAGGAGACCAGATCCAGCCCACCCACAGCACCTATCTGGGACTGGGAAACACCACGGGGGCCCTGGTCCAGAATCCATCTAGACTTTGCTGGCCCCACAAATGGGCATACTTTTCTAATCACAGTTGACGCGTACTCCAATTGGTTGGAAGTAAGCGACATGAAATCCACTACCACAGAGGCCGTCGTTAAAGAACTGTGTAAACTGTTTTCCACACATGGCCTCCCAGACGTCGTCGTTTCAGACAACGGGCCCCAGTTCACTTCCATCGATTTTGAACGGTTCCTGGTGGAGAGGGGTATCCGCCACGCATTAACAGCACCGGCGCATCCGGCGGCGAACGGTAGGGCGGAACGGATGGTCCAGTTTACGAAAAAGACCCTCCGGAAAATGGACCACGGGGAGATCAGCGACAAAATCTACCGACTGCTCTTCATACAGCACATCACTCCCAATACCACAACTAACAAGAGCCCTGCAGAGCTTCTGATGGGCAGAAAGCTGAGGTCCCCACTCGACAGATTGCACCCGACCTATAACCCGGAGCGGCCCCCAGACTCCAGCTCCAGGTACCGGACATTTGACCCAGGTGACTTAGTCTATGAAAAGAACATGACGGGGGACCCCCTATGGATCCCAGCCGTCATAACTCAAGTCACTGGTCCACAGTCGTACCGGCTCCAAACCATCGATGGGCGAGCCTGGAAACGACATATCGACCAGCTCAGGTCACGAACAGCGACTGACCTCAACCCCCAAGACACGAACCAAGGGGGGAGGGAATACCCGGAGAGACAATCGCAGGAAAAAATAAACCAAAAATACTCACCGGAACACAGCCACCGCGAGTCCCCTCCGGAGAAGAACCACCTGGCCAGCTCTACCGACTCGGAGAAGCCAAGCGGGAGCGGCGAAATCCATAGCTCAACCGACCCGGTAGGCCCAGGCGGGAGCCACGGTGAAAGAACCGGCCCGATCATCCAGCCGGTTCGCACAGGGGCAGGAGCAGCCAAAAAGATGACCGCTCCGGCCGAGTTACAGCATGCAAGTGAGTTGCGCAGGTCAACTAGGACTCGACGGAGCCCCGCTTACCTGCGTGACTACACCACGTGATGGACCATACCAAGAGGGGAGGGGTGTTATGTCCTGAATTTGAATACTCGAAATCCCCGAGCCTTGATTGGCTAAGGCGCGGGGATTTCTGATTGGCCAGGCGAGCCGCGCTGATTGGCCCGATTGAAGTCTCCCGCGATTGGTGCAAACCAAGAGCGGGAGACTTGAATCGCTGCCATTGGCCGCGGCCGCCGCTGCGAAAGGTATAAAAGCCGCGGGCTTTTTGCCTTTCGCTGGTTCGGTTCTCCCATTGTTAATAAAGAGCTTTGAATGAAAGTCACCGACTCTGAGCGTCTTTTGCGGACACGACAGTATAGACAAAATGTAGAGAGCAATTTCAGGTTTTTTTCAAACAAGAAGGCATCAAAAGCAGCAACAGTACCAAGCCATTGCTCTCCCAAGCGAAGCTTGTGATTGATCCAGGAGCTATGCTGGGAGCTGCTTAGCTTTTCTTTTCATATGGAAGTTTTCTCAAAAAGAAGAAATAGGTCAGCCAAATAAAATTATTTGGGAGATTAGGAAAACAATACAGAAAATGAGCCACAGCTTACCTTGTGCCATTTCTGCATTTGTTGAATCATATTCCAAGAATTGGACATCTGGCTAGGTTGCCTTTTCCTTTCATTTGGAGAAAAAAGCTTTATAGGCATACCAAACTAGGCTGTTTGAACCTTTTAATACTGAGAAATCCTTCCCTTTCCAATATTTATATCATCCATCAATGCTACCTTTGACAAGCAACAATCTAAGAATGAGACTGTGGGAATATCATCCTTTCTTCTTCATCACCAGTCTGAAGTTCCAGCAACAATTTTGTTCAGCCAAATAAGATTTGGTGGGGTAAAATTTGGAGATTTGCTAATCTATGGGTAGAGCGAAGCATCCCAGCAACACAAAAGGCAAAACAGAAGTTGCACCACTGTGACATGGAGGAGGAACAAAAAAATGGAATGGAATAGCGATGGAAATGTAAGTCTTATAGATTGTGATTTGAATCAACTTGAGAATATGTTATGAATGAGAATGCTATTTTGAATAAAAATAAACATAGAGTAAAGGGTTAATAAATAATGTGATGGTTCATATATCTGCCTGTCATATTTTTACTTCCAAACACATCCCCAAATAAAGTTTTACCAGCCTGTCCTCAGCATGCTACTAAAGGCTCAACTTTCTTTCATGTTCTAAGGTGACCAGGAACATTTCTGCATGAGCAATTTATAGCATCACCCAACCATCACCAAGGTGATAAAAAGCCTGTTTGAGTTCATGATTTATCACCACAGGGATGGAATTACTAGTGTGGAAATTCTATAAGAAACAAAAGCTATAATGCGAAATACATAATCAGGAACACTGTGGATTCTCAGGAGCTTCAATCCCGGGGCTACAGCTATCACACTGCTTTATTTATGTACACCAATACTTGCATGTCACCTACTTGTACAACTTGAGACATAGATCTACAATCATCCACAAGAATTAGGCAACATTAAAAGAGAAGGTGTTGCCATTCTAATTAAAACCCTCTGAATCTAAAAAGTGGGGTGTCTTTGACAGTTGCATGATGGACAAAAAAAAGTGCGTTTCAAATTGATTCCATAGGTCCCACCATTCCAGAATAAGAGATCTGATAACAAAAATGGCCATAAGCTTTCAGGTTCTCACTAAATAGGCACTCACTGCATCCTCCAACTGCTAGATTATAGAAAATGTATTCTTGAAGAGAACAAGGACCTAACTTTGATGGGTATCAGTGCAGGCCCTGAAAAAAAGAAGGCTTTTTGCTGAACTGATCAGTACCAATTAACAAATAGACAACTGATTTCAGAATCATTGTCAAGAGCAACCCTAAGTAAAACATCTTACTAGAGCAGGGTTATCAAACTCATAGTCCACAGGCCGGATGCATCATGCACCGGCTTTGCCCATACCCAGTTTAGCAAAGGGGAAAAAGTCATGATACATCACTTGATGCTCACATGATGCCATGAGTTTGACACCCCTATACTAGAGTCTCACCAACATGACAATATTGTCATCTTCTGCCTTACACAGGGCATGAGATAGTTTTCAATGATAAAATAGAACGAATAGATATGCAGGTAGTCCTCAACTTAAAACCATAATTGAGCTCAAAATGTCTGTTGTTACATATGTTGACATATGGTGAGTTTTGTCCCATTTTACAACTTTACTTGCCACATTTGTTAAGTGAATCACTGCAGTTGTTAAATTATTAACAGAGTTGGTAAGTGAATCTAGCTCCCCCATTGACTCTGCTTATCAGAAGGTTGCAAAAGGGGAATCACATGACCTGGGGCACTGCAACCATCATAAATATTTGTCAGTTGCCAAGCATATGAATTTTATTCACATGACTGTGGGAATGATGCAATAGAAATAAGTGTGAAAAATGGTCATAAGTCCCTTTTTTAGAGTTGTTGTAATTTTGAACAGTCACTAAGTGAACTGTTGTAAGTTAACAACTATCTGTATTTTTTGGAACAGATTTCTAACTCTGTAGGTAGCCTTCATTTAACAACCACTTGTTCAGCAAACTTTTCAACTTATAACACTGCTCAACAAGGGGCGACTTATATCCACTCCTCGAAGTTCTGGCTTCTGAACTGCCCCACAACCAAATGATTGCAATTTGGGCCCTTGGCAATGAGTTTGCACTTACAATAAGTGTAGTAGCCCATGGTCACAGGCTGACGATTTATGACTTTTTCTGCCAAGCAACCTCAATGGGGAAGTTAGCAGGGTTAGGGTCGCAAGTCATTCTGGCAAACTGCTCACACTCTTCCCTACTCGGCACAAGCTACTCACCTGCCTGCCAGGATTGCCATCTCTAAGCAATGTAAACCAATGTAAACCAAGACATGATGCTTTACATCTGCATCACTTAGTGATGGGAATTCCCATCCAAATTTCCATCGTTAACTGTGGACTACCTGAACCGATAAAGTATTTCCAGAATTCTGAAAGTGCCTGAGTTATAAAACATCATTTTCCCTTCTATTTTCCTTCAGCTCATCATAAATGTAGATATTTTGCTCTTTCTGTAATATAAAGTTCATGACAAATAAGGCTGGGCAGCACAAGGGAAACAGATGCTCCAGGGAACACATGAAACTCCTTCAAGCAGCCATGACTTTTCCCAGGTTTGTGTATTAGCCCTCCAGCATTGTCCTTCAACACTTGGAAAGGATGAGCTTGCTTTAAAAAACAACAAATTGGCACTGCCCACATATTCCTAAATTATCTTTTGCTTTCAAATCTGGGATAGTGGAGACTCCCAGTAAAGCTTCTAGAACGTTTCCCCAGGATATTGAGAACTCTCAAAAAGCTTTGGGCATATTTTTTTTTTTAAAAAAAAAAACACTTCTGGGCATCCTTTCCCTTTTTTGACTGTAGCTTCTTGCTAAAATTATGCAAAAAGTTCCCCTGACTTTTCATTTTCCCGCTGATCCAAAATATGTGCCTGAATGAAGAGAGGGGATTAGAGAAGCCCAACTGAACACTCACAGTAAATTTACCCAGAGCTATATAAGTGTAAGTTTTGGAAGGTGATTCCAATTAAAAAAAATCAATGGCACAAGGTAATTACATTTGGGGATAAAAAGCATGTCTTCTATGAACGCTGTAATCTTCTGATGGAAAACAGAGTTTGATTTTGCTTAAGGCTACTATCTTTTTCACTTTTAACTGGAAATGGTTGTTTGCCGTAATACATCAATGTCTGCACTTGCATTAAAATATCTATCCTGAGGCAAGAAAGGATTGTTGCTACCATTAACTGCTAACACCAGCTAGGGCTGAGGATGGAGCACAGAATTCTTTATTCTAAACATGCTGCCTCAAAGGGCTCTTTTGTAGCTATTTTGGGGTGCAAATCCATTTGAAAATGGATACTTCCAGCTCACATACACCCCAACCAGGCACCCAGATGAAAGCTAGCTTCCCAATAACTGATAGCCATCCATTTACTTGGAGCCAAGCCGCAGGTTTCCATTTCCAAATTGACCTGGAAAACCAAGGCATATACGAAGTCCCCTGTGCATTATGCCTGGCCACATACATTGGACAGACCAATAGAATAATAAGCACCGCCTGGATGAACACAAAAATGCAGTCAAAAAGCTGGAACACACTTCCTCACTAGTCCAACACATGGAAGCCACAGGTCATAGCATCAACTTCAATGGCACCAAAACCCTAGCCACTATAGAAAATCCTAGCCATAGAATCATCAGAGAAGCCATAGAGATTGAAAAAAGACCAGAAAGCATGAACAGAAGAGATGATTCCACCAGACTGTCAATCATTTGGAAGCCTGCACTCACAAACAAAAAAATCTCCACACCACAAGCCAGGCAAATACCTGGGCACAAACAGATCCCCCCCTAATACTTCCAACTCAAACACACCCCAACCAGGCACCCAGATGAAACCCAGCTTCCTAACTAATGATAGCCATCCATTTACCCAAAGCCAAGCTGCACTTAAGGCCTCCAATAAAGTAACACAATGTTGCCAGCCAATCAAAATACAAAAAGAGCCAAAAAACAGACAGAAGATATCAGAAACACCAATCAAGCAGAACACAGAAAAACTCCAAGACCAATAAACACAGACCAAGACTCCCAACCAATCAGGAGGAAGAAAAAACCATTCTGGCACAGCAATAGGCTGCCCCAAATTTAAATCTGAAACCACTGTAAAAGTCTGACTCACAGACGAACACTATACAGAAGCCTGATGATGACAGATGAGATTCTGCTGAAACGTTGCTACAACTTTAAATGCACAACTATTATGACGTGGGAAAATACCCGAACTAAGCTGAATGCCATACATTTAAGTACCCGCGAAAACTTAAGAAAATATATATGTGTGTGTGTGTGTGTGTGTGTGTGTGTGTGTGCTTTCTCTGACTTCACTGGGAACAGAAATCAAACTCAACCACATTATATGATGAGTTTCACACACTACTACTTGAGGTAATTATATTTGCAATAGAAGGGAGATTCTTTAAGTGGATATATACATTTTTTACATTTTCTTATAAAAATTACTTTAAGGTGTAAGAATGCCTCCTGCTGTAAAACAATTGGAGACAGTCTGAACAATGGAGTAGTCACTTCCACATTTTCCATGTGGTACAAATGATAGTGATGCATGTAATTTATCTGAAGGGATATAAAGTGCAGGTTTTTTTACACATTATAGCTATCATATCTAGATTGCAAATATATAAGTGGTCACTAGAGAAGTAAGAATTCAAGCTGCTGGTATCTCTTGATTACCAGCTATTGAACATTTGGATTTCTGCATATCAGATTTGGTAGCCCTGTTCTTTCTAAATAAGCTGCTTGATTCCCTAGAAATCATACCCTCACTGCAGCACTGGCTGGGGAATTCTGGGAGTTGAAGTCCACATATCTTTAAGTTGCCACAGTTGAAAAATAGTGCATCAGCCTTCCATCCTTCCAAGGTCAGTAAATTGAGAACCCAGATTGTTGGGGACAAACCACTTAGAGAGGACTGTATGCACTGAGAAGCTTTTTTAAGTCTAAGTGCTGTAGTTATTAGCAGCAAGGAAAAGTATCACCTCACATGCAAAACAATGGTCACACTTCAAAGACACGTCATCAATATTACCCCCCACCCCCAAAAGAAAATATATATAGAGAAAAATAATAGTTTTGTTTTTAAATAATTTTAAAGGTTTAGTTTTAAATTAACCATTTTCTGGATATGATTATTCTTTCCTTGGTTCTGATAATAGATCTGGACAATCTGAACACAGCTGGTTTTCTCTTCCCTACTAACTCTGTCTTAAAAGACCAAAGGCAAAATTACAGGGCAATATTTCATACCTTTCTGCAGTGAAAACCTTCAAATTATCCAGCTGAAATTTGTCAGATCCTCTAGAGCCTACAATCCCTACTATTTTCATCCCAACTCTGGTAAAAGTTGAAACAGATGCAGGCCTTTTGATGTTGCTCTGTTGTGTCCTTTGATTTTTTAAACAAAAAACACAAAAACAAATCCTGAATCCTGAACCTCGAAGCAATTTGAATCAAACTGAATTGTTTTTAAAATGCAGGCTCCAATCATACCACATGCTGTTCAAATCCAAAATCATATTTGATAGATTTGAATCAGATCAAAATTGATTTGCATGGGGTTACTTCTTTTCACGCTTGAGAAGGATCGTGCAACTTACATTAAGTCAAAAAACAGAATTGAAAAACATTTTTAAAAAACTTTGTAGGTTAAGTTGTTAGAATGGCGAGTAGAGCATGTCATTTAATGGGGTGGATATTAATTTTTGCATGTTTTCAGTGAAGGGTTCTAAGAATTCAAATCTTCTGTTATTTTTGCAATTGCACAATATTTAGCCTGGTATAGTAAATCCACGTCTGATCATATACCCCACAAAAACCATTTATCTTCTCAAAACTATACCTTGTGCTACAAAAATTAAAGTTTTTGGTACTTGCATTGGTTTGTCAATTAACTTTTTACTTCCTCTGTAGTCAGTTTTCACATCAAAGGTAGCTATATATACCTTCAGATCAGTCAATCACCTCCAGCAGAGTGACTGCTCTGGCTTGACGTCTATATACCCAATGCATGACACCACTTTCACAGCCAGTATTAAGATTTGTAGAATTTACTCCAATGGTCTTCAAGCTTTTGTCAATGCCTTCTTCATGAAATACTTCAGATTATCTGCAATGACTTGAACGGGCTTTCCCTCTTTTGAGCCTTTCTCTGGAGTGAAAGATAAAGATACCTTCCACCTGGCTCACTACACACAGAATAATGTTCTTCATTGATGGTACTGGGGAATTGATAGTCTGAATTGTTTTCTGGGCAACTGCTGATCTGAAAAGTTATGACAATAACTACAAAAGTTATGTAGTTATTTACCAAGTACGTCTAAATTACATTACAATAAGCAAAATAGATTTACAATCCCCAAGGCACGTCACAACTTTTGAGCACTCCTAATGTTTGGAAATTGAAAGTTGAAAAAAATTGACACATCCTAAGGGCGAGGACAGGAGTGGGATGCTGAGGGTTTGTTAAGATTCTGTGCAGTTTAGAGAACCTCCAAATCCCACTCCTGGCTGGCCCCACTGTTAAGTATGTACCATAGTTAATAAAGTATGAGCTTGAGGTAAAGTGCAGGGTTCTGGCCCTGCACTTCTGATTGGCTGTTAGGCGGCCAGATCGGATTGGTTAGTTCTGAGGAATCCGATTGGCCCTTTAGAGAGGATTATTATTGGTTTAAAGAGCTAGCGTTCATAGCTTGCTATTGGACAATTCTCACAAGGGTTGCCTATATAAGGCAGAGTTCACTGTTATTGTTTTGAGAAGTCACTATGCAATAAAGAGCTGAAAGTTCACATTCAAGACTGTCTCCATTTACTCCAACCCATGTCCAAGTTTATAACACCCACCCATCCCACCTTGCCCCTGACAGGAGTCCCCACATAGCCCATTTTGGATGCAGGTAAGTGCAGGGTGCATGTGGAAGCTCAAGGAAGGCAACAAATGGGCCTCCCAGAAGTTCAGGAAGACCAGAAATGGGCCCGTTTCTGGAGCTCAGGGAGGCAATTTTCGCCTTCCTGGAGGCTTGAGGAAAGTCTCCAGAGGCTGAGGAGGGCAAAAATGCCTACCCACCATGGTGCAGGAGTCTGACTAGACCATGCCCACCATGGTCACGCTCACCCATGGTCACGCAACTGGGCAGAGAACCCCTTGCTAAATTTGTTTGAAGCCCACCCCTGAGCGAAGGTTATATTATATCTCTTTGTCAGGAGCACCTTACAAACACAAAGATAGCAACATTAGATCCACAAACACAAATAAATACATATCATGAAATCTCACAGGTCCAAATTTTCATTAACCAGTCTTATGGATGTCATTAAAAAGGAAGCCATGTAATTACCATTATTATGTGTGTGAATGAAGGAAAGTGATGTAAGGATTTTGTGCCACAGCTATCAAAGTAAATAACTTTGTTTCCTGTGTACCTTGAACTGGAAAATTATCTACTGCTTTGATTTGGCCTAAACTCATATTTGTGAGGCCAATATTGGTTAGAAAAGCAAATATATTAGATTTGCTTTCTTCTATATTAATTTTTTAAAAATAGTACATTTAGTTCTGTTCTATTTATGGTAAAAACAACATTTGTTCTATAAGTTCTTCTGAAAAATATAATTAACTTAATCTTTATCTGTATTTCCCAGAATGTATCAGTCTTGACAACATCCCACATACTGCAGTTTAGTTTGTTTTGATTTTTACCTTGATTTTTTTTTTATTTTGCATCTTCTCCAAACTGTAGCACCTCACTGCATCCTCATTTTGCTCAAAGTAAATGACAGGATAAACCTTTGAAATGAATAATATAACTATTTTTTTTTAAAAAAAGCTACCCCTTCCAAGGAAGATTTGGAAGGAATACATACAAACCTGGTATTCATTTCAACTCCTGAGACAGGAAAATGAGCTTGACATTTTTGAGACATGTAAATATCAACTAATATCAGAAGAGAGAAAAAATAACTCCAAATAGTTTAAGAAAACAATGAGTTCTAGAGTAGGTAGCATTTCTTGGCTATTTAAAAAAATAAATCACAATTTAAAAAGAAGCACAGTGCTGAAATGAAGTGAAATAAACACTTGGAATATTACATTACCAGGATACAGAATGGTGGATGAGACCCTAGAAAGTGTTCAAAGATGAGAAGGTATTTGGAGGCTAAACCATACCAGGAATGTCCAGGAGGTAGGTAGGTAGGCAGGCAGGCAGACTAGAGATGGACTACAGATGACATGATATCAATCCTCCAGTACTTGAAGGTCTTTCACAGAGAAGAGAGGGTTGGCCTATTTTCTAAAGAACCTGAGGGAAGGACAAGAAGTAATGGGTGAAAGATTATTAAAAAGAAATCCAACCTAGAACTAAGGAGAAATTTTCTGACAGCGAAAATAGTTAATCAGTGGAACAACTTACCTATCAGAATTTGTAAGTGCCCCTTCACTGAAGGTTTTCAAGAAAAGATTATACAACCATTTATCTAGAATAGTATAAGGTCTTTGGACTAGAAGATCTGTTTTTCTAAAATATTCTATATTTCAGTAAATATTTCTAATGCTAAAAACTAAACAGATTTCTTGACAAAACGCTAAGTGAGGATTAAATCTATCTGACATGGTTAGAGTTAAGCTTAGAGTTTCTTAAATCTTTAGTTATTCATATTTTCCAATTTACTATATATTAGGTTAATGGAAGAATATAATATAAATATTGTTTTTTAGAATGCTGACAATTAGAATTTTAAGCATTTAAATGTTGCATATTTATTTAAACTAGAGAAAAGTTGTTGTATTGTACTATTCTCTTAGTACTGAAAAAAGTTGGAAGTTACTTTTGTTTGATATTTGTTTGATGTATTTCTTTGTCACTTTTTCATCTGTCCCATTATTTGCTCTCCTTTTCCCCCTTTATGTTAGTTTGCATTTTAATGTTTATGAAACATAAACATTGGGAATAAAAAAGACAAAACATATGGTGGATATGATATCTACTGAAAGAGTGAACCATTTTCACCGTTAGAAGGTTCCTCACAGTTCTTGGAAAAAAAAGACTGTGAATTTCTTTGTTGTTCCACTGTATTTTAGGTTTTCTCTCAAATCTGAAAGAACTACATGATACAAAGATAATGCATGTTCTTTCTATTTCATCTTGAATTTGAAGTCTCTATCTGAGTAAGAAAATGAGGAGACAAGATCAACACTTGAGATCTGTTCATTCATCCAAGAGCCACTGAGCCACTTTGTATTCAGGAAAGCCTGTTTCCTTTTTCACATGTCATCAAATTAGGATTTTCAAAATCCTGATTACTAAAAACTATCAATTTATCTTTCCCTTTCCCTTTCCAATATGCCGTAGTAACTAGGCTTAATTTGGGAGCACTTTTCTTTCATTTTTCTATACCTTCAGTGAAAAATGAATTTAGAGGTGTAGGATTTTCTTAATACAGGGAAGCCAAAGGGCTTCAGCAGAAGACACAAGAAGATAGAGAATAAGGACATGTTTTAAAATGTAAAATATTAAATAAAATATATATTTATTGCTTTTGTGTATTCAATGTAGGCATGGGGAAGAGAGTTTTGTGTGTAAAAAAATTTAGCCAGCAATATTATACACAGAATTGAGTTGGTATAAAATTCATGAGCATTTTCCTGACAATTTATCAGATGAAATTTTCCAGATGTTGGTTTACATATAAACAGAGCTACTGACATTTGCCTTCTGTTCTTCTAAATTTTATTCTATTGCATAAAAGTTCAAAGAGGGTAATTAAGTTCTGAAACAAACACATTGATATTTTATAATTATTTTGATTATAAAACATGTTCATGGTATGGCAGTGACAGAACTAAAGCTTAACAGGAAACATATACTGAGGAATGTAGGTAGATAGGTAGGTAGGTAGGTAGGTAGGTAGGTAAGTAGGTAGGAAGAAAGGAAGGAAAGAAGGGAGGGAGGGAGGGAGGGAGGGAGGGAGGAAGGAAGGAAGGAAGGAAGGAAGGAAGGAAGGAAGGAAGGAATGAATCAGAATACAATTTTCATGGAAATTATTTATCATAAAGGGAAAGTTTTCTTGTTGCTGTGTTATGTTCTGTGATGAATAATTTTCCCACTAAAAGAAGTCATATGTTGAATGATTTGTAGGCTGGTAACACAAAAGATAGCAAGCATGAGAAAAGTCAGGTGGACACCTCATAATTAAAGCCATGCCTTCTTTTTTTCCCCAATCTAACAATTATAGCCACCATCCTGATTTATATTTTCATTTTGGGAACAACCTTCTGCCATTGAAGCTGGCTTCAAAAATTCTCTCTGAAATTCAGTGGCCCTTTGGAAAGGCATTGGGAACTGCCTCTTTACATAATATCTGGAGGTTAATTAAAAATGTGAATGGTGAGGACTCATTTGCTTTGTTCAAAAAACTTCTCAAAAACCTTCCCTAAAGATAAAGCCTTTTTCTTTCCTTTTGAAATCTAGCTTTTGATGCCAACTGTGATCAACCAATTTTTTCCTAAAGGTAGACTTTAATCTTTAAATTAGTGGGGGGGAAAGCACTTCCTGGAGCCATCTGTTTCAATTCTGTTTTTGACCTGTGTCAAATATGAAGTTCTCCATCTCCAGCTGAAATAAGCACTATTGTGAAAGAAAAGGAGGATGGGGAGAGAGAAAGAGAAATGCCTTAATGGTTTATAGGAACTTTATTTGAAAGTTAAACATTTGGGAAGCAATTGTCCAACACAAACAAGATACCGATAACTACAAGAATACAGGTATTAGGCACCCAGAAATTGTCCAAGGTAATCAATCACTCCGAGACAAGTATAATCTCCAATTGATTTATTAGAACATCTCTGGCATGTCTATGGAATTTCCCAAACTGAAAGTCATTTTCAGCCCATTTCACAAAATCCACCTTCTCTCCTCCCACTTCTTACACTTCATTAATCACGTGAACCAATTAACTGCAGCTGGAATTTTTTAATGCAACATACGAAATAACCTTGAACTTTCCAACTCCATTCCTTAATATTCTTGGCAGCTGAATCTCAGAGCTGACAACAGGCGGTCCTCAACTTATGACCACAATTGAGCCTAAAATTTCAGTTGTTAAGTGAGACATTTGTTAAGTTAAGCCCCATTTTACCACCTTCCTTATCACTTTTCTTGACACAGTTGTTATGTGAATCACTGTCAGTGTTCCAATGAAACTCCCCATTTCATTCAGCACTCAGAAACAAAGTTCATCCAAGTAAAAATTTATTAGAGATGTCATATTGGCACATCTGGGAAAACCTGAACTGGACAGTTCCAGATTTTTCCTTTGTAATTGAAAACCAAAACCACATCCCCTGCACCCACCAGTCCATCACATGATCCAATCACCCATTGTCCCAACTGGAGACATTCCTCCAGTGACTCCTTTCCAGGTGCAGGATGACTTCTCCTTGAATGTAGAAGAAGAAAGTTGTTATGTCTAACCTTCCACCTCTCTATGAAATCCCCCTACCCAATTTCCTAGGCACTAAGATGTGGCAGCATGGAAACTTCTAAGTATGGCTTCCAAAGCTGACACCCTGCACCTGTTAAGTTAGTAACCCGGTTGTGAAGTGAATCTGGCTTCCCCATTGACTTTGCATGCCAGAAGGTTGCAAAAAGGGATCACATGACCCTGGGACACTGCAACTATCATAAATATGAGTCAGTTGCCAAGCATTTGAATTTTGATCACATGATCATGGGGATGCTGCAAAGGTTATAACTGTGAAAAACGGCCATATGTCACACTTTTCAGTGCCAACTTTGAACAGTCACTAAACAAAGTGTTGTAAGTCAAGGACTACCTGTACATTAAACATTGAAATGCTTTCTAATTACTGTTGATGAATAAATATAAAAATAGAAGGAATCAATTTATACAGAAGCAGAACATTGGATCAGCAACAACTGACCACGATTTGAGTAAACAATTTTCAACCCTGCAAGGAGATACTGATACCTTTTAAAATTAATGTTTAAACATGAATTTTCAGTATGCAAAGCACATGCTGTATTACTAAGCTAAACAACCTCCTGTCCATGTGATAAGCTCACCATAAAAAATTCACTTATTGTCAGTTCCACATTGTATTCCTATTACAGTACAATTATTTTTTCTCTAAAAGCAATATGTTTACTGACCCTGTAAATCCTGTACATTAGTTTCATCTTGAGAGGTTTGCACAAATATGTGCTGGGATGCTGACTCCACTCAATGTCTTGGGGGGATATATCTTCTAATGGTTTTTTAAAAAGAGGGATGGAAATATTTCTTAGAAGCAGCAGGAATTTGCTTCTCTCATTTTTTTTAACATTTGTTTTGTTGCTTTTGTAAGCATCAGTTGGTGGTATCCTGGCCTATATCATTTATCATGGTATTGGAGTGTGACACCATGGAGACATCCATCCAAAACAGTTGGAAATATGTAGAGAAAACCTTCCAAATAGTTACTATTTTGTAGGACAAAGGAATGAAAAAAGAATGGGAAAGAATGCATTTATTTTTTAAAAAATATATCTATCTTTCAACTCATTTCTATAATATACAGCCCATTTTGGAATAATGTTGAGACAGTACCTAGGAGAAAAAATCCACATTATTAGAGGTTATGGCTGCCAGTAACTAGATTTTATAAATTTGCTCTACTAATTACATTAATACATGTCCTTTCACCAGGATTTTTTTTTTTGTTTATTTATTTGACAAACAATTATAAGGTAACAGGTATAAGTATAAACATAGTTATGAAAACATGAAATGGGTACATATAAGAAAAAAAAAAAACAGGAGGACAGGGTTGGTAGGCACGTTGGTGCGCTTATGCATGCCCCCTACACTCAATTCAAGTGTCAGTTCTTTTTCTGTTTTTTTTCCTCTCTGTAGCAGTCCTGTGAGGTAGATTCAGCTTAAATATTAGGGGGCTGGAGACAAAAACATATGAAGAACTGTTGCAGGAATTAGGTATAAGGAAAAGAAAGATTAGGGGTAACATAATAGCAGTGTTCCAATATTTGAGGTGCTGCCACAAAGAAGAGGGGGGCAACCTACTTTCCAAAGCACCAGAAAACAAGACAAGAAAAAATGGAAGGAAACTAATCAAGGAGAGAAACAATTCAGAATTAAGGAGAAATTTCCTAACAGTGAGAACCATTAATCAGTAGAACAACTTGCCTCCAGAAGTTGTGGTGCTCTATCGCTTGAGGCTTTTAAGAAAGAGATTGGACATCCACTTCTCTGAAATAGTATAGGTCTCTTGCTTGTTCAGGGGGTTAGACTAGATTGGGATTGCCAATCTTTTGGACCTCCAAACTCATAATTTTAAATCCCACAGACCAGAGATCCTAGGAAAATCTAGAAAAAGTCTGCAGGAAAATTCCCCATCCCATTTTCCTATCGATCGATCATTTTTTATTTGGGATCACAGGATATCGTGTTCAGCTCCATTCTCAGGAGTGAGAGAGAGAGAGAGAGAGGGCAGGAGAGAGGGAGGGAGGGAGAGAGAGAGAGAAAAACAGAGACAGACAGAGACAGAGGCAGAGGCAGAGACAGAGACAGAGACAGACATTTGGCTTCATGCAAGGGAAGCAGCAGAAGTTTTTTTTTCTCTCCCCAAACTCCACCAGAAATGAGTCTTTGCCGGCACAGTCTCTTGGAGCAGGATGCCTTGCAGGGTCTCAAAGACTCATTTCTCATGGAGTTTGGGGGAGAGAAAGAAAGACTTTTTCTGCTTTCCTTGCATACAGCCAAAAGCAGAAAAAGAAAGAAGTGGCCAGGTGAGGCATGTGGGGCACGTGGGTTAAGTTTCCCCCTCAACTCTTTCCCCCCATCACTACCTCGTGTTGTTCACAAAGCAAGCAATGCAAGGGTTGTGTTCCCGTAGGCCATGTGGGCGGCACAGCCTTGTGTTCCCACTCAGCCTGGATTAATTGCTTTGGAGGGTACTTTGGGGAGGGTGACATTTCTCTGCAGACCACCAAAATTTTCTCATGGACCACCAGTGGTCCCCAGCCCACTGATTGGCGACCACTGAACTCCAAGGTCTCTTCCAACTCTGTTATTCTGTTGTATAAGATATATTCAAAACTCATCTAGTAAGTTCCCATAACTTACTCTAGATTTCAATCTGGATTCCTTAATCATGAATTAACACCTTAATCACATAGGTAGGATTAAATATATTTAAAGATTCTGTGTATACTCATCTTTTTGTATGGTGTATTTATGGTGTATTTCTGCACCATTACAGTTAAAACCATTGCTCACTCATATCTGCATCATCATATTCTTCTCAAATGTCCTCAGCAATTTTGCAATTGGCTCCCAACATGAAGAGGGGAAGGAACAGTGTGTAACCACTAATAATTGATGCATTCATTACAATACTATGGAATACCATAATCTAGCATTCATCCAGCATAAAACCAAGGGAAAAGAAGTCAGCAAGAAGACAAGAAGTGTTGCTTTCTTTGAATTGCATCCTAATTCCCAGAGCTCAAGTTAAAAAAGATTTGCACTGAAGTTAGATCTCAAATCAGCATTGGTTATCACAAATGGTGGGTCATGGTTGCTATAAGGGTCAGTAAAGTAATAGTTTTGTACAAAAAGTTACAAAAATATGGGAGAATATGCAAAAATGAAGAATGATGCTTGGAATATATTGTTCAAAGTAGGAAAACACTGGATTTGTGGGCTTATGTCAACTGACACATTATGTTTGCTGTGTTTCACAGTTATGTGGTAATAGACTGTCATTAGCTGTTGGGAGGAGACAGGAGGTAGTGGATGTTTGGGAAATTGAAAGTAAAAACTGTATCTCCTTGAGATGCTGCCTCAAGGTCACCCAGTTGGAAAAAGGAGGGAGTCTCATAAAGCTGTGCTTGACCATCATGTAAACATCTTGCATGGACTTAACTGGTTACAGTGGAGTGGGCAGTAAGGGGACAACTGGGGGGGAGTAGAACTTGGGGATTTTGGTGCACAATTCTCAGTTCTGGGTATGCAATACTACAATACACTTGACCTCTAGTAAAAGGATTGTTTCTATTTAGAAGTTAAGGTTGTGGCAAGTCTGACAGCTTAATTAATGTGCAATATCAGATTGTAAGGGAGTGGGAGACCTTAACTGGGAGCTACACTGGGCAGTCCCAGCTCCTGGGTTGTTGTCATTCTAAATTTCAGCACAGGGCAACAAACCTGAAGAATGGGATCCTGTTTCTTCCAAAACAGATTTTCAGAAGAAACAACTGGATACTGATGGAAACATGGGAACCTGATTCTACAACAAATCCATGGCTCCAACAAGTACACATGTGAGATTGGAAGTGGCATCAATTGCCCCAATGACAACTGCCATTTTCTGATAGTAATGGCCTTCTGGAAGAATCATATGACAGAAAGGACAACTTTGTGGAAAAAAATAATGGACACAAAATTAACCTCACAAAAAATCTCACAAAAGTAATATGACAACATGTTCTATAGACTGAATCTAAGATGTTCCCAGCCTTAAAATTGGTCTTGTTTGATTTGGACTCATTCCTTAATAAACTGGAACAGCCCTAGATTATTCTAAGATAGTCTTGCTTATTCTCCCATATATAGGAACTCTTACATAAATTAAATAATCCGGTTTTGATAGTTTCTGATGGAAAAATCTGGTTCTTTTGAAGAACATTATTTGGACTTCTTAATTTTTGAGCAAATGATATATAATCAATGTTTGTTATCCAGGGACTTTTCTATTTTCTAAATTCTGGTCAGGAATATGTCTGAGTGAACATTTGGCTCCTTAACAAAGTTACTAATCCTAGATCAAGACATCAGGCAGGGTTTATCTAGAAAGACTCCCAACTTGAAGAATTAATAGAAAATGCTATGGAAAAAGAATACAGCATAGCTCACATACTATTTGTATTGAAGCTCTATGTTCAGTCCTTGTCTGATTGTAGGTATAAAGGACATGTGAGTTTACAAAAGGTTGGTGCAAGTAAGAGGAAGTTAATACTAAATTACTGTAGAATTGTGAAGTACTATATCTGATCTAGCATCTAGAATCTTCCATAATCTCTGTTTGTATGTACACATGTCCTCTCACCCATATCATATACAATTCTGTTTGTTTTACTTAACTTGTATACCAAGATTTGTCTGTATCTTTATCCCCTACCATCTCAACAATAAACTTAACTTTTATAAACTTAACTCCTATGAAACTTTTATGCTATCCGAAATGGCATCTTGTTTTTCTTCCCATAAATATAAAGAAACATTATTCTGCTTTCCATTTAGAAAATAATTTTAACTAGTTTTATAGTTCTGAGGGAAAGTAATAAAAATAATTCTATCAATTATTTGCTAAATGGAGTTTTGCATGACCCCCTAAGGGTGACCATATGATGTACCAATCCTAGCATAGAAACCCTTGGGAATTCTTCAATTAAATTCTGAAGGTATATTACCTTCATAATTTGAAAAAATGCTCAGAACTCACCAATGTACCTTAGGCTTGTTTGCCCATTATCTTACAGATAGGCATAATTCTGACTGTCTCCAGAGAAAACGTACTCCCCCATTCTACTCCTGCATAGCATTACTTCAGTATTCAAAGGAACAGCTAAAACACTGAAACTGGTGCTACAATTCTTAGGACTATATCACAGAATGCACAATTATTTTCTGAGTTCCATCTTAGGTCAACCCTACAAGTTCATGATGCTGTATTGTTGTGCTCAATATGTAAAACCGCCATGGAATATTCATTATCCTTGAAATGCCAATGGCCAAGCTAGATACTGCTTTAATCCCTATATTTAATCTGCTCCATCCTATACATGAGATAGCTGGCCAAAATCATAAAATGATACTTAAAGCTATAGTTGATGAATCTAGCAAATAAGACCATTACAAGTTTTTTTTTATTATTATTATTATAATATATATTATATAGATGGGGGAATCAAGCTTGCTGGAAATGCAGCTTGAAAAGCATTTATTCTGCACTTTTTATCCCATTAATCACGAGTAACATTTGTACAGATTGCAAGCAAACAAGTTGGTTTACTTTTCCTCATTTAAACCTTTCAATTCTGAAGGTTTCCCCCCTTCAGTTGACTCCCTACAGAAATGCATTCTGCTTTTCTACTCCTCATTTTTCACATCCTGAGAACAAAATGCCACATATTCAGGCTTGGGACCAGGAGTGCCACTGGAGGAAAACAAAGAGTGAGCAGTTCAGTCAAAGAAAAATCTTTATTAAATAGTCTTGTAGAAATAAAGACATGGTAACTTTTTTATTATTTGTCAATTGCTTACAAGATAATAGCTATAAGTAAAATCATAGTTATGAATACATGGATACATATAAGAAAAATAAAAATATATATAAAAGAAACATTAGGACAGGGACGGGAGGTACGTTGGTATGCTTATGCACGCCCTCTATAGACCTCTTAGGAAAGGGATGAGGTCAATAGTAGACACTCTAAGGTTAAAGTTTTTGGGGTTGGGGGAAAAACACCACAGAGTCAGGGAGAGGATTCCAGACATTGACCACTCTGTTGCTGAAGTTGTATTTCCTGTAATCAAGTTTGGTGCAATTAACCTTGAGTTTGTATCGATTATTTGCTCTTGTGATGTTATGGTTGAAACTGAAGTATTCATTGACAGATAGGACATTGTAATGTATGATTTTATATGCTATACTTAGATCGGACCAAAGGCGGCATAGTTCTAGGTTTTCTAGGTCTAGAATTTCAAGTCTGGTGGCATAAGGTATTCTGCAATGAGTAGAGAAGTGGAGAAATCTTCTTGTGAAATATTTCTGGACTTTCTCAATTGTGTTAATATCAGATATGTAATGTGGGTTCCAGACTGATGAGCTGTATTCAAGTATTGGTAATGTTTTGTATGCTCCAGTTATTAGTGTAATATTACCAGAGAAAAGGCTACATAAGATTAGGTTAACAATTCTTAATGCCTTTTTGGCTATGTAGTTACAGTGGGCTCTAGCACTTAGGTCATTTGAGATGCATACTCCAAGATCCTTGACAGAGTTTGGATCATCAACAAGGTCTTGACTATTCAGGTCTGTATTTTATTTTCTGATATTTTTGCCAATATGTAGGGCAGAGCATTTATTTGTTGAGATTTGAAGTTGCTATTTGTTTGACCATTCTGATACATAGTCAAAGTCTTTTTGAAGGGTAGCAGCATTGTCTGTGGTGTTGAATAGCTTTACATCATCAGTGAAGAGAACTCAATTGCTCTTGGTATGATCACAGAGGTCATTTATGTAGAGTATGAAAAGAGTTGGTCCTAGAACACTGCCTTGGGGAACACCACTGTTGACTGGTACAGAATTAGGACACTCCCAATTTTGACCATTTGTTGTCTGTTTGATAGGAATGCTTCTATTCAGTAATGCAGGTATCCAGAGATACCGTAAGATTTTAGTTTTAGGAGTAGTTTGTTGTTGTCCCACTGAATCAAAGGCTTTACAGAAGTCTATGTAGATTGCGTCTATTGCTTTGCCCTGATCGAGTTGTGTAGTCCATATGTTTTGCAGTGTAAGAGTTGCAACTGACATGATAGTTTTTTTTTCCTAAAACCAAATTGTTTATTAGAGAGTAGGTTGTTTGTTTCTAAGTGGAGGATGATGGATTGGTTAATGATTGATTCCATGACTTTACAGGTGACTCAGCATAAAGAGATTGGTCTGTAATTTTCAACTAGGCTGGGCTCTCCCTTTTTGAAGATGGGGATGATCGTGGCTTGTGACCATAGTTTTGGCAAGGAGCTGGTCCTGAAAGATTTTTCGAAGATTATGCCTAGAGGTTTGGCTATGGCAGTGAGTAGCTTTTTTATTCCGTCCAGTCCAATAGATAGAGATGGTTTTAGATTGTGCAGTGCTTTTTCAACAATGTCTTCTATAAAATTGGTATGTATTAGATCATTGCATCCAGTGAATAGAAATTGCCCGTCAAGGGATGAGAGATCATTGTTTATAAGATCATAGTTGCCTTTTTTGAAGTTATAATTGGAGATTCTATCATTGTGATGATTTTTGTGTAGATGTATGTTGAGACAAAAGTCAATCATGTTGTGGTCATTGTTGGAAAAGGATTTTTTAATTTGTATTCCGTAAATTGAATTCAAACTATTGCAGAAGATGAGATTGAGGCAGTTGTTAAATCTAGTGTTGTTGGTTACTAGTTGTTCTAGTCCCAGATTTGTTACTGCATTGTAGAAGGTTGCATGTGTGGGTTCAGTTGTACATTCGTTAAGGGTCCAGTTAATATGAGGTAAATTGAAGTCACCAAGAAAGATAAAAGCACGTGGGCAGGATCCTGCCCATGTTAGTAGTGTATTTAGCTTGTTTGATGTCATAATCAGGGGCTCTGTCACATAGTAAGAACGGAAATGTAATATTTAAGGACAGTTCACAGATGATGGTCTCAGGAATAGCAAGCTCTTGGGTAACTTGGATGTTTTTTAGATATAGGGACTTTTTATAGAAGATAGCAACACCTCCTCCTCTACGGATTTCACAATCTGATTGGTAAACATGATAGTGTAATGGAGTCAGGGAGAGATGCGTTGAGCCATGTTTCACAGACAAATATAATGTCAAATTTAGCCGTATTTTGTAAGAGGAGAAATTCAGCTTTTTTATTTACAAGACTTCTTGCATTGAGTAGCTTGCATTTAAGGCCAGTTGTGGGTGGAATAGAGGTAGTTAGAGGCATGCATGCCTAGTTTTGAGTGAACTTGCATTCACAGGCAATTGATGCTGTTTTGAGTGACTCAGTTGTTCTTGGGTAAGGAGAGATCAGGGAAAGCTTTACAGGGCTGTTGGGCAGATTACACTAAATTGAGATGCTTTCCAATGCCTGAAGGTTATATGGGTATAAATGGGGAAGAGCAGGCTTTAACTCAGAGGTGGGATTCTACCAGTTTGGCCCGGTTCTACTGATGGTTAGCTCCGAAGATCAGCTGAGAGGGAACTGGTTCGCTCCAATGATCTTCTGTTCTTCTTTTTGGCCCACCTGCCCACCCAGGCTCTACACTGTCCTTTATTTTTCAACCTCAGATACTTTGTGCAGCACAGTTGCTTGCTGTTTGCAGGAGAAGATTATTTCAAATGCCACAAAGTGCGCATTGTCGAACTGGTTATTACACCGGTTGAATCCCACCCCTGCTTTAACTTCACCCTGACAAGACTGAAGAGCTCTGGGAGAAATTATGGATGTGATTCAAAATGTTGCTTGTCAACTTTAAGGATACATATTGCATGAAGGAAGGATTCTTGTGTGACCACCCATCCCTGGTGGTTTCTTGTGTGACCACCCATCCCTGGTGGTTTCTACTCATCCCACCAGATCTGACAATATGGACTTGCCCTGATTCCTCTCAGTAAAGCAATGCCATTTGGTGGCTCCAGGGGTGGGATTCAAATTTTTTAACAACCAGTTTTGTGGGTATGACTTACTTGGCTTGATGGTCCTGTGACTGGTTGGATGTGGCCAACTTAATATCACTCACATTGAGGCACGCATCTCCTCACCTGGCCTCTCATGACTATGGGGATGCTGCAACAGTCATAAGTATGAAAAATGGTCATAAGTCACTTTTTTCAGTTGCATTGCAACTTTGAATGGTCACTTCACACAAGCAAAGAACCAGCAAAGGAGGGGGGAAAAAACTCCAGGGAAGTTCCTGAGATCGGAAGTCTAGTCCTGCCAAGAATGTAATTAGGGTTAACAGAGAGGCAGTTTCTGTAAGCAACACCAAAATGTTTCCTTCCTGCCTTCCTTACAGGATTAGGCCAGTAATTTCTTCTGACAACTGGTTCTCCAAACTGCTTAGAATGTTAACAACCAGTTCTAGTGAATATGTGTGAACTGGTAGAATCCCACCCCTGGGTGGCTCCTAGAAAGCAGAGTTGTTGTTGTTTTTTCCCCTGTCATGATGCCCGGTTTATCAATAATCTACTCTTGGGGATTTGGGGAGTTCCAACACTATTTGCATTTTAGAAAGCCATAAAGACTTTTCATCCAGGCATTAGTGCCATAATGTCAATAGAGCCTGGTTTGCAATGTTAGTATGGAGATTTTCATAGCAATCTCTACTTGTTCTTTTTAACTAATTTTGATTGTGCATTGCACTTTTATTGCCTACTTGCTGCCCAGGGTTTTATTAGTTATATTTATTAAAATCTCTCTCTCTCTGTCTCTCTCTAAATTAAACTTGAATAAAAGATAAAAACAAAAGGTAGGAATTGAGGGCACAATATAAAACAGATAGAAACTCATAAAAGAGAGAAACTCGTTGGAATTCAGGATATATATATTTTTGACAGTGAGAAAAATTAGTGAAAGTCTTAGCTTGTAGGGTGTTCCATCACTGGAGGTTTTCAAAAAAAGATTGGACATCATTTGTCCAGAATAGCATAAGGACTCCTGCCTTGGGCAAGAGATTATCCTAAAGGATCTCCAAGATTCCTTCCAGTTCTGTGATTCTGCAAAGTAAAGACTAAAGAGGAAGGGCATGATTATACTGCCTGCTTATTCTGAAAGTTGCAGTTTGACTTCACATCTGGAGGGCATCAAATTGGTTTGTTGATATGACTTTGGCAACTTATTATAAATATCACAAGGGCCATACAAATACACTTGCTCTTTCATACCACACTCTGTCTCAATTCAGAACTGATCACCCTATAAATTATCTGCAATATTTCAGGCTACAAGTGGATGGTAGGAGTTAAGCTGAGAGCAAGGGGTTCTCGGGGCTGAGTAGCCATGAATTGTAAAAAGCCCATTGATATTCTTACCTTGCTATGCTGTCGTGTATCTAAATGATCCTGGCTGAGTTCAAGCATTGCAAGTGAGCCTAGTTGTGCTGAGTCAAAAATCTAGAGATTTCTGAGAGAGCTTGCCAGCTTACATATTTAAGTACCTCCCTCACAGGAAACTTTCTGATTCTGTGCTTGTCTAGGCATTTTTTAATGGACTGAAACATTTGATGCTAACAGCATCAGGAAGATATAAACTATAACACAGTGGAAGCAAGTACTATAATTATATTGCAGAAACTAGATCTATATTCTTTGGGCTAATAGTTTATGACTGGTTAACGGTATCTAAAACTGTAATAAATATATGTATGCATTGGCACATATGCATTTGTTTTCCTATTATGCTAAATTTTATCTAGCCTTTCCCCCAGATACCCACTTTATCCTCATTATTATTATTATGGAACATAGGAAGCAGAAGCATCAGATATGTAACCTTGCATTGCACAAAATAAAGTTGGAAAATAATAAGAACCATGAAATTGTTTTTGAAAAGCTTTACATTTTTGGGAAACAAGATGATTCTACAATCAAAAAGTGAAAAGAAGGAGAAAGAGAAGGAGAAGGAGAAGGAGAAGGAGAAGGAGAAGGAGAAGGAGAAGGAGAAGGAGAAGCCCTTCAAATCAATCCTTTTGGGTATCAAAAGGATACTTCTCCTCCTAAAATATTAAGCACCCTACTAATATAATAGATGGAGAAAGGAAGATAAACTATGCTGTCCTTCCTTTCCTTTCCTTTCCTTTCCTTTCCTTTCCCTATTTTCTTTCTTCATTTAGCCCTTCTGTTTATTGCAGATGCTAGAATTAAGGATACCTAAATTGGGGGAAACTGTAATCATTTGCCATGACTTTTTTTTTCAGCACAGAGGGTATAGGAAATGGGAACAACCTGTAACAATATAAACATTCAGAAGCCTTCCCTCCCTTCATTTTAATCTGTTTAGTTTAGAAACTTCACAAAAATAAACTCTGAATACTAAAGACTTTGATATTAAGCCTAAGAATGTAGAACTATACCTCATTTTGCAGGATGAGAAAATATTTGGGAAATTAGAATCAGAATCTAGCAGTGTTTTATTGAGATAAAGTTCGTATTCCTACACATACTATTTACAAATCTCAATCTTCTAGATAACCATTTACAATGATCTGTGGTATGCATACTGTTTCCATATCTCCCACTCTGTCACACTTATTCTTTTTATTAAGACTGCGCATACATACCTCCAGAATAATGCTTCTAAAAATTTATCTTCATCTTTTTTGATACAATACCATCTGCCTTGCTTTCCTGATATATTCTTGTACTCCTGGAGAGGAGATTAAGTGAAGTAGAGACCATAACCAATTTAAAGCCTTTTCCAACAATATGTACTGTACTGATAGCATCATGAATTTCAAAAAAATTTAATCTTTGCCCAAATACTCTGCAGGGAGATAAAAAGATTTAAGAAACAGAAAAAAAAAATAACATTACAACATAGAACATAGAATAACTGAGCTGGAAGGGACCTTGGAGGTCATCTACTCCAGCTCCCTGATCAAGTAGGAGAGTCTATATCATTTCTGACAAATGGCTATTCACTCTCTTCTTGAAAGCCTCCAGTGATTATAGGAAACATTTTAATATGCATAATTTACTACATAGTTCCAAACGTTTCTTACAAAGATCTTCCAAATATGTTAGTAAAGGAAATAAACAATGTGGATAAGAACCAGTTAGTGTCCTGGATTATCATTTGCTTAATTAAGTTATCTTCATAGATATCTTGGATCATGAAGGTCCATAGGAGAAACAATTGGGGAGGGGGGAATAACACATGCATCATGACATCACACAAGTGACAAAAATGACTAATCTATATAATGGTATCATGACTCAATGGTTCTGATACCATTGTGCCTGGTTACATATATTTCTGTTAAGAATGTGTAAATGTACTGAGATTCCAGCATTTCTGTATTCCACCTTTCTATTCAGTGAGAACCAAATACTTTTATGCATATGTGTGCAGATGGTATGTTGGCTGGGATACTAGCCAATTCTTCAAATAAATAACACAACAACAGCACCATAATAGTGCAATGGCACCAATGGTCAATTTAACACAAGCGACATAACCACCATTATGTCAGAGATTATGTCATCATCCACAATGATGAGGGCTAGGAGATTATCAGGTCATCAAAGTTTTACAAAGCAACTTACAAAGCAAACCAATCATCTTCTAGGCACAAGGCTCTGTCAGGATTCTGGCCATTAACCCCATTTAAATCATGAATCTCGAGCCAAACTTCAAAAGGATTTATTGGGTTTTAAAATGTCTGGCACTGCCTGGGTGTAGCCAACTCTGAGACACATAATTCATTGTCATCCTTGACCCTGGTTTTCTCCCACTCCCTGGGTGTATCGTAATTCATATTTTCCAATGGGACACATCCATAACCAAGAGTCATCAACCATGCTCTCCAGTTACAATTTGCAAAACGTCAGTCACCTAGTTACTATCTTTGAAAAACATTTATGGAATGCACTTTTGGTTTGCAAGCTGTCACACTGCTCTCCCCTCCCTTTCTGCTGGCAACTCTAAAAAGTCAATAGAAATATTTTATGATTTGACAGGCTCTACATAAACTCCAGGGTGTCAGCAAATGAAGATAGATCTTTACATGCTGTGTCACGGCCAAAGAATTTTGGGACACAGGGAGCAGGGACTAAAACAGAAATGGCTCAATTTTTGGTTCAACCTGATGATACTGCTTAATAGACAGGACCTGAAGCTTCCCCACCCTGACAGATCAAATGAGTAGGTGGAAACAATGGAGAAAGGTGATCCAACAATAACATATTCAAATGTTAGTAAGGAATCCAGCCCTCTCAATTCCTGGCAAATAGGTGGGGAAGAAATGGAGGTAGTCAGATTTTATTTTCCTGGGCTTCAAGATCACCACAGATGGGAACTACTGCCAAGAAATTAAAAGACACTTGTTCCTCGGGAGGAAAGCTATGGCAAATCTAGGTGGCATACTAAAAAGCAGAGACATCACCCTGCCAACAAAAGTGTGTATAGTCAAGGCTATGGTTTTCCCAGTTGCAATGTATGGCTGTGAAAAGCTGAATGCCAAAGAATTGAGGTCTGAACTATGGTGCAGGAGAAGACTCCTGAGAGTCCCTTGGACTGCAAGGCAGTCAAACCGGTCAGTCCTAGAGCAGATCAACCCTGACTGCTCTTTAGAAGGCCAGATCCTGAAGATGAAACTCAAATACTTTGACCACCTAATGGGAAGGAAGGAGTCACTGGAGAAGAGTCTAATGCTGGAAACGATTGAAAGCAAAAGAAGAAGGGGACGGCAGAGAATGAGGTGGCTGGATGGAGTCACTGAAACAGTTGGCATGAGCTTAAATGGACTCCAGGGTTTGGTAGAGGACAGGAAGGCCTGGAGGAACATTGTCCATGGGGTCGCGATAGGTCAGAGTCAACTTCACAACTAACAAAAACAACGATGTTAGTAAGGAATTTATGAATAGTAACTGGTAACTTGAATTGTACAGGACCAGTGCAACTAATGGAGCACTAGTATTATATGCATTCCAAACAAACTGCATCTTCTAAGTGGTGTTCAAGAAAAAAAAAAACATTGTAGTTCTTTAAGGACAATATGACTAGAATCAGTTGGTTCAAAATGTATGGCAGGAAATTACAAAACATTGCACCCTTCCTTAAGAAAAATATATTCAGACCCAGAATTTTCTTCCCATTGAATTTGTACAAGAGAAGGACAGCAGATTTTTCTGGTGTGGATCTCCACCCATATGGACTTCTTTTAGGCATATGATGCAATATAGAACATAGAAAATAAGTAACAAAAGATGCACAGAATAAAATAATGCGAGCCAAATATTGTAACAAGTGTCAGTAATCTGACTCTTGCAAACAAATCATCTTCTATGCACAAAACTCGACATCAGCTCCCGGGTGTTAGCTAATGAAGGTAAATATTTGCATGTTGTATAATGAGCCCAGAGCTGCCCACTTTCTCCTAATCAAGAATTTCAGTCTGTTGAGTACTTGAAACAACTTGTGCAGTGATCTACATGTATACATCTACATCTACATGTATACCAATATTCTACATTGGTTGATGTGTCAACTTTTTTAAATTGTAGAAGGCTAAATATAGGTAAACACTTAAGAACTATCAAGTACCAGCTCTTCAAAGTGATATAAATCCTACTGATATCACTTCAAATAAAATCAGGAAGAAAATCATTAGGCAACCATAGAATAAAATGCCAGCTTTATCTTAATGTTGAAAAGGTGCTACAATTCTCCAAGAAATAATCCCAGAAAGCTGCCCTTTAACTGAAAGGAGGGGGAGAAGCTATGATATTTTCAAGTTGGGAAAAACAAATCTTTGACAAGAATGGTTTGACAAGCTGCTAAAATACTGTTTTCTGTTGCTCTTGCTGCCATTTAAATATCCAAGCTGAAACTAAACTACAGACTGGATGTTAGACCCACAATTGTGAGATGAGAGTAGTGAATCTATGATGATGAAGTTTTCCAAATAAAATTTGTCTGCACATTTAATAATGTTTTCCTTTGCATTGTTCTCCAGCTCTTGCATGAGCTACACTGTTACCAGTGCATTTCCAAATGCAATATAAGATGCTAGTGGCTATCTTTAAAGCCCTCCCTGGCTTGGGACCAGGATACCTGAGGTACTGCCTTTTTCCAAGAGTCTCTCTAACCAGGAAGAACAGAATAGGCATGTTGCAGATATTGGCTGGTGGTAGGGACCAGAAGATGAGCTTTTTCTGCAGTGGTCCCTGCTCTTTGGAACATCCTCCCATTGAAGATCAAAATGTCCCTCAACTTTGTTAGTCTTCATAAGGCCCTAAAAAACAGGCTATATGTCTGGGACTATTCCTGTGGTGCTGAATGTGTTAAAGGCCTTGTTTCCTGGGTACATTACAAGTCATGCCAGTAGAGGCAGCTGAACTCAGAAAGAGAGCAAATTGGAAACTCTGTTTTCATCTAATGATTGTGCAAAATTGTACCTCTCCGAAACTTCTGGTTTGAAGGGCTTCCGTAACAGACAGAAATCCACGATCGTCCGTGGTTTCTGTTGGGCTCGCCGCTGGAGCGCCCCGAGCCAGCTGGTTTCAGGGCTAAGCCACACCATAGAGGTGGTGAAGAGGGGAGAGATCACCAGCAGGGTTGAGGAGAGCTGCATTTCTCCTCCTCAGCTGGCCATTACTACCTTTCCCGAAGGCAGTTGCAGTGGTGGTCAGAAATGGCCACCACAAAGAAGAACTCAACTGGAAAAGAATGTGCAGGAGGAAAATAAGAAGTGAAAGTTTTGGCTGACTGGGTTAAATTGTAAAAGCAACAACTAAGGTACCCTGGAATTTAAACTTACAAAAAATAACATCGCTCTCAAAGAAGAGTCAGAAGCAGTGAAGGAAAGTGAAAAGGGAAAGGTTTGGCTTTTTTTTTTCTTCTCTCTCCTTCCCTATACTGACAACTAAGAGACTTAAATAAGAAATTGGAAAAATCCTCTTTGACATCAATAGGCAATTAAGCTGAAAATAAAACAAAATGCCAAAGGGATAATAAAGATTTCTGGACACTATTTTTTTTTTTTCATAAGCAGGAAGGGAGAGAAAAAGAATAAGGGCAGGATCTGGAAGAGGGAGGAGACTGCCTGGAATTAAAAAGAATCTACAATAAAACTTCAACAAGACTTCTAAAAGATACATTTTAACTGAAAATTTGTGACTAAACAGTAACCCCAAGAAGAGAAAGTGAAAAAAAGAGCAAAAAGAAACAGCTTGCGTGTATTTGGATTATTTGGTGATATTTGGATTCTTGGTTATTACATTTGAATGACTAAAATTAATTGGGTGGTTGTTTAAAAATGTATACAATGGCACCACTTCTGGATGAATTGAAAATGGAACTTAAAAAGGACAAAGAAGATGCACAAGAAGGGAAGGATTCTTTTGGCTTCATTTTTCAATTCTTAGAAATGGAGATTTGGAACTATGAGAAACAACAAGAACCGTCTGCAAAACAAGAAGACCGGGACAAAGAAGAAGCCATCTTTAATGAACAAGTAATTTTATGTGGGGAAGAAAAAGGAAAGGGGGGAAAGAGAATGGAGAATTTAAGATTTAAAAAAACAACCAAAGAAAAGAAAAATAATTCGAAAAATAAGTATAATACTGGAAAGCAATAGAAAAGAGGAATACAGAAGAGAGAAATAGAGGTAGAGAGATAAGGGGGTAAAAAGGGGAGAGAGAAAAAGAGAGGGAAGAAGGAAAGGAAAAGAAGTTACAAAGGACTGGAGCAAGATATAGAGAAACAGGATCTATTTAGAGATAATGGGTGAAAATCTAACTGAAAAAGGGATTCTGTAAAGGTACATAAGATTGTATTGTTATATTAGTAATAGAAATAATTTTAGAAAATTGGAAACAATGTATGATTAAAATGAGGGATAAAATAATTAGTGTAATTTAGTGAAATGTTTATTAATAAAATAAGTGAAATAATATAAATGAGAAAATTGAATTAGGAAGGAACGGGAACATTTTAATTAGTTAATGTTTTATAAAATATAAGTGAAGGGGGGAATTAATTATGGAAAGCTTATAATTGTTCCCATAGAAGTATGATATTTAATTGAAAAGTAATGTTAAAGAAGTTAAGACTTTAATGAATATTAACATTAATGATAGAATTGAATTGGAATGGAATGTGTTGTTTTAATTACATACATTTATATTTTTTTTCTTTTTTTAAGAATACAGTGTGTATTTTAAGAATGTAGCAAGCAGAATCCGAATGGAAGTTATGTATTATGTTGAATGTTATAACTTTAGGGTATATATTGAACCCTAAATAATAGTTAAATGGATAAACTTAAAAGATATAAAGGCGTCACACTTCAATCAGTAACTACAGGAGAAATTTTGTTTAATGAGAAAAGATAATAGATAATTGAAACAAGACAGACAAAAAATATAAATACAATGATTTGAATTGAGATGAGATAATTAAAATAAAATTGAGAAAATTAAAAGAGGGGAGAAGCTATGCAGAAAATGTAAAATAGTAATAAGATATGGAATAGAATATAAAAATGAGCATGAACCTGAATTTGTGTCTGTACGAAGAAATGTAACCCAGGATTATGCTACTTTCAAAAAAGATGTTTTATTTGTATTTTTTTTCTCTTTGTGAAAACTCAAATAAAATTTACAAAAAAACCCAAAAGTTTAGTACAGGAAATTATACTGAGGTCCTCTGCTGGAACTAAAAACAAATCTAATCTAATATAGGGTGATAGTCTCATGAAACTCATCAAGTGTTCTTAATGTCTTTGTCCACAAGTTATTATATTGTCCATCGCCAGAATCTGATATTGTGGAAGGAAAATATCTGCAATAATAAGAAAGAGAATTTAAACTCTGATTTCATCTAATTCCTCAGCGTTAGAACCATGAAGAAGAAATAGCATTATTACTCTGAGAACCAATCTTTCCTCTTAAGATGGCTTAACACAGCTCGGTGTGTTACAGATTGGACTTCAAGGAGTTTTATCATTGCCCAATATTATCCACTGCCACCTGCTCTTGATTAAACCTAATTATCCGATTACTCTCTCTACTGTCAATGGTATTTCACAGACACTTATCACCCTGGTAAGCTAACTGTCAAGACAGCATGATAAACAAGCCATCGCTCGAATGACTATCATGACAAATCTCACATCCTTACTGATCAGAAGAGGTTAAGCGGAAATTCCTTCAATGCTCCCAAAATGAAGCCACCTGAAGGTCTACCTGAGAAATGACTACCTTTGTTATAAACAAGCAGTCCAGCAAGTACTAGGAATTATTTCACAAGTTAAACTTGACAATTTAAGCATATTCTCACAAGCCTTTATCTTGAAGCTGATGAAGAATTATTTCAACTCTAAATAGGTTTCTGGTTTATTATTATTCTTTTCCCCTCAAAATTACCCATGGATGGAGAGAGAAATGAAATTAATGGCCCTTCAATGGTTTTCTCAGGATTGTTTCATTTTAGACAACAGAATCATAGAACCATACTTTTTATGTCCCCTTTAATAAAATTCTCAGTATGTTTGGCAACGCTCATATAAATCTGTCAATTGCAAACTTACTGTATGCATAGAACTTTAAACAGCTAGGAAATTATTCTAAACTATTTTCTTTATTATGCATTTAAATAAAACTTAGGAGGGTTTTTTTTTTTTTGAAAAGTGGTGTTCCTGCCCTATTTTAAATATCCAAAAATTCAGTGTCTACCACTATAATTTAAACTGAATCAATCAATTGAAAAGAAAATGGTTTCCCTTTGTAATACTGAGTTTTATTTGAATGTTGACATGAATATTTTATTCTTTATCATACACTCAGTATATGTTATATATGAAAAAGAATTCAGCATCTAAAATGTCCATTTAATGTCAGCTCCGGATCCATCTTGAGACAGATTCCATTCTGCCAAGCGTGGGATGGGCAAGCTGTGGGAATGGGAGAGTAGCGAAGGGACTACAACCACAACAACATTCTTTTGCCAGTGGTCAAGGACAAGCTGTTGACACCTGGAGGGGAGTGACAGGAATTTGGCAGTAGTTGAGACAGGAGATTGTTTGGGCAATGTGATCTGAGAGTCACTAAAGGGGGTAGAGTGTGATTTTAGAGTGGAGGGGGGAAATGCAGGAATTCAGATTTGGGTTTTTTTCAGATGTGCCAACATGACTACTCTAATAAATTCTTACTTTGATGGACTTTGTGTTGGAGTTATGGATTGTTTTGAGAGTTTACTTGGAACACTGACATTTAGCAGATCTGAATGATGAATTCAAAGCAAACATGAATAATGAGTACAATACTACAAAATATGCTTGGATAATTAAATGTGTTATGTCCTGAATTTGCATACTCGAAATCCCCGCGCCTTGATTGGCTAAGGCGCGGGGATTTCTGATTGGCCAGGCGAGCCGCGCTGATTGGCCCGATTGGAGTCTTCCGCGATTGGTTCAAACCAAGAGCGGGAGACTTGAATCGCTGCCATTGGCCGCGGCCGCCACAGCGAAAAGTATAAAAGCCGCGGGCTTTTTACTTTTCGCCGGTTCGGTTCCCCATTGTAAATAAAGAGCTTTGAATGATAGTCACCGACTCTGAGCGTCTTTTTGCGGACACGACAAAATGTCTAGATAATTGGGTGCTAGCAACTTGACTGGATGAGGAGTGAATTGACTGGAGAAATTTATAGTAATTTATTAGAAAGAAAAAAGTTATGGAGCATCATCAGGAAGTCAGAAAGCTAATGAATAGTTAATTAAGTTTGGTCTTCTGTAAAAGTGCATAGGTTTTTTATAAATTAAAAGGGCTATTCTTATCAAAATATTAGCAAGTCTTGAAAAGCAAACAATGGATCAAAATCTCAATTAAATGATACACTATACATTTTTGTTCTCTAATGAAGTGGCAATTCCTAGTATTTGAACAGGGGAAAACACAATATAATAGCATTCTATTTTATAACATATACTAATAAATTATTATCCTTATTGGCCAAACTACCCCAAGAAATCCCAAGGGAATTCTTTTGTCTTTCTCCAAGTTATTTCATTGCCCAGCTGTGCCATGATGAAATAGAAAGCTAATTAATCCAATAGCTTGTAAATGTCCAATAAAAAAAATGAAATAACCCTTCAAGTAATATATTCTGGAGTACACAAATGAATGTTTTTCTTTTCCATCTCCAGTTAATTCCCCCAAGGTACTTGAATGATAACTAATGCATGTCATCAAACCACTTGTGCTTTTTGGAAGAAATGACATGTCCTACGAAGGGATTTAACATAAACTTTAAGATACTTTTAAGACTCTCTCATCTAGCAATAAATGAGGAACAAAATATTGTAAGTGGAAATTTTCTAATCTGGAAATTTAACTTTACCAATTCCTCCTCTTTGTCTCTGTTCATTTCAACACCAACATGAGAATTTTCCAAAAACATTATCAGGAAATCTGAACAGAGATTTTCTATTTCAGTCTCTGGGAATTCATTACAATTCCAAAGGTAGGACTAAGCTATTTTCCATTTTCTTGACTATTTCAATTTAAATGTGCTATGTTATATCTTATGCCGTTATCAAAGTCTAATTGCTTGTCTTGCAACATAGGCTTTGGGTCTTGCACTTCCTTTTTTTTTACTCATATCCATGAAGTTAGATTCATCACAGATGAGTGAAAGACTTGTAGGTTGTCAGGGATCAACTGAAGCCATAAAGTCCATCTCCCTGCAGGAATTCAGGTTAAAGCATCCCCAACAGATTAGTGCTTGAATGGTACTGCCACTACTCTAATGCATCTTATGAAGAGGAAACTCACCTCTTCTCATAATATTTTATTTCATTCTGAAACTCTCTCATCTTTTGAAACCTTTTCTTAATATTTAAACAGAATCAGCCTTCCTGCAATCTAAGACTGTGCTTTATTCTGAGATACATCATAGACCAAGTTTTGGCTTTCTTCTATAAAGCATCTTTTCAGACACTGGAGAAGTGGAAAAATCATAACCCTCTTCCGTCTTCTTCTGCAAAGACTAAAGTGACAGTTCTTTCGCTTAAAATTTCTTTTTTAGATCATTTTTGCACTTACGCAAACTTGTCTGAAACTTTCTTTTGAAGTGTGGTCCACAGAATTAAACAGAGAAAGCTGGTTTGCAAATATAGATAGTCCTCAACATACAACAGTTTATTTAGTGACCATTCAAGGTACAAATGCACTGAAAAAAGTGAGTTATGACTGTTTTTCACACTTATGACTGTTGCAGCATTTCCCTATGGTCACATGATCAAAATTCAGATGCTTGGCAACTGACTCATATTAATAGAATAGAATAGAATAGAATAACAGAGTTGAAAGGGACCTTGGAGGTCTTCTAGTCCAATCCCCTGCTTAGGCAGGAAATGTTATATCATTTCAGACAAATGGTTATACAATCTCTTAAAAACTTCAGGTGTTGGAACATTCACAAAGTTGTGTCCGCGAAATGATGCCAGGAGTCGGTGACTTAGTGCAAAGCTCTTTATTGATCTGCGGGAACCGAACTGGCGAAAGGAAAAAAGCCCGCGGCTTTTATTCCTTTCGCCACAGTGGCCGCGGCCAATGGCACCACTTTGAATCTCCCGCGGTCTGAACGGACCAATCGCAGGAGATTCTTAGCGAGCCAATCGGCACGGCTCGCCTGACCAATTGGAGAGCCCCGCGCTTTGGCCAATCAAAGCGCGGGGATCTCGAGTATGTTAATGAAGGACAGAACACCCCTCCCCTCTTGGTCTTGGACTGATCCTTACGTTGCGTAGTCACGTAGGTAGGCGGGGCTCCGTCTGGTCCTACTTGACCTGCGCAACTCAGTTGTAGGCTGGATCCCGGCCGGTTCGGTCGGGATCTCCGTTGCTCCTGCTGCTGTCGTGGGAACCGGCTGGTCGATCGGGCCGGTCCTTTCTCCGTAGCTCCCTCCTGGGCCTTCCGGGTTGGTTGAGCTACGGGTTTCGCCGCTCCCGCTCGGTCTTTCTGGGTCGGTCGAGCTGGCTTGGCTGTTCCTTCCTGGCGAGGGGTCGTGATGGCTGCGTTCCGGTGAGTACTACTGGTTTATTTTTCTTTGGATTCGGTCCCCTGGGTATTCCCTCCCCCCTTGGCTTGCATTGCGGGGGTTGGGTTCGTTTGTTTGTGCGTCGGCGGTTTGTTGGTTTGCAGTTCTCGACCTAAGTTGGTCGATGTGGCGTTTCCACGCTCGTCCGTCTGCTGTTTGTAGCCGGTACGAGTGTGGGCCTGTTGCTTGGGTGATGACGGCTGGGATCCATGGAGGGTCTCCCGTCAGGTTTTTTGCATATACGGGGTCCCCGGGTGCGAAGGTTCGGTGTTTGGTGCTTGAGTCTGGGGGCCTCTCCGGGTTATACATAGGGTGTAACCTGTCGAGTGGGGACCTTAGCTTTCTACCCATTCGTAGTTCGGCTGGGCTTTTATTGGTTGTGGTATTTGGGGTTATGTGTTGGGTGAAGAGTAGTCTGTTGATTTTCTCTTGGATCTCCCCGTGGTCTATTTTCCGGATGGTCTTTTTAGTGAATTGGACCATCCGTTCCGCCCTACCGTTCACCGCCGGGTGCGCCAGTGCTGTCAGCGTGTGGCGGATGCCCCTTTCCGCTAGGAATTTTTCGAATTCCAGCGAGGTGAACTGGGGCCCGTTGTCGGAGACGACGACGTCTGGGAGGCCGTGTGTTGCAAAGAGTTTGCAGAGTTCCTTGATCACGGCCTCCGTGGTTGTCGTCTTCATGTTGCTTACCTCCAGCCAGTTGGAGTAAGCATCAACTGTTATGAGGAAGGTGTGTCCTTTTGTGGGCCTGGCGAAGTCTATATGGATTCTAGACCAAGGTCCCCTTGGGGTTTCCCACTCTAGGACGGGTGCTGTGGGTGGGCTGGGCCTCGTTTCCTGGCATCGTTGGCACCTAGCTACCCAGGCCTCTATTTGTTTGTCCATCCCTGGCCACCAAGCATAACTTCTGGCCAGGGCTTTAGTCCTCACGATGCCAGGGTGCCCCTCGTGTAGCATTTCCAAAACCTTCCCCTGTAGCTTTTCCAGAATGACCACCCTGTCCCCCCATAGTATGCACCCTTTTAACAACGAGAGCTCCGTTTGGCGGTTTCGGAACGTTTTGACCGACTCGTCGTTGTCCCTTTCCGGCCACCCTTTCTCCACCCAATGCAACACCCGCGCCAGATGTTTGTCTTTATTAGTCTCTCGGTCAATATCTGACGTGGTTATGGGCAGGTTGGGTAGAGTCTCTATGCTGAGGGTGGTCGTTGTGGGTGCTGGGTCAGTGTCGGGTTCTGGTAGCGGCGAGCGGCTTAAGGCATCTGCATGGGAGATCGTCTTACCCAGTCTGTGTATGAGTTCGCAGTTGTAGGCTGCCAGGAACTCGGACCACCTTGTCATTCGGGGAGACAGAATGTTCGGGGTGGCCCGGTTCCCTGCAAGGATTCCCAGCAGTGGCTTGTAGTCCGTTATGATGGTGAAAGTCCGGCCGTAGAGGTATTCGTGGAATCGTTTTATGGCGGCAACTATAGCCAGAGCCTCTTTGTCCAGTTGGCTATAGTTCCACTCCGGTTTGGTGAGGGTCCTTAAAAAGAACGCGATGGGCGCTTCTTTTCTGTCGGGAAGGGTATGGCTGAGGACAGCGCCGACGCCGAAGGGTGATGCGTCGCATGTGACGGCCAGAGGTAGAGTCTCGTTGAATTGTATGAGGACAGCGTCAGAGGTGAGGAGGTCCTTCATTCTTTGGAAGGCAGCTTGCTCCCGTTTCCCCCAAGTCCAGGTCGCCGCCTTGTCCAGGAGCCTATGCAAGGGCTCTGCCGCCATCGCCTTTTGGGGTAGGAAAACATTGTAAAAGTTCAGTAACCCCAAGAATGCTTGTAGCTCAGTCTTTGATTTGGGGGTGGGGGCTTCTTTGATGGCCTTGATTTTTTTGCTTGTGGGGTGAATGCCGTGCCAGTCTAGGAGGTAGCCCAGGAATTCCACTCGTTCCGTGCAAAGCTGGCATTTTTCCCTCTTTACTTTTAGCCCCGTCTCTTTAAATTTAGTTAGGACCTCCCTTACTCAATCTTCTAGTTCGGCTTGGTTGGCTGCCGACACTAGGATGTCGTTGAAATAAGGTACCACCCCCTTGATACCTTGCAATAGCCTCTCCATTAGGCTCTGGAATATGCCCGGTGCCACGCTGACTCCAAATTGGAGTCGGTTGCATTTGAATGCTCCCCGGTGGGTGACAATGGTCTGCGCTTCTGCCGTTTGCTCGTCGACCGGCAACTGTTGGTATGCCTGGGCGAGGTCGAGCTTGGCAAAAACCTTGCCCCCTCCCAGTGAGTGCAGTAGGTGTTGCACTACTGGGACGGGGTAGGCACTTTGTTGCAGCGCGCCATTTAGGGTGGCCTTATAGTCCCCACAGATTCTCACCGACCCATCGGGCTTGATCGGGGTGACTATGGGGGTCTCCCACCGGGCGTGGTCTATGGGCTGCAGGACCCCTTGTTTGACGAGCTTATCAATTTGCTCGTCTATTTTGGGTTTCAGTGCGAATGGCACCCGCCTTGGTTTCAGGCGTTTGGGGGGGACGTTAGGGTCTAGGTCGAACGAGATAAGGGGCCCTCGGTACTTGCCTAGGTTTCCGTCAAAGACCTCTTGGAACTCCCGGGCTAGTTGCTGCTCCCAGCCGTCGTCGGTGACGTGGTCGACTCCCGTGAGGGCGATGTCGAGCGGGGCGAACCATTGCAGTCCCAGTAGGCTTGGGCGGTCGCGGTCGATGATCGTTAGGGGGAGTCATTCGGTGCGCCCCTTATACGTGATGTTAAAGCTTTTGGTGCCGACTACCGGGATACGGTTTCCCTGGTAGTCCTTTACAATGAGTCTCTGGCTGTCTACGTTCCTCCTTTGGAGGGTAGGCACCAACCGCTTTATCTCATTCCATGCAATCATGGAGAGGTAGGACCCGGAGTCCACCTCCATTTTGAACGGCTGGCCCTCGATGCGTACCTCGACGTGGACCTTCCGGGCATCGTTGGTGATGGCGTGGCCGATGGTGACCGTCTGGTGGGTCTCCTCTCTCCGCCGGTTGTCGCCGCCTCGCGAGGATCGTCCGTTCCGGTCCCATCGGCTGTCCGAGGGGCGATCTCTGGTCCGGGGTGGTGTGCTCTCTCTCCTCCGGTCGCTCTGGTCCCATTGTGCCGGACTGCGGTTTTTGTTCAGGCGGCAAACACGGGCGATGTGTCCCTTTTTGTCGCAATGCCGGCAGATTGAATCGAAAAACCGGCATTCCGACCTGGGGTGGTCGCCGCCACAGCCGGCACAGTTGGTCCTCGACTTACGACCTCGCCGGTTCCGTGGGTCACGCCCTGTCTGGAGTCGGTGGATGTCCTCCTCGTCATCGGACGTGACGGATGCCGAGTGGAAATCGCCCTGGTGTGTTGTCGTCTCGGTTTTTGGCTCGGTCGACCTTGCCGGGTTGTTGTTTCCGCCATGGTCCCTCGTGTCTGGTCTGCGCATGCTGTCGGCGGAAGTTCGGGTTGCTTCTGCGGCTGCGGCTGCGGTGAGGGTGTCTGCTAGGCTGATGTCGCCCTTAGCCATCAGCCAGCTCTGGAGGGCAGGGTCCCACAGACCGAGCACGATTCGGTCTCTCAGAGCGTTGTTTAGGTTATCGAATTTGCAGAGCCCCCGTAGGTGCTGCAGCTCGGCGACGAAGTCGCTGAAACTCTCACCCGATCTCTGGTCCCGCTGGTAGAACTCGTTGCGCCGGATCAGGATGGGTACCTCTGGAGTGTAGTGTCGCCGAAGAATGGGTTCGAGGACGTCCCAGTCCATGGCGGTCGCATCGGCGGGCTTGGCCAACGCTTTGGCCATCTGGAAGACCTCGGTCCCGCAGTGGGTGAGGAAGACAGCGCGTTTCAGTGGGCCGGAGGCGTCCTTCTTGCCGGTGCACTCGAGGTACATGCGGAATCGGTCGGAGAACGATTCCCAGTCCTCGGTGGCGGGGTTGAAGGGGGCGGGCGGTGCGATTTTCGCCATCTCGGTGCTTCATCTGGCTTCCGTCGGACACGTGGTTCGGTTCAGGGTCTGGATCCCAACCTCATCGCCAGTGTTGTGTCCGCGAAATGATGCCAGGAGTCGGTGACTTAGTGCAAAGCTCTTTATTGATCTGTGGGAACCGAACTGGCGAAAGGAAAAAAGCCCACGGCTTTTATTCCTTTTGCCGCGGCGGCCACGGCCAATCGCACCGCTTTGAATCTCCCGCGGTCTGAACAGACCAATCGCGGGAGATTCTTAGCGAGCCAATCGGCGCGGCTCGCCTGACCAATCGGAGAGCCCCGCGCTTTGGCCAATCAAAGCGCGGGGATCTCGAGTATGTTAATGAAGGACAGAACACACAACTTCTGAAGGCAAGTTGTTCCACTGAGTAATTCTTCTGTCAGGAAATTTCTCCTTAGTTCTTAATTGCTTCTCTCCTTGATTAGTTTCCATCCATTGCTTTTTGTCCTGCCTTCAGTTGCTTTGGAGAATTGCTTGACTCCCTCTTATTTGTGGCAAACCCTGAGACTGCTATCATGTCTCTCCTAGTCCTTCTTTTCATCAAACTAGACATACCAATTCTAGCAACTGTTCTTCATATGTTTTAACCTCCAGTCGTCTAATCATCTTTGTTGCTCTTCTCTGCACTTTCCAGAGGGTCAACATCTTTCTTACATTGTGGCATATTTATGACAGTTGTAGTGTTCTGGAGTCATGTGATCCCCTTTTGTGACATTCTGATAGGCAAGGTAAATGGGAAGCCAAATTCACTTAACAGCCATGTTACTAATTTAACAACTAATTAGGAGTGATTCACTTAACAATTATGGGGCAAAATTGGGCAAAATTTATGTAACAAACTTAGCAATGGAAATGTTGGGCTCAATTGTGGTTGTAAGTCGAGGACCATCTGTAATATATTGTCCAACAAACAATATACTTGTTAGCACAAATTCAGATTATCTTGCTCATGGGATGAAGATACAATGCAAGCAACATAATATGAATATGGTAGAAAAATATGTTTCCAAGTCCTTTTTACATGTTAATTTGATACAAGTTGCAGATGTCCCTTGGTCTCTCCAGCTTCTCAAAAAGACAAGAGTTAGAATTTCTAAACAGGGAAGAAAGAAGAGACAGCATCTTCAATCTTCTTTATATTTTAATTTTTGGCACAATGACCCATAATTATTATAAACACAGGATTGTTGTCAGAGACAGGACTTCTTGGTGATTTTTCATATAATTGAGAGAAAAAGTATTCTTATTAATAGACTTAGTAGAATAAATCTAATTGACAGCAAAAGTATCCAAATAAATAGACCTAGTAAAATAAAAATAATGAAAAGACATGTTTGTGCTTTTAACAGTACGAACAAGGACGCTGCAAAAGTGAACTGCTCCAGTGCTTTATCTGAGTGATGATAATGATAGAATACTCAAAATAAAACATCAAGGAGGGCTGATTCATTACAGTACCTGTTTTGCTTCAAAGAAAGCAGATTCTGCCTGTTATGAACTAATAAAACGCTTAAATAAAGTTTTATCAAACCATTAGAAAATAGCAGGGTTCTAATCCTGCACTTCTGATTGGCTGATAATAGCGATATCGGATTGGTCCATTCAGGAGAATCTGATTGGCTGTTAACGAGCCACTCTCATTGGTTCAAGGGGTTAACACTCCACATTTCTCATTGGTTACAAGATCAGCAGCTTGCCTATAAAAAGGCGGCTGCTGCCCAAGGGTTTTGCTCTGTTCAGAATGATTAATAACGAGTTGAACTGACAACTGGCAATGAGGATGGGATGCGGAGACGTCAGAGCTGACTGAACACTACAGAGCACCAAACAGAGCACGTGGCTGAAGGTGCATCAACGGCAGAAACCATGTCCGGTGGCACCATACCACCCACTCCATTCGACCCAGCACAAGAAGACTGGGACTCATACATGGACTGGTTCCAGATGTTTTTGGAGACCAACAACTTGAAGGATGCCACTACTGGGAAAAAGCGAGTGGTATTCCTGACTCACTACGGACCTGCTGTTTTTAAGATGGCGAAGGCACTGGTGAAACCGGCTGAGGTGAAATCCATGGACTAGGCCATCCTCGAGCCCCTCCTACAGGCTCACTATGCACCTACCGTACCAATGCTTGTCCGAAGACATGAATTTTACCAGAGAGACCAGCGGAAAGGAGAAAGCATTGCAGATTTCATCGCAGATCTCCAGAACCTGGGAGACCTCTGCGGGTTCGCTGACCTTGAAGAAGCTCTAAGAGACCAAATACTTCTGGTTTAGATGCACCTCACGTGCAAAGTAAGCTGATGGCAAAAGGCGGCATCAGCCTTGCAGATACCATCGCTGATGCTACTGCAGCAGAAGCAACCAGGAAGTCGGCCACCCAAATGCACCGCACAACGCCCCGCTCAGCCAACTCGCCGGCAAAACCTCACCTCGCCTAGAAGGACATACAATGGCAACCCACCACGAGGACCTCAAATCGTCATCAGAAAGTGATGAGGAAGAGGTCAACCGGCTCTGGTCTGAACGAGACCAATGCCACCAGCGTAATCAGAGACTGCAGCATCAATGCGCAGGTTGTGGGGCAAACCACCCATGATCAGACTGCAAATTCCTCAACGCGCTCTGCCATATTTGTGGGAAGAGAGGCCAAATCGGAAAGGTCTGTAGAAACAAGCAAGGATCCAGCCCATTTCAGAGGGGGACCAACTACCGCCAAAACACAAGAAATTGTCCTGTGAGTCAGGAACATTTGAACCACCAATGGAACAACCACGCCTACAGAAATAAACCACTAGCCCATTCAACGAAATGAGAAGAGGCACACCAAACCATTACAATTGGTCATGCCTCATCATTAGATGCAAAGAAGATCCGAGTGAAGGTCGCCATCGAAAACCAGCCCTGCATGATGGAAGTCAATTCAGGATCGTTCCTCTCGATGATTTCCTGGAAGACCCTTAAATGATTAATCCCTGCCATCTGGCGGCAAGACCTCAGAACCCAAATAATCATACTCAAGGATTATCAGGGAAACCGAATTCCGGTCGTTGGATCCAGCATAGTCCAGGTCTCATTCAAAAATTGTACTGCATCTTTACCATTGACCGTCGTCGACCATGATCGGCCTAGCTTGTTAGGCCTTCAATGGTTCGCTCCATTTGGGATCGAGGTAGCCAGCATTCACCAAACCAGCAGCGATGACTGGGAGGAGGCCCTCGTCCAGGAATTCCAGGACATCTTTACAGACAAACTAGGCGAGTACAAGGGGACCCCGATATCATTTAACCTTAACCCTGAAATAGCCCCCATCCACCTTAAGCCTCGTCGAGTACCTTTTGCCCTTAAACCAAAGATGGATGAGCAACTTGATAAATTAATAGCCCAGAGTGTTTTAGAACCAACAGACCACGCTCCTTGGGAAACCCCAATCATAACACCCATCAAACCGGATGGATCGTTAAGAATTTATGGGGACTACCATGCCACCCTGAATCACGCCCTTCAACAGAACGCTTACCCAGTGCCGGTGGTACAACACCTTCTCTATTCCCTGGGGAGCGGAAAAGTCTTCGCTAAATTGGATTTAGCACAGGCGTACCAGCAACTGCCTGTAGATAAAAAAACAGCAGAGGCACAAACGATTGTTATGCACTGAGGCGCCTTTAAGTGCAACCGACTGCAATTCGGAGTGAGCGTAGCCCCAGGGATTTTTCAGAGTTTGATGGAGAGACTCTTACGGGGGATAAAAGGAGTCATACCATACTTTGATGACGTTTTAATTGCTGCCCCGAATATAGAAATACTAAAGGAGCGTCTTAAACTGGTTCTCCAGAAATTTAAAGACTCCGGCCTTAAGGTTAAAAAAAAATAAATGTCAACTGTGTACAGATAAAGTAGAGTTCCTGGGGTACATAATCGATAAACAAGGCATTCACCCCACCAGTAGCAAGTTAAGAGCAATCAAGAACGCCCCAAGACTCAGAAATAAGACTGATCTCCAAGCTTTCCTGGGGCTTATTCATTTTTACAACATCTTCCTGCCCCACAAATTGACCATTGCTGAGCCCCTACATAGGCTTCTCGACAAAAAAGCAACCTGGGTCTGAGGGCACCGAGAGGAGCACGTGTTCCGACAAGTGAAAAACCTATTAACTTCAGATGCTGTTTTAATGCAGTATAACGAGACTTTGCCTTTAACAATTACATGTGACGCGTCACCATTTGGAGTAGGAGCCATTTTGAGCCATGTGTTACCAAACGGTAGTGAAGCCCCTATTGCCTATTTTTCAAGGACTCCATCAAATGCTGAACGTAACTATAGTCAAATCGATAAAGAGGCTCTTGCTGTTGTATCTGCTGTGAAACGGTTTCATGAATATGTATATGGACGAGTTTTTACTATTGTTACCGACCACAAACCTTTGCTGGGGATTATAGCGGGAGACAAGCCAACCACCTATATATTATCACCTATAATGACTCGCTGGTAGGAGTTTTTGGCTGCCTACAATTATAGGCTGCAACACTGCCTGGGGAAAGCCATTTCCCTTGCTGACGCGCTGAGCCGTGCACCACTTCCGGAAACCGTCGACGACCCAGCTGCAATCCTTACAACACTCCTGATTGAAATGCTACATTCACCGCCGCTAACAGCTAGAGATATTGTGATCGAAACAAAACGCGAGCTTATCTTAACGCGAGTTCTTAGCTGAGTCGAACAGGGATGGCCAGTAGATCAAACCCCTGATGACTTCACCCCCTTCAAGAACCGGCAAACAGAACTTTTTTCACAAAAAGGCTGCATCCTATGGGGGGATAGAGTCATTGTCCCAGAGGGGTTACAACGAGCAGTATTAAAGACACTGCATGAGGGTCACCTCGGCATCGTGCATATGAAAGCGCTCGCACAAAGCTACGCGTGGTGGCCGGGCATCGACAAACAGATCGAAGCCTGGGTAAAGACTTGTTTAAAGTGTCAGGAAGTTAGTAATGCCCCACTGAAAGCAACTCCAACAGAATGGGAAACACCTCGGGGACCGTGGTCCCGCATCCACATTGACTTTGCGGGACCTACTAAAGGACATACGTTCCTCCTAAAAGTGAATGCCTATTCAAACTGGCTTGAGATCCATGAAATGAAGAGTACTACAAACGAGTCTGTCATCCGGAAGTTGAACAGGCTATTCGCGATGCATGGACTGCCAGACGTTCTGGTATCCGACAATGGACCCCAGTTTACCGCTTTACCCTTTGAACAATACTTAGCGGACTGGGGTATTTGCCATGCGCTAACTTTGCCAGAGCACCCTGTGGCTAACGGAAGAGCTGAGCGCATGGTACAATTTATTAAAAAAACCCTCTACAAATTGGACTATGGGGACATTGAAGATAAGATTGTTATGTACTGAGCGTGGGCGCGAAGAATGGAGACGAGCCAGTAAAATAGTGAACTTCAAAACTCTTTATTAACATGGTGTAACAGCTCAGCTCAATGGCTGCAATGGGCCTCCTTATATAGGCAACTTATTAACTATTCAACCAATGAAAACTTGGGAGCGCTAGCTCCATTAACCAATGGGAGTGGCTTGTTAATGGCCAATCAGATTCACCTGAACGGACCAATCTGATGTCGCCATTAACGGCCAATCAGAAGTGCAGGGCCAGAACCCTGCACTTGACTTCAAGTTCTTGATAACTTTATTAACACATTTATTCATTCACAACACCCCTTCCCCCCGGATTCTGTTTACGGGGTGCAGTTACGTAGTCCTTGAGGTAGGCCGGTTGTTTTGTTAGTCTATTAGATTTTCGTATTGCACCCGGTATTTGGCTGCAATCTTGTTGAGGTAGGACATTATCTGGCAAAAGGGGTGCCTCTAACTCTGAGTTCAAATTTTCATTGTCCACAACATCTTCGGTATCACCATGAGGCGAACTCACTCCCATCCCCAATTCTTCTTCACGTGTTTCCGTTCCGCCATCGTTTCTATCATTAAACCTTTCTGCTATTCCAAGTTCATCTTCCTCTGTATCCCCTCCCCCCTCAGTTTGGATATCAGGGGACTCGAAGATTCCTGACTGTAGCCTTGATCGTAGCTGATCAATGTGGCGTTTCCGTAGTCTATTATCGCAACACTCCACGAGGTACGATCTGGGGCCGGTTACTCGGACCACAGTTGCCTCAACTCACAACAGATCACCCAACAAGTTCTTAGCGAGTACTTAGTCACCTACCTGGAAGGTATGGCATCGCCCGCTGGATCTGTGTGGTTTCTCAGGTTCATATGATGGGTGTAGTCGGTCAAGGTGGGAACGGAGCTTCCGCCCCATTAGCAATTCGGCAGGAGTTTTGTTGGTGATGATGTGCGGAGTGATATGCTGCAGGAGGAGTATCTGGTTTATTTTTTTCCTTGATATTGTCATAGTCCATTTTGTATAGTGTTTTCTTGATGAATTGTACCATGTGCTCAGCCCTTCCGGTGGCCACAGGATGCGCCGGCGAAGTCAGTGCATGGCGAATACTGCGGTCTGCCAGGTACTGCTCAAAGGACAATGCGGTAAATTGGGGTCCGTTATCGGATAACAGAACGTCTGGTAATCCATGTGTTGTAAATAGTCTGTCTAGTTTCTTGATGACCGCTTCGGTTGTTGTATTCCTCATTTCGTAGATTTCGAGCCATTTCGAGTAGGCATCTACTATTAGCAAGAATGTGTGGCCTTTGGTAGGTCCTGCAAAGTCCAGGTGAATACGGGACCAGGGCCCCCGCGGTGTTTCCCATTCAGTTGGGGTCGCTTTCGGTGGGGCGTTGCTTACTTCTTGACATTTGTGACAAGCTTTGACCCACATCTCGATTTGCTTGTTGATGCCCAGCCACCATGCGTAGCTACGTGCGAGGGCTTTCATCTGCACGATGCCGGGATGGCCATCGTGCAAGGTTCTTAGTTCCGCTCATTGTAGCCACTCTGGGACAACGACTCTATCTCCCCAGATAATGCAACCCTTCTGTGAGAACAATTCAATTTGTTGACTCTTGAATGGGGCGTAGTCATCAGATATCTGGTCCAATGGCCATCTGCGCTCGACCCAACTGAGAACTCGTGCTAAGGTGGGGTTGCATTTTGTTTCCATTGCGATATCTCGGGCTGTTAATGGTGGTGTCCGAAGTGTTTCGATCTGCAACATTGTCACCATAGGCACGGGGTCATCCATGGTCTCTGGAAGCGGTGCTTGGCTCAATGCGTCGGCGTGGGGAATGGCCTTCCCTGGGCGGTGTTGCAGCCGATAATTATTGGAAGCCAAGAATTCTGACCAGTGAGTCATTCTGGGAGATAATATATAGGGGGTTGGCTTATCTCCCGCTATTATTCCCAGCAAAGTTTTCCTAGTAAAGGCTTGGCCGTACACATACTCATGAAATCTCTTGACAGCAGACACAATGGCAAGGGCGTCTTTATCAATCTGACTATAATTGCGTTCTGCTTTTGAAAGCGTCTTGGAAAAATAAGCAACAGGGGCTTCGCTACCGTTTGGCAAAACGTGACTCAAAATGGCGCCTACTCCGAAAGGCGATGCATCACATGTGATCGTTAATGGCAAAGTCTCATTGTACTGCATTAGTACAGCGTCAGAAGTCAATAAATTTTTTACATTTCGAAACGCCTGCTCTTCTCTATGTCCCCATACCCAGATTGCTTTCTTGTCCAGTAAACGATGTAGGGGTTCGGCTACAGTTGCTTTGTGTGGCAGGAAAATGTTATAAAAATTGATAAAGCCTAGAAACACCTGGAGGTTGGCCTTATTTTGGGGTCTTGGGGTGTTCTTGATTGCCCTCAATTTGCTATCGGTAGGGTGAATACCATTACTGTCAATCAAATATCCTAAGAATTTGACACGATCAGTGCATTGTTTACACTTGTTTTTCTTAACCTTAAGCCCTGTGTCTTTGAATCTCTGAAGAACCGATCTCAGGCGCTCTCGTAAAATTTTCGGGGTAGGTGCAGCAATTAACACATCATCAAAGTATGGAACAATGCCTTTGATTCCTTGTAATAGTCTTTCCATCAAACTTTGAAAGATTCCAGGGGCTACGCTTACTCCGAATTGGATCCGAGTACATTTAAATCAGTGCATAACGATTGTCTGTGCCTCTGCTGTTTTTTTGTCTACAGGCAGTTGTTGGTATGCCTGGGTTAAGTCTAGTTTAGTGAAGACCTTTCCGCCCCCCAGGGAATGGAGGAGGTTCTGCACAACCGGTACCGTTTTGTTGAAGGGCGTGGTTCAGGGTGGCTCGGTACTCCCCACAAATTCTTATAGAACCATCCGGCTTAATGGGTGTAACGATTGGGGTTTCCAGGGAGAGTGATCGGTTGGCTCTAACACACCCTGGGCTATCAATTTATCAAGCTGCTCGTCAATTTTTGGTTTAAGGGCAAATGGCATTCGGCAAGGCTTAAGGTGGATGGAAGCTATTTTGGGATTGAGGTTAAATGATATCGGGGTCCCCTTGTACTTGCCTAGTTTTTCTGCAAAGACGTCCTTGAATTCTTGGACGAGGTCCTCTTCCCAGTTACTGCTACCGATTCGGTGAAAGCCTGCCACCTCAATTCCGAGCGGAGTGAACCATTGGAGGCCTAGCAGACTAGGCCGGTCCTTGTCAATCACAGTCAGGGGTAGGAATGCTGTACAGTTCTTGAACGATACCAGGACTCGACTGGATCCTACGACTGGAATCCGATTCCCTTGATAGTCTTTGAGTATGAGTCTTTGGAATCAGAGATCTTGTCGCCGGATGGTAGGGATGAGTTGCTTAAGGGTCTTCCATGAAACCATCAAGAGAGATGATCCTGAGTCGACTTCCATCAGGCAGGGCTGGTTTTCGATAGCCACTTTCACTCAGATCTTCTTGGCATCCAAAGAGGAGGCGTGACCGATCGTGAAAGTTTGGTGAGCATCTTCTTGCTTCGTGGGGCAGTTTATGGTTTTGTTTCTGTAGGAGTGGTTGTTCCATTGGTGGTTCACTGGTTCTCGCCTTACAGGATGGCTTCCTGTCAGTTGGCGATAGTTAGCCCCCCTCGAGGGCTGGCTGGGTCCTAATTGGCTTCTACAGACCCGTCCGATATGGCCTCGTTTCCCACACACATGGCAGAGCGCATCGAGGAATTTGCATTCTGATCGGGGGTGGCTTGCCCCACAACCAGCGCATTGATATTGAGATTTCTGGTGCTGGTCCCGTTCAGACCTTAGTCGATGGACCTCTTCTTTGTCGCTGTCTGACGACGAAGAGAGGTCCTCGTGGTGGGCCGTTATGAGCTGCCCTTCTGACTGAGATGAATTTTCGCAGGTCGGTTGGTGAACCAGGGCGCAGTTGCGGCACATTCGGGCAGCCGACTTCCTGGTTGCTTCTGCTGCAGTAGCCTCAGCGATAGCATCGGCAAGGCTGATGTCGCCTTTCACCATCAACTTGCTTTGGATGTGCAGTGCATCCAATCCCAGAACTATTCTGTCTCTTAAGGCTTCTTCGAGATCAGCAAACCCACATAGGCCTCCCAAATTCCGGAGATCCGCTATGAAATCAGCAATACTTTCACCCTTCTGTTGACTTCTTTGATAAAATTCATGCCTTCTGACGAGCATTGGAATGACTGGCACATAGTGGGCTCTCAGTAAAGGTTCGAGGACATCCCAGTCCATACACTTCACTTCTGCTGGTTTCGCTAATGCCTTGGCCATCTTGAATACGGTCGGCCCGCAATGCGTTAGGAATACTGCCCTTTTCTTTCCAGTAGTGGCATCCTTCAAATTGTTGGTTTCCAAGAACATTTGGAAATGATCCATATAAGAGTCCCAGTCTTCTTGCGCTGGGTCGAATGGAATGGGTGGTATGACGCCGCCGGACATGGTTCCACCATTGTGCGTTCGGTCACGTGCTCGGTTATCGATCTTCATTGTTCAGTCAGCTCTGATGTCTCCACATCCCATCCTCATCGCCAGTGTTATGTACTGAGCGTGGGTGCGAAGAATGGAGACGAGCCGGTAAAATAGTGAACTTCAAAACTCTTTATTAACATGGTGTGACAGCTCAGCTCAATGGCTGCAACGGGCCTTCTTATATAGGCAACTTATTAACTATTCAACCAATGAAAACTTGGGAGCGCTAGCTCCATTAACCAATGGGAGAGGCTCGTTAATGGCCAATCAGATTCACCTGAACGGACCAATCTGATGTTGCCAATCAGAAGTGCAGGGCCAGAACCCTGCACTTGACTTCAAGCTCTTGATAACTTTATTAACACATTTATTCATTCACAACAAAGATAAACAGAATACTCCTTCTCCAACACATCACTCCACACAGCGTCACCAACAAGACTCCAGCTGAACTATTAATGGGACGCAAACTCCGTTCCCACCTCGACCGGCTTCACCCATCTTACGAGCCCAAGAAACCCTGTGGATCTAGTGGAAAATGCTGCGAGTTCAAGATAGATGACTTAGTTTTCACCAGAAACCTTTCTGGCGAACCATTGTAGGTCGAGGCAACTGTAATTCAAGCCACTGGACCCAGGTCGTACTGGGCGAAAACCTGCGATGGAAAAATATGGAAATGCCATATAGATCAGCTTCGCTCGAGGCTACAACCTAGTTTCCGCGACTCCGGTAACTCCCAAACTGAGGGGGGAGGGGATGTCAAAGAAACCGAATTTGAGATGGCGGAAAGCAGGAATGAAAGAAGTCAGCAATTGGGCGTAATGAATGAAGAAGAATCAGGGAGGGGCGTGTCCTCGCCACAGAGGAATACCTCAACAGAGGCAAGCCCGCAAAGGCCAGAGGACAACAACGAGAACATTAGCGGCACCGAGTCATCCAATGAGGAACCACCAGCATCCGACTTGCCTAAAAACGTCCCGCCGAAACAGGGTTACAAACAGGAACCGGTGGGACAGCGTAAATCCAATAGACAGTCAAAACAACCTTCATACCTCAGAGATTACATCACCGCACCCCCTAAACGGAACCCGGGGGGAAGGGGTGTTATGAACTAATAAAACGCTTAAATAAAGTTTTATCAAACCTTTAGAAAATAGCAGGGTTCTAATCCTGCACTTCTGATTGGCTGATAATAGCGATATCGGATTGGTCCGTTCAGGAGAATCTGATTGGCTGTTAACAAGCCACTCTCATTGGTTCAAGGGGTTAACACTCCACATTTCTCATTGGTTACTAGATCAGCAGCTTGCCTATAAAAAGGCTGCTGCTGCCCTAGGGTTTTGCTCTGTTCAGAATGATTAATAAAGAATTCAAGTTCACTGTTCACCGTCTCGTCTCCGTTCCTTGCGCCCATGCACAGAACTTAACACTGCCTTCAGCTCATAAATACGCAGATGACACTTAAGGGCCAAAGAGAAGTGGCTGAACCAAAGCAGCCTGTCATCTCCAATCTGAAAGATAGAAGTGCCATCTTGCTTAGGGCTTTTAGAAATCTGTCAGATTAATTTTTAAAACTTGCTAAATATCTACAACTTCTTCTGGGGAATGCGTGCAATCAGTTTCCATGAATTCAGTCTGTTAGCAACTATACAGCTTTCCAAGGTATTTGGCAGTATTTTTTCACAATATTAGCAACTTATATTAGTCTGTATTTTTCATGGTCATGTGGGATTAGTTAATAAATCATCACCATCATCATCATCATAATACATCCTCTGATAATACTTTAATATAATCAGAGAACAACTTCTGCCTATCCCAGATTCTTGGGAAGGACATGATAGGTTGATAAAAATGCCAAATCCAGTCTAAACATCTGTTGACTGTGCAATAAACCATAATTATACAGATTGCTTCTGCCTGATTTCTTAGGCAAGTCTGTCACAAATTATAAATGAAAGGTTTAATGAATAGCTACAGAGCATGGACAAGATATTATCAATTTTCAAAAAGGAGGACAATTATGACCACTTCCCATACATGTACATCTCTATCTTCCTGGACCCCAAGCAGCTACTTCATTCCCATTAATGTTCAAGAAATCCTTGGTAGTTTTGTGAATTTTACTCTTGATCAGGAAAAAAGAAAAATCAAACCTGTTAGGAATATAAGTCACCTAATAGGTATTTGGGTTAGAAATATATAAACCAGGATAAACATTTTAAAACTGTATCTTTAAGAAAATGCAAAACTGCAATTAGGTGTGGTTTCTCAAACGGCCATAAGATGGAGCCAGAAACCTGGGTTGTTTTAGTCTGAGTCTCAGAAGAGAGTGTGAGTAAGTCTCTGTTTCCTTCTGTTGGAAAGTATTGCTGTTCTTCCATTTTTCCTAATTGATTGATATCCTTGGACTTGATGTAAGTCTAATACTAAACTGCTTTTGACACTGGACTTTCTAATTGGATTATCCCTGGATTGAAAACTGACTGATCTTACCTGTGAATGATTTTGGACTGCTTATTTTGAACTTTGCTTAAACCTTTATTGAAAGTAAAACCCTACATTTACTGTACAGTGTATCTGTGTGCTATGTGTGTATTATTCAAACACTACTCTCTATACATCTGCCTGTATGTGCTCATTCTCCTAAGGGGGAATTACCTCAACAAAACCTTCCTAGACTCTATTTACAGAACAATAAGGGCAACATGTGGCATCTGAGAAAACCTAAATCAGCTTTTCCTAATCTAGGTATCTTCTGGATGTATGAAATTCAGTTCCTAGAATTTCTAGGATAGTTGTCAATAACAATTCTATAACAGTCAGAAGTGTGGTTGGCTTTTCTTTAAACTGGCATACTTTTCCACCAGCTCTTGCATTGTATATTTATTTATAAAACTTATTTCATTATAAAATTTATTGGCCACCCATCTTATCATAAGGCAATTCTGGACACCTTGCAGACATAAAAATTCATCTACATTAAAATAAGAGTAAATTAAATCCAAGTTCTAACAAAATGAAATTCAATGTAGAGAAAAGTAAAGTCCTACACTTAGGCAAGAAAAACCAGAAGTACACATATAGACTGGGTGAAACCAGACTCAATAGCAGTTACTGTGAGAGGGATCTTGGAGTCTTAGTGGACAACCAGCTAAATACGAGCCAGTAGTGTGCAGCAGCAGCCAAAAAAGCTAATACAATTCTAAATTGTATTAACAGAGGGATACAATCAAGATCAAAGGAAGTACTAATACCACTCTATAAAGCCTTAGTAAGACCACACCTAGAGTACTGCATCCAGTTTTGTTCACCACATTATAAAAAAGATGTTGAGACTCTAGAAAAATTACAGAGAAGAGCAACCAGGATGATTAGGGGACTGGAGGCTGAAACATACAACAAACGGTTGCAGGAACTGGGCTTGGCTAGTCTAGTAAAGAGAAGGACCAGGGGAGACATGATAGCAATCTTCCAATATTTGAGGGGCAGCCACAGGGAGGAAGGAGTCAAGCTATTTTCTAAAGGGCTTGTAGGCCATACAAGGAATAATGGATGGAAACTGAACAAGGAGAGATTTAATCTGGAAATGAGGAGAAACTTTCTGACAGTGAGAACAATCAACCAATGGAACAGCTTGCCCTCGGAACTTGTGGGAGCTCCATCACTTGAGACTTTCAAGAAGAGATTGGACTGCCATTTGTCAGAAATGGTGTAGGGTCTCCCTCTTGGGTGGGGGTTGGACTAAATGACCTACAAAGTCCCTTCCAACTCTGATTATCTGTTAAGATTAAAATCAAACACACCTAGGGAGGGAGAGTCCTTATAACAAAACTTTATCATTGTGGCGAAGACAGGATATATTACTGCATTAGCATCCTGCGTTGTTTACTACCAGCCTTTCTCTGGATTTGATAGTAACAGTTTTGCTTATAGTGTCAAAAAGGGGAGATCTCCAGTCACATCTTATGTAAGATGCTCAAACGATTCACAAGAGGTTGAGGAAGAAAATTCAGTCACACACACATTTTTTTTAGGTCTATCATAACTTCAAACACTCCCTAAATGTCTGTTCATAAGTTCAGGACTAGCTGTCATTATTCTGTCAAAAAAGTCCCAATTTCTCTTTTATATTCAAGTATACACTCTCTTTTCTCCAGCACCTTAATTACCTTCACTGCCTTGAATAGAATACAAACTTATCTCTAGCTGTGCCAAAATGGAAAGTTCATTTCCTCAAATTCGTGGCTGGGATGTCACCACTTTCTGCAAGTCCTGAATCTGAGTCTTATCAGAAGACTTCTCAAGAATAGATAGAACTTCTGCATTTCAGCAAGACAAAATCACCAGAGGAGAGAGAATTGTTCCATTATATTTCCCACTTGATTTTTAATTTTTCCTTTTCTTTATAAACATTTGCCTCTGGATAAGAAGTACCAAAGGGAGTTAGGATCCATCTAAGTTCCTAAATCTCTGCTATAACATGAACGTTCAGTCAAAACTTTTGAAAAAGCCAGCTTTGAAAATAGGTCAAAGGAATTCATTATGGAATGTTTACTCCAACCTTAAAGAGGTTCTTGGGATGTTGTTTCAAACTGCATCTGTGAAGAATGTAGCTCTAAAGTAATAAGTTTCTTTGATAAAACAAATCCCATATCATATAAAATTGCTTGTCTTCTTATTCTCTAATTTCAAATGTCAGTTTACTCATTTCAGCACAGTCCATAATTTTTTTAATAACTTCCTCCTGCATAGGTATTTTGTCATTTTTCCACTTCTTCACAAATACAACTCTAAAACATTTACAATCAAATATTTCAATTCTCTCTAAGTGGTTTACAGAGTCAGCATATTCCTCACAGCAATCTGGGTCCCCATTTTACTGACCTCAGAAGAATGGAAGGCTGAATCAATCTTGAGCCAGTGAGAATGAAACTGCTGACCATCAGTAGAGTTAGACTACATTCTAACCATTGCACCACAATGGCTCTTTTTATCTATTACTCATGGCACCATTAAGAGTAAAATTCATTTGTATTTATTACTGCAGGATGACAAGAATGTGATGACTTTGCTTGAAGTCCAAATGACCTCGGTTCCATTTCTAGTCTGCTATTTTAATATCTATATGACTCTGAGACCACAGTGTCCATGTGCCAATAGTAAACAGAGCTTAAAGCAATATGATACAGAATCACACAGAGTCTTATGTGTAATGTGTTAGGCAAAATATTATTTCAAGTCAATATATTCTCAAAACCACTTAATGTACTGTTGTAAATTAAACAAATCACAAAACTCTGGAGGAAGGAAAAGTGCTGTATTATTTGAAAAAATAACAGTAGGCAAATAAATTAATATCATTTTAAAAAAATGATATTGACTAGAGAACATTTTTAAAAAAACTGTGTAGACAGCCCTTCATTGCTAAAAGAATTGTTCTCTGTGGCTAAATCAGGGGCTTTGAACAAGACAAATCCATATGGAGATGTTTTTGGCTTCACGTTGGTTAATGTAACCAATTCAAAAAAAATCAGCAACTATCCATAACTTTATATTCCCAAACTTAAAATTATATTGTCATTTGTAGAGAATAATGTTCTATCTAAATGTATAACAGTGAAATGCTCATTATAATGTTTGGCCTCTCATTATTTTTCAATCCAATTCATGATTTTTTTTTCATTTACACTGTTCTACCTATTCTACTTCCAAAATATAAGAGAAAATCCATTTCTTTATTACTTTTATCAAAAGCAGTTATAATCTGAATTTGCAGAAGAATATCAAAAGTTTATTGTGCTTTTTTTACTTGAGATATATTATTATTCATATTCAAAGCAGGCATGGTAAAATGGATTTTTCCTTCTCAAGTAACAACTGGAATGATTTTTGTGAGTGGCTATTTTAATGGAAGAAAACAGAAGAATTTGAATACTTACAGTGCTATGTAGGAATGTCAACTCAGAAATTAATCTTTCTGTGTTCAGAAAAGTTGCTTTATATGATATGCAAACCAGATTCAGGGACTTTACAGTTTAGTTATAGACAATTCAATCTATTTTAATATACTCTGACAATTATCAATAGAAAAGAATATTTGTAGCTCAGGGTTGAACTGTTGAGTCCTTGGTGATCTCTGAGCTTGATAATTTTCTTGCAGATGTTTCATCATGCCTACTAACATAGATAGGGCCAGCCACTAGTATATAAAATTAGAGTAAATCCCAAATCAACCTACCAGCATTGACAAAGTTACCGAGTTTGGTAAGGAAACATCTACCAAAAAAAAAACAAAAAACCCCAAGCTCAGAGAGCACCAAAGATCCTATAGTTCAGTCCTGAGCACTTCTATTGGAAATCATCAGAGTATATTATATCAGTTTCCAGATCAAAATGTCAAGAAACTCTGCTACTGATTTTCAACTCTTGTCAGAAGCTTGGGGACAATAAAAGAGACAAACTTTTAGAACCTACCCTCTGCTGAGCTATAAAAAGTTTTGTTTCCTGTGATATGTGAATCCGCTCATTTTAAATGGTAATTTGGAAATTACTGTGTGGGGTGAACAAGTCAATAATGAATTATTCAGTACACCATGGTTAAACTATATCTCAGCTTGATATACTAAACAATCCATTTATGAAGCCAACAAGCATTTCTATCAGAAAAAGACTACTTTTGCACAAAACAGGAAATACTAATAATCATATTCAAATTATTCAATATTCTGCATAGGAGGGGATTACAAAAAAAATAGATAAATATTCTTTGGCTTCAATGGTTGCCCCATCTTGTTTAGGCTTATCTTCTCTAAGTAGTCACTAGAAAAAGACCTTCATTTGAGGCTGTTTTCATTTACTGCATTTCAAATGTTGGAAACCAATATTCCGATCTGGATCAAACTAGAGATTTGTACCTAAAGACTAAAGAACCATAGGGTAGCCTTGGCCTATTCATAAAATGTGTTCAATGGGAGAAATCTCCAAATGATTGCACCACCAATTTGTTCCTCGTCTTCTCCAATAAGTTAAAAAACTATGACTGCAATAAATGCAATTCTATTTGACTAAAGTGATATAGCATGTTGGTTTATATTGCACATCATGGCTCAGGCCAATGTATGTATTTCAGCCTAAAATATGAAGGGTTTTCCAAATGAAGGCAAATATTTGTGTCCCAGGATAATTTTGCAAGATCCAATCTGGTCGGTCATCAGGATCAGAGGTTCTGTCTCCCAAGCTTTCAAGACTCATGCTGGAGCCCATCTTCAGGGAACTTCTCTCTAACCAGTAAATCCAGGAAGCCTGGTATAGTTAGAAGGACTTCAGGGAGAGAAGTTTTCTAAAGATGGGCTCCAGCCTGAGCCCAAAAGCTCAGAAGATAAAATGTCTGGTGACCAACCCAGATTGGATCCATGAAAGGTTTCACCTGGTTTTAGCTGAAACCAGGTGAAACTCTGAATGTGACACTGGAAGAATTATCTCTGCCCAGAATCAATGAGGTTGGAAAGATTCCCCTTGTTGTGACTGTGGTGCTAATATGCAAACTATTGTACATATTGTGCAAGACCACCCATGATATGTATTCTATAATTACTTAAAAGATCTGCATGAAGCAACACCAGAGGCAATCACTTGAATAACTGAATTGGACATCCAGTTAGGAGGCCATTGCCATCCCCCATAGAAATTGTGTATATAATTACATAGATGCTGTGTATATGTTCACTTCTCATTATCATGTTCATGTATGGTAAATAATAAACTGAACATAGTTCAGATAAAATTCATAGCAGTTATCTATACATAGCTTGTTCAATAGATAGATAGATAGATAGATAGATAGATAGATAGATAGATAGATAGATAGATAGATAGATAGATAGATAAACTTACTTTTGTTTATAAAAATGATCAGGCAAGAATAAAAATAGCAAATCTGCTTCAAAGAGGAGTTTCTCACATCTGTCTCACATTCTCACCAGAGGAACAACGGTGAACTTTTCCTATAATCTCATTAAAGGAAAAGAAAGCTCATCAGTAGTTCTAATACATAGTTTATGGAATTGGCTATGTGTTCTTTCTCACTAGGGACTTAGAGCACGTTATAGTGCCACTCACACTTTGCTGAAGTGATATAAAACCTGTCTCCAACGATGGCTAAACGATGCTAGGAAACAATTTAAAGCTCTGGTGGGCAAATGGCCTATATAGGAATCATGAATAATTTGTATACTCTCTTTCTTGATCAAATGTCTAAAATACAAAGATTGTTTTGAGGGGGGAAATGGTTATCAGATTCCAATAAGCATCTTTTTTTTCCTGCTTAGTTATCCACAGTTTTCTGGGCATTGAACAAAGAACACCGGGAGGCTTTAATTCTTAGTAAATATGCATAGAATTTTATTCGTGCGTTGCACAGGACTTGTGGGAAATTGCTTGGGGAAAAAGACTTTGCATTTAATAGGCAGAAGTGACTTATTAATATGCTCACCTTCTCCTTTAGAAGTCTTCATTTGCATGTGACAAAGCCACAGAAAGACTATTTATCTTTTCTGATACATGGTGTGTTAAAGCATGAGCAGCAGGATTTCAGTCAAGTTCAGTTCAAGTGGCCTTTCATCTGCAATATAATGAGCTTTATAATTCCAAAGAAGCAATACCTAATTTCATGTTCATAATTCCATGAGTAAGAGGTTTCCAACCTCCAAACCGAAGTCTGAATATTCTTATGGAAGAAGAAGGAAAAAGAGAAAGAAGAAGAGAATAAAAAAAGATGGATAATGCAGACCTTAGATCTTATCTTGCTGCTTGCTTTTCTGTGTAACTTAAAATGATAGTTATTGAATCCTAAAGGCATTAACCTTGCTTGCAGGCTGAAGGCTATGGATGCAGAAATACAAGCATTTTGCCCAGAAGCTACCTTTGATGTAGCAAGGAAAAAACATAAGATTAAAATTTACTTCTGGAATTTAAGGTTATACCCTGAAATAAATAAATATAAATATAAATATAAATATAAATATAAATATAAATATAAATATAAATATAAATATAAATATAAATATAAATATAAATATAAATATAAATATAAATATAAATATAAATATAAATATAAATATAAATATTTGTTTTCTTAAGTTTTCGCGGGTACTTACATGTCTGGCATTCAGCTTTGTTCGGGTATTTCCTCACGTCATAGTAGTGGTGCTTTTAAAGTTGTAGCAACGTTTCAGCAGAATGTCATCTGCCATCATCAGGCTTCTGCATAGTGTTCGTCTGTGAGTTAGACTTTTAAAGTGGTTTCAGATTTAAATTTGGGGCAGCCTATTGCTGTGACAGAATGGTTTTTTCTTCATCCTGATTGGTTAGAGTCTTGGTCTGTGTTTATTGGTCTTGGAGTTTGCTGTGCTCTGCTTCTAATATCTTCTGTCTGGTTTTTTAGCTCTTTTTGTATCTTGATTGGCTGGCAACATTGTGTTACTTTATTGGAGGCCTTTAGTGCAGCTTGGCTCCCGGTAAATGGACGGCTATCGTTAGTTAGGAAGCTGGGTTTCATCTGGGTGCCTGGTTGGGGTGTGTTTGAGCTGGAGGTATCAGGGGGGATCTGTTTGTGCCCAGGTGTTTGCCTGGCTTGTGGTGTGGAGATTTTTTTGTTTGTGAGTGCAGGCTTCCAAATGATTGACAGCCTGGTGGAATCATCTCTTATATTCATGCTTTCTGGTCTTTTTTCAATCTCTATGGCTTCTCTGATGATTCTGTGGCTGGGGTTTTCTATAGTGGCTAGGGTTTTGGTGCCATTGAAGTTGATGCTATGACCTGTGGCTTCCATGTGTTGGACTAGTGAAGAAGTATGTTCCAGCTTTTTGACTGCATTTTTGTGTTCATCCAGGCAGGTACTTATTCTTCTATTGGTCTGTCCAATGTATGTGGCTGGGCATGATGCACAGGGGACTTCGTATATGCCTTGGTTTTCCAGGTCAATTTTATCTTTGGGGTTTGCCTGAAATAAATATATATATGTATATGTATATGTATATATATATGTATATGTATATGTATATATATATAAATTTATAATAAATTAATTTATAATATATATTATATATATATATATGTGGATCTTTGGTTATTCGGGTTTTCTCCCGCATAAGATTGGAAGTATCTAGGCAACGTTTCGATGAAGTCTCATTCATCATCTTCAGGCTTGGTCTTCAGCTCTGTGCTTCTCAGAGTGATGTGAGCTTGCAGCTGCTTCTTCCTTTTAACTGCTAGTGGGGGTGTGACTTGATTGGGTGGGGGCTTGGCTGTGTTCTGATTGGATGGGGGTGTGTTCTCATTGGTTGGGGGTTTGGCTGTGTTCATCGAAACATTGCCTAGATACTTCCAATCTTACGCAGGAGAAAACCCGAATAACCAAAGCTAAGTATCTTTCTGAGAGCAATTAAATCACTTATTAAATATTAAACTTTTTATCTTCAGGTTATTATAATTACTTCACCTGTAAAGGCATATGCAGCCTTTCCATACTTGATGCCTCAATTTAGAATAGTGAAGAAGCTGTCATCAGGATCTTCTGAAATACAGCAGGGATGACAGGTCATGTGGCTGTACCTCATCATTAAGTCTCCCATACTTTTGCAACAGGTATATCACAGTGCAGCTTTAGGCATACCTGCTCCAAAATAAGTGGAAATAATTAATTCAGCCAATCAGTCCAGGAACATTCTGGACTGATTTACATCTCCCTCCCACCCTCATTCTCTCTCTCTCTCCCTCTCTTTGATTTGTGTTACTATGTCTTTTTAAGGATTATTTGTTTATTTATTATTTTATTTTAGAACATTTATATTGCTGCCTACTTGCACATGGCGACTCAAGATGGCTTACACATATATAAATAAAATAAAGTAAAAAGAATAAAAAGAACAATAAAACAATAAATTAGTAAAATAATAATCCTCCACCCTGGCTACAAAACACTTTCATACAAATCATTTAATGGGCCCCATCCCGCTTTGGGTTCCCAACCTAGAAAGGCCTGCTGGCAGAAACACATCTTCAATGCCTTCCAAAATAGTTTTAGATTGGGTGTCATTCTAATGTCTGGGGGAATAATGTTCCAGAAAGAGGCAGCCACCACAAAGAAAGCCAATCTTCTGGGTCTCATCAGGTCATGGGACCCACATTTCTTGTCTCCCTGCTTTAATTATAGCTATATTAATTATAGCTATATATTATAGCTATATTTAATTATAGCTATATAATGAAAAAAAGAACCATCATTAAAAAAGAGATAAAGAATAAATCACTATTTTCAGAGAGCAGAGCCTTGATCTCACCATGTCTTATATTATTATCCATTAAAGACCAAATTTGTATAGTACTTTATCTTAATCTGGGATGAAACATCTGTGATTCTCTTTTTGCAACAATAATACCAAAACTCTAATTAGAAAACAAAAAACAAAAAATAAGATAAGCATGGGATGTATTTATCGCCTCTTCCCTTTTCCTTCCCCCTAAAAATAACCCTCTTGATTTTAATGTTTCCGGGGATTGATTGCAAGCTAAGATTCAACTGGTACTTCCTCTAGGACCGATTCTTTAATTAGACTGCATGATGTGAACACTTCCCTTCCTCAATGCTTAATTTTTATGTTTCAAAAGGCTGATATCTTCTTGATATGCCATCACATTGCATACATCCGGTACGGCCGCTTTACAGCCAATCAGAAGTGCAGGGCCAGAACCCTACTCCAAGCTCACACTTTATTACTTTTATACATACACAACATCCCTTCCCCCTGGTTCCTTAGTCCAAGTCATAGTCCCTTAAATAGGACGGTTGTTTTTTCAGTCTTTTGGATTTCCTTTGTATTGGCTGGTTGCAATCCAGCTGAGGTAGATCGCCGCTTGGTAGTGGGGCTGCCTCTGGTTCAGAGTTCACTTCCAAGTCATTGCCCACATTTTCCGCAATTCCCTGAGACGCAAATGTTTCTCCCTTCAGCTCCGCTTCTTGAGTTACATTTAAATTGTCGTTTCCTTCGAGCGGGTTCTCTTGGATTTCCACATCTTCTGTACTCCCCCCCCCTCAGTTTGGTCGTAGGGGAGTTGCGGACTGGCTGCTGCAAGTCATGACCGTAATTGGTCGATATGCCGTTTCCAAAGTTTATTGTCAAGGCATTGCACAAGGTAGGATCTGGGGCCGGTTACACGTACAACTGTCGCTTCCACCCACAACGGGTTGCCCGATAAGTTCTTTGCATACACGAGGTCTCCTACCTGGAAGGTGCGACAGCGGCCACTGGATCCTAGTGGTTTCTCCGGTTCATAAGCAGGGTGCAATCGGTCGAGGTGGGAGCGGAGCCTTCGTCCCATAAGCAGTTCGGCGGGAGTTCTGCCAGTGATGCTATGTGGGGTGATATGTTGCAAGAAGAGGATTTGATTGACCTTGTCGTCAATGTTGTCGTAGTCTACTTTTTGCAAGGTTCTCTTCACAAATTGGACCATGCGTTCTGCTTGGCCATTGGTCGCAGGATGCGCAGGCGAGGTGAGCACATGGCGGATGCCGCGATCAGCAAGATACTGCTCAAACACTAGTGCAGTAAACTGTGGCCCGTTATCAGACACCAGGACGTCTGGTAGTCCGTGAGTTGCAAACAGTCTGTTGAGAACCTTGATGACTGCCTCGGAGGTCGTAGTCATCATACAATGAATTTCGAGCCAATTTGAGTAGGCATCGACTGTAAGCAGAAAGGTGTGGCCCTTGGTTGGTCCCGCGAAATCCAGGTGAATTCGGGACCAGGGTCCGCGAGGTGTCTCCCATTCAGTAGGCATGGCTTTTGGTGGGGCGTTGCTGACTTCTTGGCACCGGGGGCAAGTTTTAACCCACTGTTCGATTTGCTTGTCAATGCCCGGCCACCATGCGTAGCTTCGTGCAAGTGCTTTCATTCGCACGATGCCAGGGTGGCCCTCGTGCAATGTTCTCAGCAACATTTTATGGAGCCACTCTGGAATAATGACTCTATTGCCCCAGATGATACAGCCCTTCTGGGAGAAGAGTTCAGTCTGCCTAGACTTGAACAGTGTGAAGTCATCTGATACTTGGTCCAATGGCCATCCGCGTTCTACCCAACCCAGGATTCATGCTAGGGTGTGGTCGCACTTGGTTTCTCTCGCGATGTCTCGTGCAGTCAGTGGCAGCGAGTTGAGTGCCTCGATTTGCAACGTGGTTACCGTTGGTGCTGGATCATCAAGAGTCTCTGGAAGCGGTGCTCGGCTCAATGCGTCGGTGTGGGGAATGGCTTTCCCCGGCCGATATTGCAACCGATAATTATAAGCAGCTAAGAATTCTGACCATCGGGTCATCCTAGGGGTGTCAATATGTAGGGAGTCAGCTTATCCCCGGCTATTATCCCTAGCGACGGTTTGTGGTCAGTCACAATGGTAAAAACCCTCCCATACACATATCTGTCTGTCATGTGCTCAGTGTTCTTCGAAGTTTCGTTGGTTCAGATGTCTCCAAATCCCATCCTCGTCGCCAGTGTTAAGTTTGAGAATGGGGTGAGGAGGAATGGAGACAAGCCTCTGAACGGTGAACTTCAGCTTTTCATTTGCATAGTGACTTCTCAATAAAACAACAGTAACCCTCGCCTTATATAGGCAACCCTTATAACGTTTTAACCAATAACAGGCTAGGAACGCTAGCTTTTATGACCAATAGGAACTCTCTGTTAAGCGCCAATCGGATTCCCCGGAATGGGCCAATCCGGTACGGCCGCTTAACAGCCAATCAGAAGTGCAGGGCCAGAACCCCGCACCTACTCCAAGCTCACACTTTATTACTTATATACATACACAACACATCCCATGCTTAAGGTTGCATTAAGATTGCATGGAATGCACTGCCTGACTCTGTTGTTACATCCTGTCTGAGGTTAATTTGAGGTAATCTCCTTATCATAAGACATAACCCAGGGTGAGGCATAAAGACAACACAGTCAGATAAGCAATGAGCCCCTTTATTATCTCCAACTTTGCCCCCAATGTCCAGGTTACCTTCTGGTTGTAGAAAAACTCTCCCAGGAACAGCCTTTGACTGCAGAAAATTAAATCCAAAACATGAGCAACACAAACTGTAACTTAAAGTCCAAACAAGCCAAACTGAAGTAATTAGCTTGGCGAGGCAGGAGCAAGAATTTCAGACTTGAAGGCATGACAAAACTCACATGGTTGAGAAGATGCCAGGAACATAAATAAGCCACGACAACACAGGATAAGTCACATTTGCTCCCAGCAGCCTGCTGCACGCAACCTGCCTTTCTTATCAACTGTCTTCCCAGCTGTGACTAATGAAGGAAATCAGGGCCCTTTCCTCCCCTGTAAGCCATGTAATCCATGTTTCTCTCTTCTCTGTTCCTCCCTGCATGCCCTAGGATGAAGAGGGGGTGGGCCTAGTTCTTCCTCTGAACTCCCTCTCCCTTGTTCTATCTCTTTCCTGCTCTGCCCAGCCAGACTTTGCTCTTCCCCAGCCTCCTCCTCCATTCCCCAGCCAATGGAGCCACACTCCCATTCCCTGTCAAGCTGTTCAGCTTCCTCCTTGGATTCAGACTCCAACAGGGGCTTGACAAGACCCATCACAAGATTCACAGATAACTCACAGATTACTCATCACAAGACCTATCACAGGGCCCTCACTTGACACATCCACATCTAAGCCCTTATAAACAGAACACTGACACTGACTTCTCCTAAACTCAGTTGAAGAAGTTACCTAGCCTGGTAACAAAACATTTGGAAACCAACCCACAAGCTTATTCAGACCAAGGCTTCCTAGACCTTAACTATACAAACATTTATTTTAAAAAAAACAAGACTTATTTTATTGCAATGCTGGCAATTGTTTTCATTCCCAGCCAGAATTAATCTCAAACAGTCCCTAGAGATAGGCACCAACCTTTTCTGTGATAATAGAAGTATCCAATAACAGAAGTATCAAATGAACTAGAAAAAAAAACCAACCGAAGTACCAAAAAACCCAACCAAAATACAAAGAGCTTCAAGAATGAATCTGAACTGAATGAACTACTTTGCTTCCTGCAAAGGTTTCATCATCTTTGCCTGACCTTTATACCTTATGGGAGGGGCAGTTACCTCCCAGCCTTACTCTTGAGTCATCCCTTTTGTTTCAGCTGCTCTCACCTTCTAGCAACTCTGCACACGCATGTACTGGGAACAGGGTCCCTTGGGTCCTCTGCCTCACTGCTGCCAGACTCCAATGGCTCCAGAGGCAGCATCCCACTCCCAGATGGTTCTGGCCCCATCTCTGCATTGGATGCAGAACCTCGTCCAAGTCCTCTCCAGACTCCCTGACTGGTCCCCGTTCTTCCCCACTGTCTGATTCCGCTGCCATCTGCACTGGCTGCCAGCAAACCACAACAAAGCTTGGAGAACAAACCTTTACCTTCAAAGCCAGATCTGTTTGGAAAACAAAAAGTGCATTCTTGCATTTCTATTAACACACTCTGGAGAGTGTGCTATCTCAATACAATCGCATAAACCATGCCCTGGAGGTAGAAATTCATCATTAAGATAGCCCTGGCATTGCATGCTTTTTGTGAAGCTCATTCAGCTTCCTATTTGTGCTCTTTGCCTTACCCACAGAGTCAGGGGTGGGATTCATTTTTTTTAACAACTGGTTCTGTGGCTGTGGCTTAGGTGGTGGGCATGGCTTAGGTGGTCATGTGAGTGGGTGGGCATGGCTTGGTGGTCATGTTATTGGCTGGGCGTGGCCAACTCAATATCACTCACATTGAGGCATGCATCTCCTCGCCTGGCCTCTCACGACTGTGGGGATGCTGCAACAGTCGTAAGTATCAAAAATGGTCATAAGTCACTTTTTTCAGTGCCATTGTAACTTTGAATGGTCACTCCACACAAGCAAAGTACCAGAAAAGGAGGGAAAAAAATTCCAGAGAAGTTCCTGAGACAGGAAGTCCTGCCAAGAATGTAATAAGGGTTTACGGAGAGGTAGTTTCTTTAAGCAACACCAGAATGTTTCCTTCCTGCCTTCCTTACAGGATTAGGCCAGTAATTTCTTCTAACAACCAGTTCTTTGAACTGCTTAGAATGTTAACAACTGGTTCTAGTGAATAGGTACAAACTGGTAGAATCCCACCCCTGCACAGAGATCACAAGGCACCAGGAAGTGAAAATTATTTTCTCTGCCTTGCAAACAGAGACATGCAAGCAACATTTTGATTCATCCTTCCTACTGCAAACTATATTTATTTGAGGGACACCTTGCAGGCAAAAACATCTTTAACTTTGCACTGAAGCATCAATTGCCATCATCGCTCTTGAGACTTTGATGGGCTGATTAAAGCAAAATCATTTCAACCTTGCAGCGCATCTCTTTGGAAGTCATAAGCAAAGGGCCTGAATTATTAATTAATGTGCTATAAGAAACCTCCTCCAAGTTACAAGCAAAGGTTCATCTTCCTGTTTCTCTTCATGTAATTCTAGCCCTGAAGGCCATCAAACTGGGAAATTTGGTATGACACAGATAGCCCTGCCTGGAGGGAAGTGTGTGTTTAAAAAGTGATGAAGGTAGAATTCAGTTCTCTGTGTGCACTTGGCTCACTTTGCATATCCTTAGCCCAAGGATAGGAAACATGGAACTTCCATTTGTCCCATTGAACAGGGAATCAATCTGTGGGATAGAAATGTATGTATGTATGCATGTATTATGTCAGCATTCACTTTCTCAAAAAGAAGGACACCCTTTGCACAGGGTGCAAACATTGGTTCTAGGCTTAGAAATACCTAATGACAGTGGTTCAGACATAATGCATTTCCTTGGGATGTAACTTAGGTGGGGAAGATGCAGACTGCTGAAGAGAGGACAGTGCCATCAAAGCCAGGCAAGGCAAAAATTTCTCTGTCCAGTGATATGGAAACTGAGAATCAGCAACAACCACAGAAATTGGCAGATGGAGCATTGCAATGCGAGCCTCACCTCTTTTGCGCACGTACGAATATTGGACACACATTCAAATGAAGTAGGGCTTGAATCGTGACACTCCAGACATCATCTGGCTGATTTTGATGCAGACATACCAGCAGCAATTCTCCCTGCAGATGCCACTGGTTGATGAATGGATTGACCGGGAAGTAGCAAACTTACAAATGATTGCTCTTTGATGAGTGGCTGAGCCTTTCAAATTTTGTTCCTGGCCTTTTTTTCTTCCTAGCTCTCACTGATCTGAAGTGGACCAGTGTTTAAACTGATTGGAATTGTGTCAAACTTTGAGTGTTAATAATGCCATAATAGATGATAGTTCACCACAAAAGCACAAAGCATGTTAGACAAAAGTGTTGGGGAAAATGAAATTTTTTCCCCTTTCCTTCCCATCTCTTTAGTTAGGCATGACCTCATTTCTATCAGAAACTGGCAATAGAATCATTTGGGATGAGAATAATGCTGCTTGTCATTGTGGTGCTTGTAATAAAAGAATAGCAATTGAATTTATGGGAGGGGAAAATTGGTCTCCATTTTAAGACAATGCCATCTCCTCCCCCCAAAAAAAGTAGGACATTGTGGTACTGACAAAAGATACACTCAGCCTCCAGCAACATAAGCTGCTGCATAAGCAATGAGCAGCACTTCCTAAAAAAAAAGTTCCCCCTTGTTAATAAGGCTTAACATAATATAGGGTATGCTAAACCAAAAAGTGCATCTTGCTTTCCCTAAGCCTGGGACTTGAATGAAGTTTCTGTGAATGGGTTCAGCATTCCCTGGGCATAATGGAGACGTGTTCTGATTAAAATCAGAGTAGGACTCATTCTCAATTCCATGTTCAGAGAAGTGGAAATGATGAGAATCAAAATATATCAGAATGAAAGCTAGCAGAGAGTTTGCAGGGTAGGAGACTGAGAAGAGGTTTTATGGAATCAGGAGGAATGCCAGAACTACATAGATGCAAAGTCTCTTTGTCCTGATTCAGGGGAGCAATAAACATAGAATCAAGCAAACTGCCCTACCTACGTAAGCTTAGAGTGAGTTGCTGAAATATAGAGTCCTTTGAGAATTAGAAACACAGTGGTGAAAACATTACAGAAATCAAAGGTCAGTTTAATCTTCAGCCAGCAAGTAAAGTCTCTGTACAGAAATCATCAGCATCATTATCATCTTCATTTAATGACCCCATAATCCCTTGGGTGCTGGAGTCTGGGCAACTGAATAGAGCTAGCAGAATTATTTAATGGCCGAATGTCCTTCCTGTCACCAATGTGGAGTTTTGTTCAGCAAATATATTCCCAGTGTGTCCAGAGAGAGAAATATCTGTCTCTATTTAGAATCGAACTCCCAGCCTTCTGACTGTCAGGTGAGAACTCTACCTCTAGGCCATCACATCCCTCCTATATAGTACATAAATCTAAATCAGGATACAATAACAACAAAAATCTATGAGGGGAAGTATTATTAAGAGGATACATACAGTGACAAGGCAAGGTTGATACCAATATTGTTCTATTACCTCTGATTAGAACTTTTATATTTCCTCTGAGAATATCAATCCAAACTATTGTGATTTACTTAGGGTTTTTTTAAGGAAAAAAAACTGTTTGGAAGTAATCTTCCTCCTTCTGTAATGATGCCTTTTTTGCATCTTAGTTAATGAAACTGAAAAGTTGATTTTCATGGAAGCTTGTTGACCTGATCTCTGTAGAACAGGGCTGTCAAACCAGGGGAGGGATTCAAATTTTTTAACAACCAGTTATGTGGGTGTGGCTTAGTAGGTGGGTGTGTCTTGGTGGTCATGTGACTGGGTGGGTGTGGCCAACTCGACATCACTCACATCAAGGGGCGCTTCTCCTTGCCTGGCCTCTCATGATAGTGGGGATGCTGCAACTTATGGTCATAAGTGTGAAAAATGGTCATAAGTCACTTTTAGTGCCATTGCAACTTTGAATGGTCAATAAATGAACTGTTGTAAATCAAGGATTACCTGTACAAAAATACAAAAAGCTTCCTTGCTTGCAAAAAGCTGCCTTAAATACCAATCATTAGATTAAAAATACCTGCAAGCCAGAGTTACAAATCAGGCAGGGTGCCAAAGGACCTTGAGGAATTAAAATAGTTAAAATGCAGTCAAGCAGCCAACTCTTGCTCATAAAGTAAAACCCTTTAGCAGAGAAGTCATTTAAGCTCTCCAGAAAAAGCACACCCAGAAAATTTCCTTTAATATCACATTTCAGTTCTAACTATGTTACAGAGTCTCTGATTATGACATCGAACATGCAAACAAGCTAAATACACTACTAACATGGGCAGCATCCTGCCCACACACTTTTATCTTTCTTGGTGACTTCAATCAACTCATATTGACTGGACTCTAAATGAATGTACAACTGAACCCATACACGCAACCTTCTACAATGCTGTTACAAATCTGGGACTAGAACAACTAGTAACCAACAACACTAGACTTAACAACTGCCTCGATCTCATCTTCTGCAATAGTTTGAATTCAATTTACAGAATATAAATTAAAGAACCATTTTCCAACAGTGACCACAGCATGATTGACTTTTGTCTCAACATACGTCCACACAAAAATCATCACAACAACGGAATCCTCAATTATAACTTCAAAAAAGACAACTATGATCTTATAAACAAAGATCTCTCATCCTTTGATTGGCAATTTCTATTCACTAAATGCAATACTGTAGAAGACTATTACAATATATTTTTACTTGAAGTCAAAAGAGTCATCAAACTATATATACCAATAACAACTCCCAAAACTAGAAAAAACAAATTACACATACCGTATTTGCTGGCGTATAAAACGACTTTTTTGCCCTGAAAAACATGCCTCCAAGTGGTGGTGGGGTATTCTGTCCCCTCATTTGCATTCTTGAGATCCCCGCGCTTTGATTGGCCAAAGCGCGGGGCGCTCTGATTGGCTAGGCAAGCCACGCTGATTGGCTCACCGAGAATCTCCCACGATTGGTCCATTCAAATTGCAGGAGATTCAAAGCGGTGCCATTGGCCGCGGCCGCCGCAGCTTGGAAATAAAAAGCCGCAAAGTTTTCCTATATGCTCAGTTCGGTACCAGCCTAATAAAAAGAGCTTGAAACAAAGTCACCGACTCCTGGCTTCCTTCCACGCGGACTTAACACTGGCGACGAGGATGGGATCCTCATCCTGAACCGAAGCACGTGTCCGACGGAAGCCAGCCAACCGACGAGATAGCCAGCATCGCGCCACCAACCCCCTTCAACCCCGCTACCGAGGACTGGGAATCTTACACGGACAGATTCCACATGTTCCTCGAATGCAACGATCTGAAGGATGCCACGGGACCAAAGAAACGAGCCATCTTCCTAACACACTGCGGGCCCGCAGTGTTTAAGATGGCAAAAGTGCTAGCCAAACCCGCCGACGTGACCGAAATGGATTGGAAGGACCTCAAGCCATTGCTCCAAAACCACTACGCTCCAGCCGTGCCCATCCTCATCCGACGGCATGAATTTTATCAGCGGGACCAGCGGTCGGGTGAGAGTCTCAGTTATTTCATTGCAGAGCTGCGGTGCCTGGGAGGACTATGCGAGTTCTCCAACATGAACGAGGCCCTTCGGGACCGAATCATGCTTGGCCTTTGGGACCCCGTTCTCCAAAGTCGGTTGATGGCTAAGGGCAACATCGCTCTTGCCGACGCCATCTCCGAAGCCGCGGCCACCGAAGCAACCCGACAGTCAGCAGACCGCATGCGGAGACCGAACGCCGGGGACCGCACCACAAACAACAACCCTGCAAGGTCGACCGAGGCCCAACCTGAAACATCCACCCACCAAGGCGAACTCCACTCGATCTCGGGCACGTCCGACGAAGAGGAAGACATCCACCGACTACAGGCGGGCCACGACCAGCGCAGCTGGCGGAGTCGTAAGTCGAGGACCGCATGTGCCAGTTGCAGAGGTGACCACCCCAGATCTGAATGCTGGTTCTTCAACTCCGTTTGCCGGCACTGCGACAAGAAGGGCCACATCGCACGCGTTTGCCGCCTCAAGAAGACCCAAAGCCCCAGGCGATGGGACCCGAGCGAGCGGAGACGAGAGAGCACACACCCCAGGACCAGAGACCGGCCAACAGACAACCACTGGGAGCGAAACGGACGAGCCCAACGAAGCGGCGAGGCCAGGCAGAGAAAAGAGACACATCAGACGGTCACCATTGGCCACGCCACAACCACAGACGCCAGAAAGGTCTACATGGAGGTAGGCATCGAAGGCGAGCTCTGTAAAATGGAGGTGGACTCCGGGTCCTACCTCTCAATGGTAGCCTGGAAAGAACTTAAACGCTTGGTGCTTATCATCCAGAGAAAGCAACTAGAAAACCAGAGACTAATCCTCAAGGACTACCAGGGAAACCGCATCCCTGTAGTTGGAACAGGACAGTTTACAGTGACCTACAAGGGACACGCCGAAAGATTTCCCTTAACCATCATCGATCGAGACCGACCTAGCCTACTGGGACTTCAATGGTTTGCACCGCTAGGCATCGCAGTCACGGGCATCGACCACATCACTGAAGCCGACTGGGAACAGCAACTGGCCCGGGATTTCCAGGAAGTGTTCGACGGCACCCTAGGCAAGTACTGAGGGCCCCCTATATCCTTCAGCCTAGACCCCAACGTTCCCCCGAAATGCCTAAAACCAAGGCGGGTCCCGTTTGCACTCAAACCGAAGATAGACGAGCAAATTGACAAGCTTGTAAAGCAAGGGGTATTACAATCCATAGACCACGCCCAGTGGGACCCCCATAGTCATCCCGATTAAGCTTGATGGGTCAGTGAGAATCTGCAGGACTATAAGGCCACCCTAAATCCATTTGCACTACTTAAAGATACCAGCTGGTGTCACTCATCTCACAAGATATCCTAAAGAAATCATCCAGATTTAAGGAAAGGTCAGATGCCCCCAAAAAGGCAGCAAAAAAATTAGTGCCAAGCTTGCATCCTGCCTCTTGGAAGTTCACCCCAAAAGGACAGTGCCAGATACCACTAAAGTAGTGAAGGAAGACCCCCTCCCCATATAGAAAAAGAAACCATGAAGCAAGAAAAAATTCAAACACAATTGGAATAATTAAATCACAACAGTAGCTGTTGCTTATTAAACCAATTACCAGAACAAATAGACACAGGAACTAGCCAGATTTCTCAATCCAGTTTCTTTTCAGGAACAGAGATTAATCTTTTTCCTTCCAAACAAGCCTGAATAGGGAAAATTATCCCATCAATAAATGCAAGATTAAACATTACCAAGCACAAAATTAAACTTCACCAAAATCTAGTTTTAGACCAAAACTCAGAAAGAGTATGTAAATTCACATTTGAATGTCAATCTTTCTAGCTAGCCAAGAAGCCTTGCTGAATGTCACTCATCTTGGTTCCTTGTCATTAAAAAGCCTCTTTCCCCATCTCTGCTTCGTTATTCAATTATTTCTTCAAAGTGCTGATCATTGCATGTGCAGGGGAGTATTTCCTCCCAACAGCAGTGTAAAATCTTAAAACAACTCTTCCCCTTTAAGAAAGTATCAAGAAACAAACAAACAAAAAAAAAAAACCTTCCTTCAGAGACAGTAAGTCTAGGCATACTGCCAAGAATTGTAATAAGGGTGGAAAAAAACAAAAGGAGATTTCTTCTAACTACCAGTTCTCTGAACTGCTTAAAAAGTTAACAAGGGATTCTATAGAACCATTCAGAACTGGTAGAATCTCACCATTGTCAAACTCATGGCCCACAAGCCAGATGTGTCATGCACTGGCCATGCCCACACGCAGTTTAGCAAAGGTGGGGGGGAGTTGTCATGTGCTGATGCAAGTTTGATACTTCTGCTATAGAAGATCTACAGCCCTTAGAGATGACACCAAGTCTTGACACCAAGAGTTCTACTGCCTCTGCAGTAGAAGTCTCTTCCAGAGATGATGACAACATTCTTATCCATTCAAGCTAATTCACAATTCACAGAGAGAGAGACTGTCTTTCTTCTTCTAATGTCAGAGTTTTTTTTTTCAGCAGCTGTCACCTTCAGGCTGTCATTTTACTTTTTCAGAATGACAGCAAAATGTAATAGACACTAGTTGGTAGAATATTGGGGAGAAGATGACCATGAACTCTAAGCTGATCTAATTCAGGTTCAGACTTGTCAACTGTTATATTCAATAATTTTTCAGTATTCATACAAAGAACAGTGGCACTGTGAGCTCTCTTGCCAGAGAGGAGCCATTGACACTACTAGATGACTTCCATTTTTATTATTTTAAGTAAACCTAAAAATGTATCACATTGTATGATATAACTATTTATGCATAATCCTTGAGTTCTTTCATGGGGTCTCATAAGAAGTTAATAGTGTTTAATTTGGACCCATTTGTTAATTTAAAAAAACATTTTTTAATTATGATGATGTCTGCCTCCTGAAAAGATTTTTTTTTTCAGAAATATTAGGGCAGACAAACAAATTCAATACAGTTGTCACTTAATCAACATCTGCTCTTCTATCTTTAATATCATTACGATGCATGACCAAAATATTACTTCTTTGTTTCTCAAGAATAGCTTTACCCATTTTTTTCTTTTCTTTTCTTTTCTTTTCTTTTCTTTCTTTCTTTCTTTCTTTCTTTCTTTCTTTCTTTCTTTCTTTCTTTCTTTCTTTCTTTCTTTCTTCCCTTCCTTCCTTCCTTCCTTCCTTCCTTTCTTTTTCCTTCCTTCCTTTCCTTTTCTCTCTTTTCTCCTCTCTTTCTCTTTCTTTCTTCCTTTCTTCCTTTCTTTCTTCCCACACAATAAATTGCTGATAATGAAGCCAAATCAGTTCAGATTACCTTCCATCTTTTTCTACTAATGTGACCAACTTATTAGCACTTGAATAATCGTTGTTCATTTCCACATCTGGCTTCTAGCATGAAATTGTAAATACTACAGACAAGGCTTTTTCCTTACTGATTCTAGTACTAGTTAGATATGGACTGTGAAAATCTGAATAACTGCTAGAAAGAAGGAAAAAAGGATTTTCTTCAGCTTTCTTTTCTAGACTATCTGCATTTTAAGTAGCTCATGCAATGTCCTACAATGGCTGATATTTAAAGAACCCTTGTATGGATATATATGTACTGTTTGAATTACAACAATTCATTTAGTGACCATTCAAAGTTACAACAGCACTGAAAAAAGTGACTTCTGAACATTTTTCACACTTATGACCATTGCAGCATCTTAGGGTCACATGATCAAAATTCAGATGCTTGGCAATTGATTTATATTTATGATGGTTGCAGTGTTCTGGGGTTGTGTGATCCCTTTTTGTGACTGAAAAGCAAAGTCAATGGGGAAACCAGATTCACTTAACAACATTGTTACCGAGTTAACAAATACAGATTAACAACTGTGGCAAGAAAGGTTATAAAATGGGCCAAAATTCACCTAACAGTTGCCTTGCTTAGCAACAGGAATTTTGGGTTCAGTTGTGGTAATAAGTTGAGAACGACACGTATTTATACCACAAATTGACATTTTAGTTTTATCTGTCTGACTGCTAGGATTTTACAACAGCTTTTATGAAACCCCATTTAATGCTTGCAGTTGTGAAGCACTCATTTTGTTTGGATTGTTCTGGGTATGGTGATTGTGTCATGACCCTGTTGGAATCTGATTTAGAGGGAGAGGTCAAACAGCTGACAAGGAGTGGGAGTGTGGCTCTGCTGGCTGTGGAAGAAACTGGGAAGGACAAAGTCCAGCTGGGCAGAGTAGGGGAGAGGTAGAGCAAGGCAGAGGGAAATCGGAGAAATACCCAAACCCACCCCCTCTTCATACAAAGGCACGGAGGGAGGAATGGAGAAGGGAGCAATGTGAGTTGCATGGCTTATGTGGGAGGAAAGGGCCCTGATTCCCTTCATCAGCTGCATCTGGGAACACAGTGTTTAAAAGGGGAAGTTGCTCACAGCAAACTGTTGAGAGCAAATCATGAATTATCTGGTATTGTCGAGGCGTATCTGGGTTCCTGGCATCTTCCCAACTGTTTGTGTTTTGCTGGCCTTTCATGTCTGCAATTACTTCTCCTTCCCTAATGAGTTAATTACTGCAGCGTGGTTTGTGTGGATTTTTATTTATAGTTTGTATGTACTTCATTTTTGGACTGAATTTCCTCCACTTAAAGACTGTTCTTGTGAGAGTTTTTTCTCTAGCCGAAGGTAACCTGGACACTGGGGGCAAAGTTGGAGGTACTAAAAGGCCTCTTCTTACTTGTGTGACTCTATTGCCTTTGTGCCACATTCCGGGTCATCACAGATTGTGACTTATTCATTCATTCATTCATTCATTCAATCAATCAATCAATCAATCAATCAGTCAATCAATCAGTCAATTTATACAGCCATCCTATGATTTTTATATTACTGTAGGCAGATTGCAATAAAATAATAGTATAACAGTAAAACAAGTGAAAGACCTGGAAAAGATAACAAAATACTGCAAATAGAAATAGAATGACTGTGGCAAAAGAAAGTAATAGGCACTTTGAGTGCAATCCCAAAACAATGACAGCACCACTTCAACATCATTGGCATTGACAAACTCACCATCAGTCAATTGCAAAATGCAGCTTCAGTTGGAACAGCTTACATGCTACAGCAATATCTTTAACACCATCAAACATTGTCATCTACCTATACCAGGTTCTTAGGACTTGATAGGTAGACAAAAATGCCAGATCCAGTTTGAACATTTGGCTGATGTATGATGAACTATATAATATAAAATGAAATTGCAGTTGGGTATCATCTAACCTCTTATTCATCTGGCCAGGAGATAGCCCATACTTGGGTACAAAATCAAGTTTTGTGAAATTACTAAATCCAACCTTATATAATGGACTAGGATTATAAAAGCTTGGATTGCTGTCAGATAGTTATGTTTTTACAGCCTAAGAGCCAAAGTGATATTTTAATTAAGATGTTGGATACTTATTAAAAAAAACCAGGTTGAAATCTATTCTTGGCAATGGAAGTTAAGTGGATTACTTTAGTCCAAACACTTTCTTCTACTTGCCCCAGAGCCAGTGAGAAAGTGATCAAATTAATGGATTAAGAGGAGAAAGACCTAGGCCAAGTGTTAGATCGGAGGCGGATCGGTTCGACAGAGATGCGAGACCATTTCGTGAGTTCAGCTCTTTATTAGGTATAGGTAAAGGTCTGGGGATGCGAGCCGCGGCAGCCCTTCATATAGGGCTGGCTCGCGGCTCGGCAGCCAATGACAGCACTTTGAATTTCCCGTGATCGGCACAGCCAATCGCGGTAGATTCCTAGTGCTCCAATCACGGCTGACTGTTGACCAATCAGGTCTCCGCTGGTCCGGACCAATCAGGTGCGAGGGTTTCTGAGTATGCTAATACTGTACACCCCTCCCCTCTTGGTTTCATCCTGCGGTGTGTAGTGATGTAGTCGCATAGGTAGGCGGGGCTTTTTCCCTGCCTCCTTGACCTGCGCAGTTCAGTTCTGGTGTGGTCGTTGACTGGTTCGGATGCCTCCTCTGTCGCTCCAGTTCCTTGGGATGGAACCACCTGGAACGTTGAGCTGGGCCTTTCTTGGTAGCTCCCTCCCAGTTCTCCTGGGCTGGTTGAGCTGCCACTTCTGCTCCTGCTGGGCTTTTCCTGGCCGGGTGAGCTGGTTCGGCTGCTCCTTCCAGGTGAAGACCCTGGGGTTTCGTGCTCCATTGGTCCTGCGTCTATGGGTGAGTAGCGTTGGTTTATTTGTTTATTTACTCTCGGTGGGGGATGTTCTGTTTGCGTTAGTTGGTTTTCTTCGGTTCCTTCTCTATTGCTTATCGGTTCCCCCCCCCCTTCTAGTTTCTTGTTCGGGTGTTTGGCTGTTTGTGGTGGCTATTCTTGACCTAAGTTGGTTTATGTGCCATTTCCAGTTTTTCCCATCGCTAGTTTCCAATCGGTATGATAGGGGCCCGGTTATCTGGGTGATAGTTGCTGGCACCCAGAGTGGTTCTCCTGTGAGATTTTTGGCGTATACTGGATCCCCTATGTTGAATGTTCTGTGTTTGCTGGAGGAACCTGGGGTTTGTCTGGGTTATATGTTGGGTGCATTCTGTCTAGTGTAGAGCGTAATTTCTGGCCCATCATTAGTTCTGCCAGGCTTTTATTTGTGGTTGCGCTAGGTGTAATGTGTTGAATGAGGAGCATTTTATTGATTTTGTCCTGTATATTGGCTGTTTCTATATTCTGGATAGCTTTCTTGGTGTATTGGACCATGAATTCCACCTGCCCATTCGCCACCAGGTTAGCTGATGCGGTTAATGCATGGCGTATCCCTTGGCCTGCCAGAAATTGTTCAAACGCCAGTGCGGTGAACTGGGGCCCGTTGTCTGACACTATTACATCTGGCAGGCTGTGCGTAGCGAAGAGTTTGCTCAGTTTCCTTATCACCGCTTCCGTCGTGGTTGACTTCATGGTGCTTACCTCCAGCCAGTTGGAGTAAGCATCTACTGTGATAAGGTACATGTATCCCTTGGTTGGCCCCGCGAAATCTATATGAATTCTGGACCATGGACCTCTCGGTTTTTCCCATTCTTGGGTTAGGGCGGCGGGTGGATTGGCTCTGGACTCTTGGCATTGTTTACATTTGGCAACCCAGGTTTCGATCTGTTTATCCATTTCTGGCCACCATGCGTAGCTTCTGGCCAGGCTTTTCATCTTAACCATCCCCGGGTGCCCCTCATGCAACATTCCCAATACCTTTTCCTGTAATTTTTCAGGAATTACCACTCTGTCCCCCCAAAGTATGTAACCCTTTTCGATAAAGAGTTCGGTTTGTCTGTTCCAGAAGGGTCTGAATAGTTTGTCTATGTCCCCTTCCGGCCACCCCTTTCCCACCCAGCTCAAGACTCACACCAGCCGTTTGTCTTTATTTGTTTCTCTGGCAATGTCTGGCACGGTCACGAGTGGGTTGGATATTGTCTCTATTTGGAGTACCTCTGTTGTGGGTGCTGGGTCATCTTCCCAGTCCAGTAAGGGTGACCGGCTTAGGGCGTCTGCATGGGCGATGTCCTTGCTGGGCCGGTGTATCAGCTGGTAATTGTATGCTGCTAGGAATTCGGACCACCTCGTCATTCTTGGCGATAGAATGTTCGGTGTGGCCCTGTCCTCCACCAGGATTCCTAGCAGTGGCTTGTGATCTGTGATGATTGTAAAAGTCCTACCGTAAAGGTATTCATGGAATTTCTTGATGCCAGCGACGACTGCTAGGGCCTCTTTGTCGAGCTGACTGTAGTTCTGCTCTGGCTTTGAAAGTGTCCTTGATGAGAAAGCGATGGGTGCTTCCCTCCCGTCTGGTAGCTGGTGGCTGAGGATGGCGCCAATTCCAAATGGTGACGCGTCGCAAGTTACCGTCAATGGCAGAGTCTCGCTGTACTGGATTAGTACCGCGTCGGATGTTAGCAGGTTCTTTGTGTTGTTGAAAGTGCTCTCCTCCAGTGCCCCCCAGGTCCAGGTGGCTGTTTTATCTAACAGCCTATGTAGCAGTTCCGCTAAGGTCGCCTTTTGAGGTAGGAAGACATTGTAAAAGTTTAACAGTCCCAAGAAAGCCTGTAATTCCATTTTGTTTTTGGGTCACGGTGCTTCCCTTATGGCTCTCAGTTTCTTTTCTGTGGGGTAAACCCCTTGTTTGTCTAGGAGGTACCCCAGAAATTCAACCCTTTCGGCCCGTAGCTGGCACTTCCCTTTCTTGACTTTAAGTCCCGAGTCTCTGAACTTCTGCAGTACCTCCCTCAACCTGGCTTCTAATTGTTTCTCATTTTTCGTGGCCACCAAGACGTCATCAAAGTAGGGCACCACCCCCTCTATTCCCTGGAGGAGTCTTTCCATAAGGCTTTGGAAGACCCCAGGTGCCACGCTGACTCCAAACTGGAGCCGGTTGCAGCGGAAAGCCCCTCAGTGCATTACGATGGTTTGGGCTTCTGCTGTTGTGGTGTTGACCGGCAGTTGCTGGTAGGCTTGCGCCAGGTCGAGCTTTGCGAAGATTCGGCCTCCCCCCAGTGAGTGCAGAAGATGCTGGACTACTGGAACGGGATATGCGCTTTGTTGGAGTGCATGGTTTAGGGTGGCCTTGTAGTCACCACAAATTCTCACTGACCCATCTGGCTTGATGGGGGTGACAATTGGGGTCTCCCACCGGGCATGATCGATTGGTTCCAGCACCCCTTGCGCGATGAGTTTATTGAGTTGCTCATCGATCTTGGGCTTGAGTGCAAATGACACTCAGCTGGGCTTAAGGTGGATTGGCGCAATGCTTGGGTCTATGTTAAAGGCAATAGGGGACCCCCGGTACTTGCCTAAACGGTCGTTGAAGACTTCCCGGAAGTCCCTCAGGAGCGCCGCTTCCCAGTATGCCTCTGCGATGTGGTGTTTGCCTGTTACTTCGATGCCCAGGGGTGCGAACCACTGTAGTCCCAACAGGCTCGGCCGATCTCGATCGACGATCGTCAGGGGTAGCACTTCTGTGTGGCCCTTGAAGGTGACTTTAAAATGGCCTCTACCGACTACAGGGATTCGGTTTCCCTGATAGTCTTTGAGGGTTAGTGTTTGGTCTTCCAGTTCTTGGCGGTGGATGGTGGGGACCAGGTGCTTGAGTGTGCACCAGGAGACCATTGAGAGGAAAGACTCTGAGTCCACCTCCATGTCACATTGCTGGTCTTCTATCCTGACCGTCATGTATACCTTTCTGGCGTCGCTGGTGGTGGAATGACTGATGACGACAGTCTGGTGCGTTTCATCTCTCTGTCTCGTCTCCTGGAGTCGCCTGTTCTGACCTTCCCGGCTCCAGCGGTTCTCCGTCTGTCGATCTCGGGTCCTGGTGGGGGTGCTGTCTCTCTGTCGGGGGCTGGTATCTCATCGCCGCAGGCTGTAGTGCTTCTTATTCCGGCACACTTTGGCGATGTGCCCCCGTTTCTCGCAATGCCTGCAAATGGCTTTGAGAAAACGACAGTCCGCTCAGGGGTGATCGCTGCCACAGCCGGCACACTGGAACCTCGACTTACAACCTTGTGGTTCCTGCCGCTCCCGTGCTGATTGGAGATGGTGGATCTCCTCCTCCTCGTCTTCGGTTTCTGAAAAGGAGTCAATGTTGCCATGGTGTGTGGTTGTGTGGTCTGTCGCGGGCCTCCTCTCAGGGGTCAATGTTGCCTCTCTGGTTGCCGCTCGCGGCATGATGCTTGATTGTCGCATCTGAGCCGCTGATTTCTTGGCCGCTTCCGCTGCAGCGGCTTCGGTGAGGGTATCAGCGAGGGAGATGTCTCCCTTTGCCATGATGCGGCTCTGGAGAACAGGGTCTCGGAGTCCCAGGATGACGCAGTCTCGCAGGGCCTCATCCAGGTCGGTGAACTCACACAGACCCCCCAGATCCCGTAGTGCTGCTATGAAGTTGGCCAGCCCTTTGCCCTCACGTTGATCCCACCTGTAGAAGTCGTGCTGCCGGATGAGGATGTGCACGACGGGGGCATAGTGGCTCCGCAGCAGGGGCTCGAGATCGTCCCACTCCATCGCCTTGACGTCCATCGGTTTGGCCAAGGCTTTGGCCATTTTGAAGACTGCGGGCCCGCATTGCGTGAGGAACACGGCTCGTTTCTTGTGGCCGTTGGCATCCTTGAGGTTGCTACTCTCGAGGAACATTTGGAACCTATCAGTATAGGATTCCCAGTCCTCAGTAGCAGGGTTGAAGGGAGCAGGTGGTGAGTTGATTCCGGCCATGTTGCTGGTTGCTGCGTGCCGCTTCGCCACGTGCTGGATGGTCTCTTTGTCTCACGATCCCACCTTTGTCGCCAGTGTTAGATCGGAGGCGGATCGGTTTGACAGAGACGCGAGACCATTTTGTGAGTTCAGCTCTTTATTAGGTATAGGTAAAGGTCTGGGGATGCGAGCCGCAGCAGCCCTTCATATAGGGCTGGCTCGCGGTTCGGCAGCCAATGACAGCACTTTGAATTTCCCGTGATCGGCACAGCCAATCGCGGTAGATTCCTAGTGCTCCAATCACGGCTGACCTGTTGACCAATCAGGTCTCCGCTGGTCCGGAACAATCGGCTGCAAGGGTTTCTGAGTATGCTAATACTGTACACCAAGGGTTTTCAAACTTGGCAACTTTAAGGCTTGTAGACTTCGACTCCCAGAATTTCTGAGCTAACATGACTTGATGAGGAATTCTGGGAGTTGAAGACCCCTGACCCAGGCTCTAGTCTGCCTAAAAGCTTTGGGAACTCAGAGAGTGACATTGGGCCAGGCACTAAATTCAGATCAGGTACTTTCATTATGTTGCTATGGAAATAAAATCAAGAAAGAATGCCATGTAAATCATCAACACTCTTGAAGAGAAAGCAAGACGGAAATATAATAAACAGTGGTTTTAAAGAATTTGATTAAAGTATCTATTAAATGCTTTAGAATTGCATTTTAAAGTAGGATATGTCAGTGCTAAAATAAATAAAGATAAATGCTTTATGGAATAAAATTACCACTATGGTTTTCAGAATGTCAAAACAAGGCTGAATTTCCCAGCATTAAAATAAATAAAAAAGATTTTAATTTCCCAGTATTAAAAGAAAAAAGCCCTTAAAATTCCGTAGGCTTTCTTTCTTTTCTTTTTTTAATAAAAAGTTTTTTTATTTTTATATTTCAAGAACATCTCTTTTGGTGAACAGTATGCTTCCATGTTTTTACATTTCCATATAAATATAACCTTAGTTACATATTCATTTTTCACATTCAGTTTCATATCACATCATTACTTTGCATAATTTCTATAAATTTTCTCAAATATCCTTATATTCTTCACACTTATTGTATATATTTTCTTTTTTAAAATTGATTTTATTAAGTTTCCAAATTTTAAAAAACATAAAACAAAACTTTATACATTGTTATCAACATCAAGACATCTTTTGCATTTCCTCACATTATATGTATTTATTTATTTCTTTACCTTTGCATCTTACTCTTACTATAAATCAATATCTTTTATCCTTACATCTCAATCTTCTCCATGGTATATTTATATATTTACATATTCCCTCATTATTTTCCTAATTGCCATTTTCTTTGCTTTTTATTTCTAAACCACTGATACCAGGCATCCCAGGCCCTATAATAAATTGAATCTTCTCTGTCTTTTATTTTTTTTTTATTTTAGCCTGTCCATCTCTATAAAATCTATTTTGTTTTTTTAATAACCATGCCTTCTGGTGGAACCCTTTTTTTCTTCCAGAGTTGTGCACATGATAATATATGTGACATAGTAATCGATCTGTTTTATTGCATTTTTGTGTTATTATACCTAATAAAAAAGTTTCTGGATTAAATTCAATTTTCTGATTCATGATTTCTTCTATCCATTGTCTAATTGTATTCCAATATTTTTTTCACATCTTGGCATGTCCACCAGGAATGAAAATGTGCCTTTTTGTTTCAAATTTTTATTTCTTGTTCTTTATTCAATATACTTTTATCTGTCACATTTGCAATTTCATCCATACTCTTATTTCATTATTCAAAACATTCCATCCTAATTCTAACATCAAAAAAAGAAGTCCCCCTTTGATTACTAATTTGAGTGTACCACCCCTTTGTCTTATACATCATTCAATTACTAATTTGAGTGTACCACCCCTTTGTCTTATACATCATTCAATTAATTCTCCTTTGTAAGTTAATAACAATAATCTCCTAATTACTACATAACACATATACATTTTAAGCCAGATTCCACATGGTATTTCCCCCTTAATTACTTTCTATTACATTTATTATTTCAAATACCTTAATCTATTCAATTAATCATAAAAACTGATGTTAAATCTTTTTATAACAACCCTCATAGTTCATTTTAACTATATTCTTAATTTTATTAAACTTATTTAATATATTTATCATAACTTCAAAATGTCACATTTATACCAATTATATCTAACAATAACAAATAGTCCAATAAAAAAAATCAGTTCTAATCTTTTCATTTTTAAAGTCTATATTTTTTATATGTCACAACAAATTACTATTACTTCAAATACATTTATATTACAACACATTACCTTGCAGAATCCTCTTCCTTATTCCTAATCTACCCATTATCTCTATGTCTCCTAACTAAACAATTTCTTTTCATTCTTGTTCGATTTCCATATCTCTTTCTTTTCTGGTCCATTCTCTTATTGGCTCTTTTTTCCCTTCATTTTTTCCCTCCATTTCTTACTCCAGTTTTTATCCTCCTCCCTCTTTAAATTTCTATTTTGTTGTAACATAGTTCCTCTTATTTTGAATCAAGTTCCACTTTTGAAAGAACCAGGCACTTTTTAAAAGGTCACTAAAAAATTCACCCCTTTATCTTTAGGTGGCGCTCTCTGTTATGTCCAAGTTCCACCCTTTTTTTCCCCCACTTTCTTTTCTCTGTTTAGGGCTTTTAAATTTCAAAAATCCAATAAATTCAATTATCAATTACTGGTTTATTTGTTTGTTTTGACACATTCAAGTTAAGCTTTTAATTATACCTGTTTAGTGACAAATTCATATATTTTTTGTATAGGTTTTCTGTTGTGTATGTACCATAGTTAATAAAGTATGAGCTTGAGGTAAAGTGCAGGCTTCTGGCCCTGCACTTCTGATTGGCTGTTAGGCGGCCAGATCGGATTGGTTAGTTCTGAGGAATCCGATTGGCCCTTAACGGAGAATTCTTATTGGTTAAAAGAGCTAACGTTCATAGCTCGTTATTGGACAAATCTTACAGGGGTTGCCTATATAAGGCAGAGTTCACTGTTGTTGGTTTGAGAAGTCACTATGCAATTAAAGAGCTGAAAGTTCACCATTCAGAGGCTGTCTCCGTTTATTCCGACCCATGCTCAGTACTTTACACTGGCGATGAAGGTGGGATTTGGAGACGTCTGAACCGAAGAAGCCAGGAAGCAACACCGAGCACGTGACAGATGACGCCAACAACGGAACCATGTCCGGAGGCATCGTACCACCCACTCCATTCGATCCAAACCAAGAGGATTGGGAATCCTACATGGATCGCTTCCAAATGTTTCTCGAGACAAATAACTTGAAGGACGCCATGCCAGCAAAGAAAAGGGCGTTGTTCCTGACACATTGCGGCCCAGCCATATTTAAGATGGCTAAATCACTCTCCAAACCTCGAGAAGTGAAAGCCATGAGCTGGGACGACCTCGAACCCATCCTGAGAGGCCATTACGCGCCAACCGTGCCTACACTCGTGAGACGCCATGAGTTTTATCAGAGGAACCAACGCTAAGGGGAGAGTGTGGCCAATTTCATGGCAGACCTCCGAAATTTAGGGGGCCTCTGCGGGTTCGCCAATTTAAAAGAGGCACTAAGAGATCAAATAGTTCTGGGATTAGATGCATTAGGCATGCAAAGCAAGCTGATGGCGAAAGGCAACATCAGCCTTGCTGACACCATCGCCGAAGCCACGGCTGCAGAGGCAACCAAAAAGTCGGCTACACAACTATGGTGAAGCCACACTCCGGTACCACCACCGGCCAGCGAAATCTCACCTAGCACAGAAGGGCAGCTATTAACAACGCATCACGAGGACCTCTCTTCATCGTCAGACAGCGATGAAGAAGGGGTCCATCGACTGCGGTCCAACCGGGACCCTCGCCCGAAGCCCTTACGCCCTTGCGCTGGCTGTGGAGCCAACCATACCAGGGCCGAATGCAAATTCCGCGACGCACTCTGCCATGAGTGCGGGAAACGAGGCCACATTGGCCGGGTCTGCTGCAGCTTACCAGGACTCAGCCAGGCCTCAAAAGGGGCTAACTATTGCCAATCGACAGGAAACCGTCCTGTAAGGCAAGAGCTAATAAACCACTCCTACAGAAATCGAGCTTTGCAGAGAGAAGAGGCTCACCATACTATCACTATTGGTCATGCCTCAGCTTTGGACACTAAGAAAATCTGAGTTATGGTATAGATCCAAAAGTAGCTCCCATTCGCTTGAAGCCCCATCGAGTTCCGTTTGCTCTTAAAGCCAAAATCGACGAACAACTCGACAAGCTAATTGCTCAAGGGGTGTTGAAGCCCATCGATCACTCTCCATGTGAAACCCCTATTGTAACATCCATTAAGCCAGATGGGTCAATCCGAATTTGTGGGGACTACCGGGCCACTTTGAACCATGCCCTACAGCAGAATGCGTATCCAGTTCCGGTGGTGCAGCGCCTCCTCCATTCCTTGGGGGGGCGGGAAGCTTTTTGCTAAATTAGATTTAGCTCAAGCTTATCAACAATTACCAGTGGATAAAAAAACAGCTCGAGCCCAAACTATTGTAATGCACAGGGGTACCTTTAAATGTACCCGATTGCAATTCGGAGTTAGTGTAGCCCCGGGGATCTTCCAGAGCCTTATGGAAAGGTTATTTCAAGGAATCAAGGGCGTATTTTGATGACGTATTAATTGCAGCCCTTACCCAAAAAATCTTACAGGACCGTTTGAAATGAGTTCTAAAAAAATTCCAAGAGGCCGGACTTAAGGTGAAAAAAAATAAATGTCAATTGTATACTGACAGTGTTGAGTTTCTAGGGTACCGGATTGATAGCCAGGGCATTCATCATACCGAGAGTAAACTAAAAGCGATAAAAAATGCTCCCAGGCCATGTAACAAGGTCGATCTCCAGGCGTTCTTAGGCCTCATTAATTTCTACAATGTATTTTTACCGCACAAGGCAACTGTCGCTGAACCATTACACCGATTATTAGATAAGAAAGCATTGTGGGTATGGGGTTACCGGGAAGAGCAAGCGTTTCGGAATGTTAAAAAACTGCTCACATCTGACTCTGTACTTTTGCAGTATAACGAGACTTTGCCGTTAGTTATAACCTGCGATGCATCGCCTTTCGGGGTGGGTGCCATTTTGAGCCATGTACTGCCTAATGGGAATGAAGCCCCTGTTGCATACTTTTCGAAGACTCTTTCACAAGCAGAGCGGAACTATGGACAAATTGATAAAGAAGCCCTCGCAATCGTCTCAGCTGAAAAAAATTTCATGAATATGTGTATGGAAGGACATTTACCATTATAACTGACCACAAACCATTGTTAGGGTTAATAGCCGGGGACAAGCCAACCCCCCACATATTATCCCCTAGAATGACCTGATGGTCAGAATTCCTAGCTGTTTATAATTATCGGCTGCAATATCACCCGGGGAAAGCCATTCCCCACGCTGACGCATTAAGCCGAGCACCGCTTCCAGAGACTCTCGACGATCCGGCACCAATGGCAACCACGTTGCAGATTGAAACACTCAACTCGCTGCCTATGACCGCCCGAGACATCGCGAGAGAAACCAAACGAGACCACACCCTAGCTCGAGTCCTAGGCTGGGTAGAACGCAGATGGCCATTGGACCAAGTACCAGATGACTTCGCACCATTTAAATCTCAACAGACTGAACTTTTTTCCCAAAAGAGTTGTATCATCTGGGGCGATAGAGTCGTTGTCCCAGAGCAACTCCGGAAGACGCTACTGCAAATTCTGCATGAGGGCCACCCCGGCATCATGCGAATGAAGGCACTTCCACGAAGCTCCGCATGGTGGCCGGGCATGGATTGGCAAATCGAGCAGTGGGTTAAAGCGTGTCCCAATTGCCAACAAGCCAGCAACGCCCTACCAAAAGCCATGCCTACTGAATGGGAGATGCCACACGGACCCTGGTCCAGAATCCACTTGGATTTCGCGGGACCAACCAAGGGCTATACCTTCCTCCTTACAGTCGACGCATACTCCAATTGGTTAGAAATTCATCGTATGACGACTACGACCTCCGAGGTGGTGATCAAGATTCTAAACAGACTAGGAGAAGGCGGAGCTTCGTTCCGGTGATACAGCTGCGATCTCGGGGCTCTGAGATCATAGCCGATATTTTCGCCCCTGGTCGGTCCTAACGGACCTAAACCGTCCCGTAGAGACGGTGATCGTGAAGGGCACTGTTCCAGGATCCCAGAGATATCGCAAAATCTCTGGTTTGATCCGGAAGAAGCCCTTTCGCTGGCGGCGGAGAGGCAGCCTCCATAGCTGCTGAAGTCGGGACAGCTCCGGAAAGAAAGTGATTGGAGTGAAGTGTGTCGGCTGGGTGAGAAAAACTCTTTGGTGTTGTAAATTCGTTGAGGTTGGAAAGTTCATTCTGAAGAGAGAAGAAAGCTGTGAGATTTTTTTTTTTTTTTGACTGAAATTGTTTGAGCTGTGTTTTTTAAAGTGATGTCAAATTGAGGCTTGGGGTGTTTTTTTTTTTTTTTTTTCTCTATATTTTTCGGGAAAGATTTTACTGTGACTTTGTAGGTAACCGGATTGAATTTTCTCTTATATATATTTTTATGCTCCCTTTGATTTTTTAACTTTCTTTAGGATAGAGGCTCCCTTTGGCTACTTTTTCTTTTTTTTTCTGTATATATTATTCCTTTTTTCTGGCTGGGGGGGAGAAAGAGCATTAAGAAACTTTGTAACACTGCCAACTAGAGGCTTGAAAGTATTTTATTTGAATTGGAGAGAATTGCAAAAAGACCTCTTCTCAAGGACATTTTAACGTGATAAGATAGAGGGAGAGCACAGCAAAATATTATTGCAGGTGCTTTCCTGGACTGTTATCAACAACACTTGAGGTTTGGCTTTGAAGCTGCTGGAGAAGAGAGTCATAACAAGAGCCTTGGATAAATAACAAAGTGCAGTGTGTTTTCTTATATATACCCCATTCGCTAGCCTTTTTCTAAATTTCAATTCTAGTAATATTCTTATTTCTGCCTTTTATTTTAAAGGGAAAGCCTCAGAGTTTTTTCTTTATTTTTCTTTTTTTTTTTATTGGGACTTTTTTGCTTTTCCTATTTATGTTTTTGGACTACTTTGTTGTTGTTGTTGTTGTTGGGTTTTTTTTTTTTTGGATTATTGAGACTTTTTAATTGGATTAAGGTGTGAAGGAACTTTTTGTTTTTTCTCTTTTTGCTTTTTCTTTTTTTTTTCCTTTTAATCAATATTATTATTTTTGGATTTGTTTGTTTTTTCCTTTCTATTTTTTCCTTTTTTATGGTGGACTATCTCGTAATTGGATTAGAGTCTAGAAGAACCTGAAGATCTTTCTTCTTCCTTTTTTCCTGTTTCTTCTTGGGTTTCGTGTCTTTTACTATTGGAGTTCTCCATTTTGGATTATAATTGGCTGCTCTACCAGTTGGATTAAAAGTCAAGAAGAATTTGAAGTTTTGGAAACATTGAAATGAGCAGGAAACCAATATCATCTGGCATTTCTGCTTCTACCTCTGCTTCCCCACCAGCTGGAGGACAACGTTTAATTCAGACAATGTTGAAGCAAGATAAGGAACAAGAAAAAGTAACTTTACAGATGATTATGCAAGGAATCCAAGATCTCAAGACAAAATCAGATATCATTGAACAAAGAACAGGAAATATTGAACAAAGAACAGAAAATATTGAACAAAGAATAGAGAAGACTGATGAAAAAGTGGAAAATATTAAACAAATGATGGTTAAGTATGAGGAGAGATTCCAAAAAATCGAGGAAGAAGGAAAACAAAGAGAGAAGAAGATTGGAAATATTGACAGCAGACTAACAGCGGTTGAACAAGAAAAAGGTGGGATGTTGAGGTGGGAGATGGAAAGGTCAGAATTTTACCTCAGATTTCAAAATATAGAAGAGGAAAAAGGAGAAAATTTGGCAGCGGTAATGATAGAAATTTTGGCAGATGCTTTGGAAATTACAGAGGAAAAGATGATGGATGGAATAGATGAGATATATCGAGTCTATACAAGATATGCGATGAGAAATAAATTACCCAAGGAAGTCCATATTAGATTTACCAAAAAATCCATTAAAACGCAAATATTACAAGTAGTAAGAGAGAAAACACTGAAATACAAAGGTAAAGAGGTTGTGGTTTTAAAACAAATACCCAGAAGAGTGAGAGAGATGAGAAGAGAATATCGATCTCTGACCAAAATACTATTGGAAAACGAAGTGAATTATAGATGGCTGATTCCAGAAGGACTAATGTTTAGGTGGCAAGAGCAGAGATATAGAATTGATTCAATTGAGAAAGCAGAACTTTTCCATGCAGAATTTTTTGGAGGAAGAAAAGAGGAAGCAGAGAAAGAGGCTTCATCAATTGAGTTTCAAGATGAACAACTGGAGACTGAAAAAGAGAAAGGAGCAGCAGGGGACAGATGGATAACAAAGAACAGCGTGAAGTGAGATCCACAAGAGCTGTTAGACCTAAATATAAAGCATAATCACGGAAGAAAAAAAACTGATTACAATGAATATAAATGGGCTTAATTCAGCTGTTAAAAGAAGGAAAACTTTTCATAAATTAGAGAAATTAAAATTTGATATAATTTGTTTACAAGAAGTTCACATTAAAAAACAACATGAACAATTGTTATTACAGCCAAAATTGGGGGAAATATTTACTTCTTTGACTCAATGTAAGAAAAGAGGTGTGGTTTTATACATTAAAGAGGCTATCCCAGCAAAATTGATTTACACGGATGAAGATGGAAGAGTATTAATGGTAGAAATAATGGACAATAATATAAAAATACTCTTGATTGCAATTTATGCTCCGAACGATAAACAAGAAGAGTTTTATAAAAAGCTACACATGAAAATAATTGGACTGGACTATGTTAATATAATTATGATGGGAGATTTTAATGGAATTGTGGACAATAAACTGGACTATATAGCAACAACAACAAAGCAAAATAGAAAGGCTCTCCCAAGGTCTTTTTTTAAAATGACAGATGAATTAACTTTAAAAGATATTTGGAGAGAAAGAAATGTTAAAGCTAAACAATATACTTTTTATTCAAATAGACATTTATCATGGTCCAGATTAGATATGATTTGGATCTCAACAGAACTAATATCTAATATTAAAGAAACAAATATTGAAACAAGTACTTGGGCAGATCATAGCCCAATGACAATTAAATGGAAGGGACAAAAAAAAAGATCGAGATGGACATTAAATAATACTATTTTAAAGGAGAAAGATTTTATACAATGGATGGAGAAGGAATTGGCTTTTTTCTTCAGAGAAAATAAAAAAGAAGATACTTCAACGCAGAATGTGTGGGATACAATGAAGGCATACGCTAGAGGTTTGATAATAGATTATACAAGAAAAAAGAATATTAGGAAAAGGCAAGCTTCTAAGGCCTTGGAAGATGAGTATAAAATTCTTGAAAAAGAATTACAGAAAATGCCACAGAAAAAGGATATTAAATTGAAGCTGGATGTAATCAAACATAAAATGGAATTAATAGAGAAAGAAGAACTGGCACAGAAAATTAGAAACTCTAAACAGAATTATTTTGAAGATGCAAATAAACCAGGTAGATGGCTAGCATATAAATTGAGAAAAGAGAAGGAATCAAGAAAAATATTGAAGTTAATAGATGAACAAGGCCAAGTTTGTTATGGGAATAAGGAGAAAAAAGAAATTATTTGAGATTTTTATGGGCAACTATATAAACAAGAGAATATTGATGAAGAAAAAGTCAAACAGTATTTACAGGAAGCTAATTTACCAAAGATACCTAAAGAGACTGAAGAAATGCTAGAAAACAATATAACAATGATGGAACTAAATGAAGCATTTAAGAGACAAAATAATGGGAAAGCTCTGGGTCCAGATGGGCTTCCAGTAGAATTCTATAAAACATTTCAAGAATTATTGAGCATCCCATTGTTAGAAGTTATGAATGAAGTTATGTTAAGAAAGATGATACCTAAAACATGGTCAGAGGCTTATATTACACTTATACCGAAGGAAGAGACTGACCCATTGCAAATTAAGAATTATAGACCTATTTCTTTATTGAATGCAGACTATAAAATCTTTGCTTCAATTTTAGCAGAAAGACTTAAAAAATATTTAAATAATTTTATTCACTCAGATCAAAATGGATTTCTGCCAAAGAGACAAATTAGAGACAATATGAGAGTAATCTTGGACACTTTGGAATACTATGAGGCTCATCCTGAAAAGCAAATGGCTTTGATATTCCTAGATGCTCAAAAAGCATTTGACAACGTGAACTGGAGATTTATGTTATTATTATTGGAGCAGATGGGTTTTGCTAAAAAATTTATTCAAGCAATAGAAGCTATATATAATAAACAGACAGCAAGGGTAATGATGGAGGGGGAACTTACAGATTTTATTAATATAAGGAAAGGCACAAGACAAGGTTGCCCCCTATCTCCTTTGCTATTTGTGTTGACCTTGGAAGTGTTGAATAGAAATATTAGGGATGATAAAAGCATAAAAGGAATGAAAATTAAGAAGGAAGAATTCAAGCTACAAGCTTTTGCTGATGATTTAGCTTTTATTTTTGAAGATCCGCTAGAAACAGCTCCAAAATTACTGGAAAGGATAGAGGCATATGGAGAGGTGGCTGGTTTGAAAATAAATAAAGATAAAACAAAGATTTTGACAAAGAATATGCTTTTGAGACAGAGAGAAGAACTGGCAGATCTTTTGAAAATTCAAGTTACAAATAAGGTTAAGTATCTGGGGATATATTTGACAACAAGATGTAGCACATTAAAGGAGAATAATTATATTAAACTTAAACAACAGATAATTACAGATTTGAAGAAGTGGGAAAACTTGCAATTGTCATTAATAGGGAGAATTTCAACAATTAAGATGAATATCTTACCTAGAATTTTATTTTTGTTTCAAACAATACCAATTAGGCTTGGAAAAGACTATTTTGAAGATTTAAATAAAATTATGTTGAAGTTTATATGGCAAGGTAAAAAAGCGAGAATAAAGCTAAAGCTTTTGCAAGATGCTAGAATTAGAGGAGGTTTTGGTCTGCCTAATTGGGAATTGTATTATCAAGCTGCAAGTTTGATGTGGGTCAAAGAATGGATAACATTAAGGAAACATAGGTTGTTGACATTAGAAGGGCATGACTTGCTGTTGGGCTGGCATGCTTTTTTATGGTATAAGGGAACTAAAACACAGGGTTATTTTAGGAGACATTATGTACGGGAGTCTTTGTGGTTAAATTGGGAGAAGATAAAAAGACAATGTTATTTGAAAATTCCAGTTTGGTTATCGACCATTGAAGCATTTTCCTATCCTATAATCTACAAGAAGGAACAAACAGTTAGATATGGGGAACTTTTGGATGAAAAGGGTGAACTTAAATCGATCCAAAACTTAGATGAACAAGGTATAAGGATGAATTGGTTTTCATGTGCACAAATACATTCAAGGTATGATGAAGATTCCAAAACGGAGGGATTTTATGATAAACAGACTGATTTAGATAAGATCTTGATGGGTACTGATGAGAAGGTGATTAAAAATTATATGGTTATTTACTAGGAATGAAATTAGAGGAAGAACAAGTCAAAGAAACTATGATTGTTTGGGGGAAGAATTTTGGATATGGGATTGATTTAGAGAAATGGCAGAAATTGTGGTCTCAAAATTATAAAATGACAATGTCAACAGCATATAAAGAAAACTTGTATAAGATGTTTTACAGGTGGCACTTTCCTCCGACAAGAATAGCAAGAATGTTTAAGAACAAATCTGAAAAATGGTGGAAATGTCATCAGATACCTGGCTCGTATTACCATATGTGGTGGACTTGTGAGGATGCTAGAAAATATTGGACTATAATTCGCATGTGGTTGGAAAAAATGACAAAGAAACATATAGACTTGAAACCAGAGATCTTCTTATTGGGAATTTTACCTGATATATATAGTAAAGATTTGAAATACCTGATTGTAAAATGTATTAACAGCGGCCAGGATTGTATTTGCTAAAAATTGGAAGAATGAGAAAATACCATTACAGGAAGAAATCATTAAGAAAATATTGGAATGTGCTGAGATGAGCAGATTGACATTTGAAATTAGAGAGCAAGAGGATAAACAATTTTACGAAATTTGGGATCTTTTTTATAAATGGCTAGATGATAAAATACGACAATAGAATATTTAGAATGCTAGATAGTAAGGAATATTTTTATTTTGCTATTATTTTGTTATTTGATATTATATTTATAAAGGGTTTTTTAGGATTGATTTGATATGATTATATGATTTGTTATAGAGTAAACTGGTTTAAAGTATTGTTAGCTCATAAAGCATGAATGATTAAAAATATAGTCAAAAACTTCTTTTTTTAGTGATATTAGGATATATAAGTTTGGATTGACAATATGAGTTGTTATGTAACATAATTGTGGTTGAGACTACAGAATGAATGCACAAAAATGATGAACCAACTGACACACTGGATGTACATATAAGAGTTGATGTTTTTGTGTTTTGTTTGTCTTGTTTGTTTGTAGAAAATTAATAAAATCTTTTTCAAAAAAAAAAAAAAAGATTCTAAACAGACTCTTTGCAACCCACGGATTGCCAGACGTCCTGGTGTCCGATAACGGGCCACAGTTTACTGCACTAATGTTCGAGCAGTACCTCACTGACCGAGGCATCCAACATGCACTCACCTCGCCTGCGCACCCTGCGACCAATGACCAAGCAGAATGCATGGTCCAATTTGTTAAAAAGACTTTGCAAAAAGTGGACTATGACAATATCGATGACAAGGTCAACCAAATTCTCTTTTTGCAACACATAACTCCACATAGCGTCACCGGCAGTACTCCCGCCGAACTACTGATGGGACGTAGATTCCGCTCCCACCTCAACCGGTTGCACCCTGCTTATGAACCGGAAAAGCCAATAGGATCCAGCGGCCGCTATCGCACCTTCCAGGTAGGAGACCTCGTTTACGCACAAAACTTATCGGGCGACCCGTTATGGATAGAGGCGACAGTAGTACGAGTGACCGGCCCCAAATCCCACATGGTGAAATGCTGTGACAATAAATTGTGGAAACGACATATCGACCAATTGCGGTCACGACTCGCAATGGCCAGTCAACAACTCCCCCATGACCAAACCGAGGGGGGGAGAGGTACGGAAGAAGATGAAGTTCCAGGGAACCTGCTCGAAGGGAATGACGAACTAAGTGATATTCAGGAAATGGAGCAAGAAGGAGAAACGTTTGCACCGCAAGGAATTGCAGCTGAGCAAGAAGCAGAACCACTGCCAAACAACAATCCACCTCAACAGGATTGCAACCAACCAATCCAACGAAAATCCGAAAGACTTAAAAGACAACCGTCCTATCTAAAGGACTATATAACTTCACCGTAATTAAGAAGCCAGGGGGAAGGGGTGTTGTGTATGTACCATAGTTAATAAAGTATGAGCTTGAGGTAAAGTGCAGGTTTCTGGCCCTGCACTTCTGATTGGCTGTTAGGCGGCCAGATCGGATTGGTTAGTTCTGAGGAATCGATTGGCCCTTAACGGAGAATTCTTATTGGTTAAAAGAGCTAACGTTCATAGCTCGTTATTGGACAAATCTTACAAGGTTTGCCTATATAAGGCAGAGTTCACTGTTGTTTGGCTTGAGAAGTCACTATGCAATTAAAGAGCTGAAAGTTCACCGTTCAGAGGCTGTCTCCATTTATTCCGACCCATGCTCAGTACTTAACACTTTCTTTCAGAGACTTGGAGATTTTTTTAAAAATTTTTTTGCAAATAACTGTATATTTTCAGCAAAAAAATTCCTTTGACATTAATTACCATTGAAAAGGTGGAAAATCTAACTGATTGTCTAGTCTTGCATTTTCCTTAACAAATTGGAAGAAACCTGTGGTTATTATACTGAATTATTTTGTTGTGTGTATAAAGAAACAAATAAGGTAGGAAATTATATTTAACGGTGAATTGTAGGGGGAAATGCCATATATGCAATTCATTAGCATTTCCCTCTATGAACCTTGGAAAACTGTCAGCCCATGTTTCTCAACCTTAGTAACTTTAAGATGTATGGACTTCAGTTCCCAGAATTCCTTAGGCAGGAAGCATCAAGCTTTCTGGGGAATTCTGGGAATTGATGTCCATACATCTTAAAGTTGCTAAGATTGCACAACAGTGTTGAAACAGAATCCATTAAGGCTCTTTAGAGTAGTATTATCAGCACTGCTGTGATTAATATATTCTTTTAATATGAAAAGCTGTCTGTGACCAATGCTGAATAAGCAAAATAATTAGTTTATGTATGATCTCTTGATTATTTTAAGATTTCACATTCAAGACAAATAACAAATAAATTTATTATATACCTAAAATTATGAACATTTATGAAAAGTACAGGATAAATAAATTATTTACCTAGCATTGAAAAAGCATCAAGGTAGGTCCCAGGTGAATTTTTCTGGAGAAAGCATTCTCTTAGCATAATGACCTTTCTCCTTTCTTCTCATTGATCTCATTTAACATGATGGAATTTCCCCGAGAAACCCTTCCTAAGATTTCAGCATGCAGAATTTGTCAGCAAGGTGTTAGAGTAATAAGTCCATTTTTAATAGCAAAGAGATTTGGGCATAGGGAAAATAAATGTCTCTTTTTCTGCTCAGTCTTTCCAACTCCATGACTCCAGGTAGAATTCTGGCCCTACTTCTTCTTTCAATAGTTCTTCTTTCAATACTTCTTCTTTCAAAACAGGACTTTTGCTTTCCAAATGGCCTTTTCCTTGTGACTGACACAATCTTGTGACAAAAGAGAAGTAACAACTACATTCAACACCCAATATCTATTTACTCATTCATTCACTCACTTGATTTACATGGCCATCCATTCGAAACTCTGTAATGACAATGAAAGGAGGTCCTGATGGGCTTAGTTACAGTAGAATTCTATTAAAATATTTCCATCTTAATTTTTAATTATTTTAAATTGTTTTTATGATGTATTCCACCCAGAGTCACTTGTTAAGCTAGGCAGCTATAAAAATCAATAATAAATAAAACCTTGTTGAATTAAATTACTTTACCTAGTTTAATTTGTAAGGAGACTATAGTACAAGAGTATCAAACTCAAAGCTTAGATCTGGGCTGTAGGGCCACCCTGGAAACAGCAAACACCCCCCCCCCCCCAGTGCCTCTGTCAGTATGGAGGTTGGGAGGGCCATGCAAGGACCTCCCAGGTTCCATTTTGGCCACAAAGGCCTCCTGCAGCCAGTGAAAACAGAGCTCAGGGAGGTTGCATGTGGCCTGCCTGGGCTCCATTTTCAGCCACGATGGTCTCCTGCAGACTTCTGCCAGCAAAAACAGAGCCCAGGGAGGGCTTCCCAAACCCTGTTTTCACTGGCAGAATGTTGCAGGAGGCCATCACAGAATGTTGCAGGAGGCCATCACAGTTGAAAATGGAGCCTAGGTGGGCTGTCTTTTAGCTGGCAGAGGGCTGCAGGAAGCCATTGCAGCCAAAAACAGAGCTTTGACGAGTGACATTGAGCTGGCAACACCCACCCTGACCACACCCACTCTGACCCCCCCCCCAAGGTCAACTACAACCCTGATATGGCCTTCAATGAAATCAAATGTGATACCCCTGCTATAGTACATTCTTGTACAATCCACTGGTTTTCTAGTTGGGCATAAATAAATGAAAATGATAGGAAATTGCTACACTTTTAAAAACTACATCACATGAACATTATGTTCCTCAGATTTATCTTCTTTTATTTATTTATTTGTTCATCCACCATCCATTATTTCCGCATTTATCGCTTGGTTTTAGTTAAAACCAAGCAATAAATGTAAAACTGACAAGTTATAGTCATCTTCATTTGCAATAATGTCTTCAGTTTCCCCAAAGGCCCAAGACCAAAAAGAAAATTATGAATCATTGCATTCTAATGGTTTGTTTGGAAGTTAGTTTGAAAATTTATTCACCTGCTCAGAACAAAGACAAAGAAAATTTGAAGTACTAAGGGAACAGCCACATTGGTTTTCCTCTGGTAGTGAGGTATTTTCTGACTGGCATATTCTCAATGCAGATGTTTTCTAAAAGGGCACCTTCCCATCTTAGTGGGAGCTCCCATAAGCATGTTCTTAAAATGTCAAACATTTTCACCAGTCCAAAATGATTGCTTGTTTCTGCTGTCCCATGATCCTTCATCCTGTTTTATAGCTGATGGTTAATGTACTTGTCAACTTTCTGGCAGAAAAAAGTTACAAAAGTTTTAGCCCAATGAGTTATAGATGCTTAAAGGGAATAATTTGTAACTTTCTGAAATGTATTATTAAATGTGTAATGGAAACTCTGGCAGATCCTTATCTCCAGTTCAGGAGAGCTTTTAGGAGCAACTAAAATAATCTCTTTTTAACACTAGCTGCTCTTAACAGGATGGTTTTTACTGATATTGGCCATATATCTTCTATGGTAATAGGGACTTTCAGGAAAGAATATTATACAGTTCCAGATTGCATGTCCTTCATTGGGAGATGCTGGTAAATGCCTGAAGGACCATATTTCATCTAAATAGAAGAAAGAGTTCTTCTGAAAATTAAATAGAAACAGGCACATTCTCCTACCAAAGAATATATTGATGGTTTGCTTATTCTTTCATGATCCAATTGCCCATTTCTGGACATTCAGCCTAGAAGCACAGCCTGAAAATAAATCCTCTTTAAAGAACTTGCCATATAATATCAATTTATAATCATTAAATTCAGTCAACATCTGAGTTTTTATTTGCAGAAGAGTCCTCTTCAGAAAAGAAAAATGTACTTTTCTGTCAGCTTTGTCTACTTATTTTTAATCATTCTCTTTAATAAACAATTGCTTCCATTTTTAGAATAATATTTTGAAGGAGTTCTCATTGTCAGAACACAGAATTATTCTGTCTATCTTAAATAACTGAGAAATGTTTTTGAGTTCCCTCTTTTTCATGGTAGATGGTGCAATCCACCATTCATTAGTCTCTTTTATGTTAATCTTTCCTAAAACAAACATTTTTTCCTAAAAACAATCTGCATGAAACCTTAAATTTAAATACAATTATTTAATGGACTTTTGCTCAAGATATTAAGCGCCAAATGCATTCTCGTTTCATTTCATTTGCATTTGTAAATGCATTTTGGTTTATCTTTTGAAGCCAGGAAATGGAGCTGAATATTTTGAGAAATGCAAGTTTCACAGAATTGCTATATTCTGATTGATGGTTTTGCAGAAGTCCATTGATATGAGGAATTGCAAAGATCATATCTCCCAATAATTACTTCTTATTTATTAGTTTTAAATGTAAATACATGCTGTGAGATGATGTCTGGATATATGGACAGCATGCAAACCTGAGAATAGCCAAGTCTCCATCTGGTAGAAGAATGGCTATCATACAGTAGACTTTGTACACTTTAATTGGACAATGCACTAAAAAGGCATTTTGTTCTTAATGGCCATATGAACACCAGGATACTTTACTAATTAACCAGCTTTTTGGCAAGCGTGGAGTCCCAGATGGTCCTAATGAATCTATGCCACTGTCCAGCTCCTTTGTGAATGGTCTGTTTGACCAGGACCTGACAGCTCTTAGTAGCTTACCAATATGTTCATTTAGCTTCAAAATGCATTGATAAAATTGTTGTAATAAGCTCTCTATTTCTAATTAATTCTGATTCATCACTGCCAAGGAATTCTTTGTTCCGAATTTCAGAGACCGTTAGTCCAAAATCCTAGTTCTGATTTTCATGTGTGAAATTGCACCACCATCCCACTCAAAAACACCCACTCACTCTTTCCCAAAAATTGCACAATTGTGTAGTGAGCAAATGGAAAAGAAAAAGAGAGTTAGAAGAGTTTTATTCCAAATTTGCTAGGAGAAAATATGGAGTTCTGTCCTTGTTAGAACCCACTGTAGGAAAACTATTAGCTATATGTAACATTTAGCAAACTTTATTTCTTCTAATGAAAAAGTAGGCAAAAAATAAATAGGAGGAGTAAAGCAAAAAGAAAATAGCTGACAGTCTGGTGATTTGTACTCATTATTATTTCTTTAATCCTTGAAATGAAGCAATGTTTCATTCTGAAATGACTTGTCCTCATACTCATACTCCTAAATTAAATCTCATTCCCATTAGTTAAGGTCCTCTGGTCATCTATTTATGCTACATTTCCTAGAGGAGGGTTCATGCTAGGGAATAGTTTGATGAAGGAGGCTGAATAGCTCACACAGAAATGCAAAAATGTATTAGTGAAATTATATAGCTGCAGTTAAATGCTACAAATGCAGCATTTAAGCTAATTGGAAAATTATCTATTTTTTAAGTCAAAGATGCATAAATGCATTTTATCTAAAAATATATTCCTTTATATTTTGAACAACTTGAGATATAGTACTTGTATTACATGATCAAAATAAGAGCAGATTGTAGATTGGAGAAATCTGAGTTCAAATGGCATGTCAGCACAAATTTTGTGGATAACTTTCACCCTGGTACTATCCTTTCTACTTTCCATCTTTCTCTTCCTCTTAATACTACATGAGGAGAAGGAAGAGGACTGTCCTATGGATTTTTGAGATATTCCTTGAACTTTTAAAATATGTGTTATATATTTCAAATATGTCAAAAGAAAAGACCCAAACAAACCCTGAAGGCTAGGGACAAATATTTCTGCTAAATAAGTTTATCTTTCTAACCAGCCTAAACAGAAAATCATCTTTAAACTATACACAACCTGTTAAATTATAGTAAATATTGTAATTTTCTATATTTTGAATTTTTTTAGTTAAGAATATTTTGGTTGTTTTATACTGATCACTGCTGTTCCTGAAATACATGGGGGTTTCTTGCTATAGTGATATATTATTCAGGAATTAACAGATGCTCTTACCATGTCCTATTTCCATGTCATGGAAATGGAAACAGGTTTTGGTGAAAAATAATGTGCATCAGTATATTATTGTACAGTAGTAAGCAATGATTGGAGAACTGTGGGCATCAGCATATTGTGGTAGAATTTTGTTCCATTATTCTTGTTTTTTAATAAATCCCTTTGTCAGTTGATACTGAGAATGAAAGGTTTAAATACCTGTTCAGAGTTCTTGTTAATATGTCACCATGTGTCACCACTGCTATGTGAGCTCCATTGATTTCTGTTTGGCTTATGAGTTAAATTTAAAGTGCTGGTTTTATTATCGATAAAGAATCATTTAGCATAGGGCCTGCCTATCTGAAAGAGAGTGTTAGGCATCCAGAATTGTCCATTGCAATCAATCACTCCGAAACAAGTATAATATCCAACTGATTTCTTTGGAACAGCTCTTGTACTTTTACTCAGTTTCCAAACTGAAAGTCATTTTCATTGCATTTCATAAAATCCACCTTCTCTCCTCTCACTTCTTACACTTCATTAATCACGAGAACCAATTAACTGCAACTGGAATTTTTTAATGCAACATATGAAATAACCTTGAATTTTCCAACTCCTCCACCCTGCCTTGCATTCCTTATAACAATCTTGGCAGCTGAATCTCAGAGCTGACAGGGAGCTTGTCTTAGGTAGCTGATTCTGTCCACCCAATCAGAGGTGGTATTCAGCAGGTTCTGACCAGTTCTGGAGAACCGGTAGCAGAAATTTTGAGTCATTGGGAGAACCGGCAAATACCACCTCTGACTGGCCCCGTCTACACTCTGCCTCCCAAGTCCCAGCTGATCAGCTGGGTCTTTTTTTTTCTTTTTTTTCGAACAAATTTTATTAATTTTTAAAGACATACAAAACATAAATACACAAAAACACAAAACATAAAAGCATAAGAAATCTCTTTTCTGAAAGTTGCTTAGTCCTGGGTTAAAACTCTTGGTACAGACACAAATTCAAATTCATATTCATTTAACATACCATTCCATATCTTATTAGCATTTTCAATTTTCTATATAACTTCTCTCTTTTAAATTTTCTCAATTTTATTTTATTTATCTCCTCTCAATTCAAATCATAATATTTATTATTCTTTGTCTGTTCTATTTCCAGCTATCCATTTATCTTTCTTCTTTGAAAAAAACTTCTGTACACTAAATGGAGTATGATGCCTTTATCTCTTTCCCCTATATTTATAATACTTAATATAGAACACATAACTTACATTGGGATTCTGTCTGGTACGTTCTAAAATTATATAGTATTATCAAAACCAATACAAATCTATTCATTAATATTGATATTCATTTATATCTTAAACATTTAGCACATTACTTTTCAATTAAATCACATACTTTTATGGGAGCACTTACTTTCCATAGTTATTCCCCCCCATCACATATTATAAATCATTATTTCATTACAATGTTCCCCCTTCTTCTACTTCAAATCTCTCATTTCACAAAAAGTTTCACTAGGATAAAATAGTCTAATCATTAATATTAACAATCATTTATATCTTAAACATTTTACCCATTTCAATTAAATATCATGCCTTTGTGAGAACACTTATGCTTTCCAAAATTATTCCCCCCCCCACATCACATATCTTAAATCATTGTTTCATTACAGTACTCCCCTTTTCTTAACAAAAATTTCACTAGATTGTACTAAATATTTTATCACATTTTAAATTACATATTATTTCCAATTTTCTATGGTTATTTCTAAATACAAACATAGAAATGCAATCTTATGTACCTTTCTAGAATCCCTTTTTCAATAAAATTTATCCATTATCTCTAAAAAAACTTTTGCTTCTTTACATCTTGCTCCCCACCATTAAGGCTTCTCATCCCTTTCTTTCTCCCTTGCTTCTTCTTCTCCATGTCCTCTTTACCCCCTTGTCTCTCCACCTCCCTTTTATTCTGCTTTCCCCCTTTCTGTTGTTTCCTAACATAATGTCCCCTTTTCACCTTATTCTTCTCTTTTTGGGTTGTTTTTCCAGGTCTTAAAGTCTTCTTTTCCTTTTTCTCTTTCTTTTTCCCTTCTCCGACCAAAGTTATTTGTTCATCAAAGATGGCTTCTTCTTTGTCCCCATCATCCTGTTGCTTATTCAGCTTCACATAAGTACAAAACCGCCATTTCTAAAAATTGAAAAAGAGTGCCAAGGACATCTTTCCCTTCTTGCTTTTCTTTTTCATATTTTTGGTATACAAGTTTCAGTCCATCCACAAGTGATGCCATTGTGTAGAGAAAACGTTTTTCCAAACAACCACCCAGGTGCTTTTAATCAGAAATAATTCTCAGAAGTTCCAAAATCACCAAACAATCCAAACAAGCTGTTTCTTTTAGATACCTTCTCCTTCTTCACTTTCTCTTTCTGGGGTTAAAGTTTAGTCACAAACTTTAAAATATATCTTTTAGAAGTCTTATTGATGTTTAGTAACTCTTTAGAATTCTAGGCAATCTTCTCCTTATTTTCAAATTTTGCTCCAATTTTTTTTCCTGTCCCTTCCCTCTCACAGCCAAAAAGATTTTTTTCATCCGCTGTCACGTTAGGAAGGAGAGTGAAATGAAAACAAAAAACAAAAAACTTTCCCTTTTAGGATATTCGCAGCTTGTAACTCTCACTAGAAACAATGTATCCTTAGCAGCTTTCAAGATTCCAGGGCACTTTCTCTTGCCTTGTCCCGGTTGAAAGCAACTTTCATAATTCTTCCAACTTTCTCCCTCCTGCACCAGCTTGTCCGGCTGCAGATTTCTTCATGGCGGCCATTGCTGACCGCCGCTCCTCTGCCTTGGGAAAAGCTGGGTCTTCTTTTGTTGCCCTGCATAGGAGAATGGAACTGGAAAGCAGGTTAGTGGAGTGGGGAGGGAATGGAGATTTTGCAGTAACCTTCCACCAGGAGTGCGGAGGGAATGGAGATTTTACAGTATCCATCCTCTGCCATGCCCACCAAGCCACACCCACAGAACTGGTTGTTAAAAAATTTGAATCCCACCACCGCACCCAACGGGTGTGCTCCATAAGTAAACATGGCCCACTTGTGGCATGTAGGAAGGGCCTGCCTCTTCTGTTGCATCTCCCACCTTTTGGAACTGCATCCCTCAAAACATAAGGACTACACTCTCACTCTTGGGGTTCTGAAATGCTTTAAGTTGCAGGCCAGGGTTTGAAGTTTATTATTTGTTCAATGGCTTGTTTATTGATATTGCTGTCAATTAAATTCTTACAGTCTAGCGTTTCCATTTTATTGAATATTTTAGCTATTTTGTGTTCTGTCTAATTTGTATGCTTCCCAGAGTCCGTTGGAGTTGGGTGGCAATTTTTTTTACAACTCTTTAACCCCTTTATTTACACTGAATGGAACTAAGTGTTTACTGGCCAGATACCCTTCCTGATACCTATGCGGAGTTTGCAGCAGATATTTTCTCTTTATACTCTGATAGAGAACATCTGTTGCCGCCTAGGATTGAACTCTCAATCTTCTAAGAGGGAGGCAAGAGTCTTGACCTCTGGGCCACAATGCCGTTCTATTTGGGTGGCAAATATATTTTGATAAATAAATAAATAATCTGCCTTCTGGAAGAGATTCAGATGAAGAATGATTACTTCTGAGGGAGAGCTTAAACTCTGCGGCTTTAATATAATGCTTATTCAACTTTCTGCTCCAACCACTGATGCAGAAGAGCAGATTGATAAGTCTTTTGGTCAAGTTCAATCTGAAACTGACAGAATATTCAAGCAAGATGTGCTGCTTATGATGGAATATTGGAAAGACAAAGTTGGAAACAGATTGTCTAAGAATAATCTAGGAAGCTGAAATGAAACAGCAGAATCAATTTCTGTCAATTCAATTATTTCTTCTTTGCTAACGCAACAACTAAAACAATGTCTATAGACATTGACATCACACAGAAATGAAACTGGTACATCACACAGAAATGAAACTGAAATAAAACTGAAAATGTTATTGATGCAAGGACATAGAAAAGCTTAGCTATAAAACTGAAGATGTGAAAGTTGATATGCAAGTTCCAAGTCAAGCTAAAGCAGAATAAAACCAACCAGTTTTCAGAATATCAAGTTGAGCATATTTTAAGGAGAACATTAGGAATCACTTTGAAGCCCAAAAACTAATTGATAAAGAACCAAAAAAAATGTAGAAATATGTTAAAAACTTCAAAAAGATGAATGTAAAAAGAGACTGTTAAAGAATAAGAAGCAGAAGAAATCAGCCTGGAGAAAAAATGTCTATGAAACCACTAAGAATCAGTAGTGTCTCAATGACACATAATCTTCATCAACATACAGTATTTCTCCATTTTATTTGCATGTCATATCATTTCTATGCCTTTCCTGATTAAAGATAAGTAGAGAACATATGCTCAGAATGCTCAATTCTGCAGAATTAATCTGCAGAGTTCTTCTGCCTCTGACTTTGGTTGTTTTCTTACAGATATTTCATTACCCAACTAGATAACATCTTCAGTGCTATAAGGGAGTGGGGTTTGCTCTCTGTTTATTCCAATAGCTTGCTCTGACAGTGTTGGGGAGAGGTGTTGCTTTCTCCTTCTAGTTCCTTTGTTAGAGTATTATTTTCTGCATAATTGTTTGTCTGGTATTCATCTCAATGTTAAGCACACTTTTTAGCTAATCTGATTTGAAGTTAGTTCCACTGGAGGTCCAAATTGGTGTAGAGTTCTACTGTTGTATCCAAAAGACTGTTAAAAGCATATGTTCCTCTGGGAATGATAATAATGGGACTTGGGCCACTGGGAACTGGAATTCCATGATCTTCTTCTGATTATTTGATCATAGCTATTCATGTATAGCTCAAAAACATAAGTTGATCAGATCCCTTATACCCTTTGAAATTGAAACCAGCTGATGCTTCGAAATGCAATTTAAAAGTCTGCAATTTGACCATATGGGGAAGTAGAAAGAGACAATAAATTAGGGATCTGGAAGGGGAGTCAAAATGTTGATACTTTTTAGAGAAGAACACTGAATTGGAGTTATCCAAAAAAAGATCCACTAAAACATAGATGTGGCAGATGTGATTCCAACTTGCTGATGCAGCTCCTTGCCATCATTTCTGCATTTCACATTTTACCTGCCTTAGAACAGAGGAAAGTGTCAAGTCAAAGTCAAAAGTTGTAAATCAGAGTGAAATATATATCCCTGTCCAAACTAAAATGTTTAAAAATGGGCAGGTAAGCAGAGATGACTGTCCATTCAGAGGTCACCATGAAATTGGTTCAGAAATGTTGATGTATTACTTATTTATCTGATGTATATCCTTTTTGTCTTGTAGTAGAAATAGTACAACAGACTGAAAGATCCCTGGGAAGGGGAGAGAGAATTCTAAATATTTTTTTTCAAAATTGAACATGTGGATGTTACCATATTTTAGGAACCATCTTCATCTTCAAATAAAAATAATAATAAAAGACATTTCCTGAAGAGAGAAAAAATTCAGCTTATATCTTTCCTATCTTTCAAAAAAAATGATGTTTACATATACACATATAAATATAATAAATATGCATAAAATACATATGTACAAAGCATTGTACCAACATACAGCAAAGTTCATTCTCTTCAATATTTTATTTTTGCCTTTTAAAAATTTTGTGTTTTATATTGAGTATTTCCAAGAAGCATATATGAACTTACCAATATCTGTAAATCAAAGCCTATGTTGCCTCCTCCTTTATCATTCCTAACAGCCAGACAACAGAAAGAAGTTCTCCCTTGCCACTATTGATTACAGGCAATGAAGTGTGTTACAAAAAATACATCAAGGTTTTAGAAAAGGAACAAAATATGTTTTCTCTTACAAGATTAGTTTTCTACATTGCATGCCCTACTTTTCCTCCATGGGAACATATGAAGTAATTCATCATTTTTTCACAACAACCCTATAAAGCTGATTGGTAGAGGATTTCTGTGGGACATACAATGAACTGAAGGTGGCTTTGCCAAAACAGAATCCACAACTATGACCAAAACCAAAGAACTAGTGAGGAGACCGTTCTCTGGAGCTTCTCTGAATAAAGAGTTGATCAAAGATTGCCCATACATGCTCTGGACAATTGCTACTCATGAGGAGATCATGAAACTATGGTTTTCTGTTTGAACAACAGAAGATGATGGGATAAAAAGTTCATGACCATGCTTGAGACCTGTAAAAGAAGTTTACAAATCTCACTTTCTAATCACTTTCAGGAATTCCTTATTAAGTATTCTAAAACTATTAGAGACCTTTGAAATTAGAGGTTTGAAAAGTCTTCATCAAATGAGCTTATCTTCAATTCTGAACAAAATAAAAATTAATTACAAATGTAAAAATTTAAAGATTTTGAAGTAAGCATCAAAAAATAAATAAGATTTTAAACTAAAAGAGTTGTAAAAAGATTAAGGGTCCAGACAAGTTTGAAATAATTACTTTTATTAAAAAATTTTGGAGTTAACTATAAAAAAATAAGTAACTCCTCATGGGAAATAGACTTGTTTTGGTTATCCTGGCAAATGCAATAATAACAAACTATAAATGATGGTTTTAGAAACTGGACACTAGTGGAATGTAAAAATTTAACCAGATCAAATAAAGTGATGTGATGTTATCCATTCAGTCATGTCCGATTCTTGGGGATTCTATGGGCCAGATCCCTCTACATCTTCTGATTTTGGAGTAGTTTTTTCTGTTTTTAAAGCAGAAAAAAGAAAGCACAAAGTCTTGTAGAAGGTAATAGTAGGTCTAAAAAGGAAATAAAATGTTATAACATTGGATATATTAAAGGAGATCTTTGAAGAATGGAGCCAGAAGTTAATAACTACAGTATCAGTACTGTCAGTAATGATGTATGTTTTTAGGGATGGAACTGTTTTTAAAAGATACTAATGGAGAAATGATAGATATGAAACAAATTTTATCTGATAAATTAGAGAAAATACAGGATGTGGAAGTACAAATTACAGGCCAAGAGAATGATCTGTAAATTATGCTTTATGAGGTATACAAAAGAAACTGGCTGAAGTTTGAAAAATTAAAAAAAAATGCACAAATGTTAAACCAAAAGAATGTTCTGGAAACAACAACAACAACATCTGCTTCAAGTTTCTTCCTTCTGAATGACTCTAAATCCATGTGCCCATTGCATGACTCACTATTTTTTTTTTCAATTTTCCATTTTTTCCTTCGGAGCTGGCTTCCCTAGAATATCACTTTATCATCTTTGTCCCTTTGTCAAATAGCTGTATATTTATGAGGCTGTCAGATGCTTGTGAATTTACACGAACCTTTAAACAAGGTCAGAGCTCTTCCATTAGGAAGATTGAAATACCTGATATGGGTAGCAGCTCATGCTGAAGAATAAATTCTCCAAGACTCTAACCACTGACATCTTACTATGCCATCCATGTATGTCATGCATACACAACCAGAGCTACTAAATACTTTGTCAGCCACATTCTACAGAGGGTCCCAAAGGTATTTTTTTTGAAAGGCAACTGGACTTTGTTTTTCCTTAAAGCTGTTTAGTTTCTCATCCAAGAAGCTTCTTCAGTTCTGACCGAATGGTGGGAAATGGAAGGGTTGAATGGTACAAATGGGTGGTCAAAATTCAGGTGACCCTGAGGCCACAGATAAACTTCCAAGTGGCCTCAATAACTCTCAGAGAGAGTGCTAACAACTGGATGACTGCCAGGAACATAAATCTTTCCATTCCCATTTCTGAATGAAGAAGCTTCTTGGATGAGAAATGAAACCTCTTCAAGGAAAAACAAAGGAACTCTAGATGCCTTTTGGAAAAAATACCTTTGGGACAATCATAACCTAGATGACTGAGAATTTCCATAGACTTATTCAGAGGGATTTTCAAGGAAAGAGGGAGTCAAGGGAGCAACCACAAATGTGCAATCCAAGTCATCATTTTGAATTCTTTTATAATCCTCCCTACATATATCTCTGAACCTATGGAGGCTGTTCTGAGGGTATCTTCCAATTAGGAGACATGACAACAAAATTGCTTTCAGTCACTACCATGCATGGCTCTGAAAATATCCCATGGCTTTAAAAATCTAGCTGTTATGGATGTAGTCTGTAACCAAATGGAAGTACTGCTACTCTGTGAAAGGGGTACAAGGAAGAAAATCCATGGCAGTTGGTAGCAAGAACAGCACTAAATCTTCCACTTACCTCAAGCAATGGCCTTTTTTTTTCAGCTGAAACATGGGACTTTTTGGGTGGTCCTGGATATGAACTAACCCAGCACTGAAATTTCTGTACATCAAAATATCTATAGGACTGCAGAAAAAACAATTACTACCAACCTGCCTTCAATCGAGGACCTGTATACTGCATGAATCAAAAAGAGGGTTGTGAAAAATATTTACAGACCCCTCACATCCTGGACATAAACTATTTCAACTCCTTCCCTCAAAACAACACTATAGAGCACTGCAAACCAGAACAACTAGACACAAGAACAATTTTTTCCTGAAAGCCAGCACTCTGCTAAACAAATAATTCTCTCAACACAGTTCAACTATTACAAAGTCTACACTACTATTACTGTTAATCTTCTCATCACCCATCTATTCCCACTTGTGACTGTATGACTGTAACTTTGCCACTTGTATCCTTACGATTTATATTGACTGTTTCCTAGTAGGATTTGATTGCGTATTGTACCCTATGACTATCATTAAGTGTCATACCTTATGATTCTTGGCTCTTAACGAATGTATCTTTTATGTATACTGAGAGTATTTACACCAAGACAAATTCCTTGTGTGTCCAATCACACTTGTCCAATATTCTATTCTATTCTATTCTATTCTATTCTATAATTGCCTGTGAAGACTTGTTGATGGGTTGATTCTGCTAATAACATGTAGATTTGGCTTTATTTTGGAAGGACAGCATGTAAGTGTGACACTTAGTTTAAATCAACAAGTACAATATCTTGTATGTCATGTTTTTCTTTCTTTCTTTCTTTTTTATCCAGGAAAATTGAATGGATAGCTGTTGGCACTTTGCAATGTATGTTTTCACTTTGAAATACAGACCATATTTTTAAAATGCATTACGCAGCCGCTTGAAAAATGCTGCTAGTTTTATTTTTTCAACATAAAATGGAATTTGTTTACAAAACTCTGGGGCTTTGCTTTGCTTTGATGCTTCTTTCTGATGAGATGCCCTATATCTATTATAACTGATTTTTTTAAAAAAATAAAAAAAAACAATCATTCTCCACTGGAATTGGCATGCTGTCTTCATTCAGTAGTAATGCTCTGGGGTTTTTTATTCAACACATTTTATCCTAATGGGGCCATGTTTACTGGAAAAAATCATTAGTAGGTTAGATTCTTTGTTTAAGAATATGTAGAATGTTGTCAACTTAGTATTCTTATGAAATGTTTGAAAGAAGTATATTCTCAATGGGTATGTTATACAAACACACATCAGAATGAGGTGACAAAACCCAGCCATGCTTGTTATGTTAGCAAGCTTGTCAATATCTCAGTCTGGAAATCTGAAGTTATAGGGAATATGTGCTTTTCAAAAGCTTATGTTGTAACCCATACCCTATACTAAAATTGCCAACAAACTGTATACTTTAACAAAGAGCAAGAGGTATAGGGACTTTCAGAATTTTATAGGTTACAGGGTAAGAAAAGGTTATCTTAAAAACCTCCTAACATAGTGCAATTCTCAAGCAAAAGTCCTGAATCCTGAAAAAAGTTTAAGAAGAGTGTTGGTATTTCTATGCTAGTTGCAAGTTATGCAAATAAAGAAGATGAACATTAAATGCAGATAGTCCTTGATTTATGACCATAATTGTAACTAGAATTTCTGTAACCAAGCAAGGCAATTATTGAGTGATTTTATGAACTTTTTAAAACACAGATGTTAAGCGAATGCATCTTCCCCCTTTGACTTTACTTATTGGAAGCCTGATGGGAAGATTGCAAATACTGGTCATCAGATCCCAGGACACTGCAACAAATTGCTTAAAAGTCTGTGTTGACCAATTGGCCCCCATCTTCACCCAAATCTTCAGTAGATCACTAGAGATGTGCTATGTTCCTTCCTGCTTCAAACACTCTAATATCATCCCAGTGCCAAAGAAGCCCTCCATCAAGGAACTGAATGACTACAGACCAGTTGCTCTAACATCTGTAGTTATGAAAATCTTTGAAAGGCTTGTGCTGCCACCTGAAAACCATCACGGATCTGCTGTTAGATCCCATACAGTTTGCATACCGAGCAAATAGATCAACAGATGATGTTGTTAACATGGCTCTGCATTACATCCTACAACACCTTGAATCTCCCAATACCTACACAAGGGTCCTCTTTGTAGATTTCAGTTCAACATTCAATACCATCATTCCAGACACTCTTCTAAGTAAATTAAACCAACTAGTAGTACCTGAACACACTTGAAATTGGATCATAAGCTTCCTAACAGACAGGAAGCAGCAGTGAAGCAAGGCAGAATCACAACTGATACCTCTACAGCCAGCATAGGGCCCCTCCAAGGCTGTGTGCTTTTTCCACTTCTCTTCTCCCTATATACCAATGACTGCATCTCAAATGATCCATCTGTTAAAATACTGAAGTTTGCTGATGACACAACAGTGATTGGTCTCATTCAAGACAACGATGAATCTGCATACAGACAGGAGATTATACAACTTGCCTCATGGTGTAACTGGAACTGAACACACTCAAAACCGTAGAAATGGTGGTAGACTTTAGAAGAAACCCTCCCATACTTTCATCTCTCACAATACTAGACAACACCATATCAACAGTAGAGATCTAAACATTTCTAGATTCTAGTATATCACATGACCTAAAATGGACACCTAACATCAAAAACATCATTAAAAAAGCACAACAAAGAATGTTCTTTCTGCGCTAACTCAAGAAGCTGAAACTGCCCAAGGAGCTGCTGATCCAGTTCTACAGAGGAATGATTGAGTCTATAATCTGTACCTCTATAACTTTCTGATTTGGTTTTGCAATGCAACAGGACTGACACAGACTTCAGAGAGTAATTAGGACTGCAGAAAAAACAATTACTACCAACCTGCCTTCAATCGAGGACCTGTATACTGCACGAGTCAAAAAGAGGACTGTGAAAATATTTACAGACCCCTCACATCCCGGACATAAACTATTTCAACTCCTTCCCTCAAAACGATGCTATAGAGCATTGCACACCAGAACAAGTACACACAAGAACAGTTTTTTTCCTGAAAGCCATCACTCTGCTAAACAAATAATTCCCTCAACACTGTTCAACTATTACAAAATCTGCACTACTATTACTCTTAAATCTTGTCATCACTCCTTATCATGCATCCCCTCCCACTTGTGACTGTATGACTGTAACTTTTTCACTTGTATCCTTACAATTTATATTGACTGTTTCCTAGTATGATTGCTTGCTTATTGTACCCTATGACTTAAGTGTCGTACCTTATGATTCTCGACTCCTGACAAATGTATCTTTTCTTTTATGTATACTGAGAGTATTTACACCAAGACAAATTCCTTGTGTCCAATCACACTTTGCCAATAAAGTATTCTTTCTTTCTTTCTTTCTTTCTTTCTTTCTTTCTTTCTTTCTTTCTTTCTTTCTTTCTATTTATCATAAATGCATGTTGGTTTTCAAGCACCCAAATTTTGATCATGCAACCATGGGCATGCTGTGATGGTCAAAAGGGCAAGGACTTTTGTCATTTTTTTTCAATGCCATTATAAGTTTGAATTGTCACTAAATGAATATACAGCATTCACTAAGTGAATATATACTAAGACAACAACTATCTGTAGCAATTTTCCTCAGTGCAGCTAGGCAAGGAAAGGTTGATATTTTTAAGGGCATGGAACTAACTTAGAAGTCTTATACACGTTTCCAAAGTACTGTATACCAAAAACAAGTGGGACATGTGAGATTTAAGTTTCAAGTTAACAAGTGGTGATGCTTTTGAAGACTTCCTCACTTACTTAAATCCTACTGAAGCAGGATTATGGTCAAGTCATGGATCCTTGATAAAAGTCAGGGTGGTGCTAAGCCTAACAAACCCAAAATTGCAAAGAAAAGGGGTTCTTGAGAACATTGATCTGACTTCGGACAAAATGGTATGGACCTGTAAATGGCTATAATGACTCTGTTAAGTCTTCATAATAGCACTGTGCATATACAGTCATTGTGCATTGGACAACAGTCTCTGAGAGGCTGTGGAATAAGTTTATTTAGCTAGATGCTGTACTGCCTACAGCTATGAAAGCTATTATTGATTGAGTTCCAGACTTCCAATTTGGGTCAGACCTTTTCGTAATTGATGATGTTTTATTTTAAAGGCCACTGAATAGTTCTCCCTGCTGCCTTAAAGACTGATATGATTCAAAGGATTCATGAAGGTCATAGTAGTAGGAAAAATGGAAATGTCAGACTACGGAAGTTTTATTTTGGCGATACATTAGCAGGGATATTGCAAATGGGGTTTCTAATTCAACTGCCTTTCAGAAATTTCACTGTAAGAATAAAAAGGATCCAATGTGGATTGATAACCTACCGAAAAACTGGTGCACAATGTCCACTGATTCATTTTCAATGATGAGCAAGGATTACTTAATAATCACAAAGGTTTTTAGCTTATCCTGAGATTGTTTTGCAAGATTGATGCCCAGACAATTAAAAGATCTCTTCAGTCTGCTTTGGTTTCCCTTCATTGGACTGTCAGAGGATGGCCCTTGGTTCTCCATCATAACTAATATAGAATACATATGGCATTCAGCTTTGTTCTGGTATTTTCCCACGTCATTGTAGTTGTTCTTTTAAAGTTGTAGCAACGTTGCAGCAGAATCTCATCTGCCATCATCAGGTTTCTGTATCGTGTTCATCTACAGAATTCCACCAGGCTGTCAATCATTTGGAAGCCTGCACTCACAAACTAAAAAATCTCCACACCACAAGCCAGGCAAACACCTGGGCACAAACAGATCCCCCGATACCTCCAGCTCAAACACACCCCAACCAGGCACCCAGATGAAACCCAGCTTCCTAACAAATGATAGCCATCCATTTACCCGAAGCCAAGCTGCACTAAAGGCCTCCAATAAAGTAACACAATGTTGCCAGCCAATCAAGATACAAAAAGAGCCCCCCCAAAAAACAAAAAAAACAAAAGATATTAGCAGCAGAACACAGCAAACTCCAAGACCAATAAACACAGATCAAGACTCTCAACCAATCAGGATGAAGAAAAAACCATTCTGACACAGCAATAGGCTGTCCCAAATTTAAATCTGAAACCACTTTAAAAGTCTAACTCACAGACGAACACTATACAGAAGCCTGATGATGGCAGATGAGATTCTGCTGAAACGTTGCTACAACTTTAAAAGCACCACTACTATGACGTGGGAAAATACCCGAACAAAGCTGAATGCCATACATGTAACTACCCGCAAAAACTTAAGAATATATATATATATATATATATATATATATATATATATATATATATATATATATATATATATATATATCTATCTTTGGTTATTCGGGTTTTCTCCCGCGTAAGATTGGAAGTATCTAGGCAACGTTTCGATGAAGTCTCATTCATCATCTTCAAGCTCGGTCTTCAGCTCTGTGCTTCTCAGAGTGATGTGAGCTTGCAGCTGCTTCTTCCTTTTAACTGCTAGTGGGGGTGTGACTTGATTGGGTGGGGGCTTGGCTGTGTTCTGATTGGGTGGGGGTGTGTTCTCATTGGTTGGGGGTTTGGCTGTGTTCTGATTGGTTGGGGGGTTGGCTGTGTTCTGATTGGCTGGAGGCGTGTTCTGTTCAGGTGGGGGCTTGATTGTGCTCAGATTAGTCTTAGTTGCTGGAGGGTTTGAGCTGGTGAGCTGGAAGGCCATTTTTGCTCTCCCAGAAGCTCAAGGAAAACTTCTGGAACCTGGGGAGGGGAAAATGCCTCCCCACCATGGTGCAGGAGGCTGGCTAGGCCACACCCATCATGGCCACACCCACTCAGCAACCGGGCAGAGAACCCTTTGTTAACAATTTTGAAGCCCACCCCTGCACATATGCACAGATTCAGCATGATGGGAGTGTTATGTCTGGAGCATGGGTGCGAATAATGGAAACGAGCCGGTAGAAACAGTGAACTTCAAACTCTTTATTGACATGGTGTGACAGTTCAAACTGGATGGCTGCTATAGCCTTCCTTATATAGGCAACTATTTAACTATTCAACCAATTGCAATCCGGGAGCACTAGCTCCGTTAACCAATGAGAATGGCCTGTTAATGGCCAATCAGATGCTCCTGAACGGACCAATCCAATCCTGCCATTAACAGCCAATCAGAAGTGCAGGGCCAGAACCCTGCACTTAACTTCAAACTCAAGATAACTTTATTTGACATTATTCATTCACAACACCCCTTTCCCCCGGATTCTGCTTACGGGGCACGGTTACATAGTCCTTGAGGTAGAATGGTTGTTTTATCAGTCTTTTTGATTTTCGCAAAGTGCCTGGCAATTGGCTGCACTTCTGCTGAGGAAGATCGTTGTTTAACAACAGGGGTGCCTCTGGTTCAGAGTTCGCGTTTCCGTCGTCACCAATATTTTCGGCCACTCCCTGAGGTGAACTCACTCCCATCCCTGGTTCCTGTTCCTGCATTTCAGTTCCATTATCAGTCCCTTCGAAAAGATTTTCCTCCAGTTGAAATTGTATCCTCCCCCCCCCTCAGTTTGGTCATAAGGGAGTTCAGAATTGCGTGACTGCAGCCGTGATCGTAGTTGATCTATGTGGCGCTTCCAAGTCTATCGTCAGGGCATTGTACAAGGTATGATCTTGGGCCAGTTACGCGGATTACGGTCACTTCTACCCACAGCGGATCGCCCAATAAGTTTTTAGTGAATACTAAATCGCCTTCCTGGAAGGTATGGCATCGGCCGCTGGATCCGAGTGGTTTTTCCGGTTCGTAGGTTGGGTGTAACTGGTCAAGGTGGGAGCAGAGCTTTCGTCCCATTAGCAGCTCGGCGGGAGTTTTGTTGGTGATGCTGTGAGGTGTGATGTGCTGTAGGAAAAGGATTCGGTTGATTTTCTCGTCGATGTTGTCTTGGTCTATTTTTTGTAGGGTTCTCTTGACAAATTGTACCATGCACTCAGCCCTACCATTGGCTGCAGGGTGTGCAGGCAAAGTGAGCACATGTCGGATACCGCGGTCAGCCAGGTACTGTTCGAAAGACAGCGTGGTAAATTGGGGCCCGTTCTCGGATACCAGAATGTCTGGTAATCCGTGGGTTGCAAACAGTCTTTCCAGTCTTTTGATGACCGCTTCGGTGGTTGTGTTCCTCATTTGTTGAATCTCGAGCCAATTCAAGTAGGCATCGACGGTGAACAAGAATGTGTGGCCTTTGGTCGGCCCAGCAAAATCCAGATGGATTCGGGACCAGGGTCCCCGCGGTGTCTCCCATTCGGTTGGGATTGCCTTTGGTGGAGCGTTGCTTACTTCTTGGCATTTCTGGCAAGTTTTAACCCACAATTCGATTTGTCTGTCTATACCTGGCCACCACAAATAGCTATGTGCGAGGCCCTTCATGCACACGATGCCAGGGTGGCCATCGTGCAAGGTTCTTAGCAGTGCCTGTTGGAATCGTTCTGGGATAACGACTCTATCACCCCAGATGATACAGCCCTTTTGTGAGAACAACTCTGTTTGACGACTTTTGAATGGTGCAAAATCATCTGGTACTTGGTCTAATGGCCATCCGCATTCCATCCATGTGAGGACTTGTGCTAAGATGGGGTCGCATTTTGTTTCTCTCGCGATGTCACGGGCAGTTAATGGCGGCGTATGGAGTGTCTCAATCTGCAACGTTGTCATCGTTGGTGCAGGATCGTTGATGGTTTCAGGGAGCGGTGCACGGCTCAATGCGTCGGCGTGGGGAATGGCTTTACCGGGACGATATTGTAGCTGATAATTGTAGGCAGCCAAGAATTCTGACCAGTGGGTCATCCTGGAAGAAATTATGTAGGGAGTTGGCTTATCCCCAGCGATTATCCCCAGCAACAGTTTGTGGTCAGTTACTATAGTAACTTTTAACAGCCGATACAATTGCCAGGCTTCTTTATCAATCTGGCTATAATTTCGCTCGGTTTTCGAGAGCATTTTTGAAAAGTAAGCAACAGGGGCTTCACTACCGTTAGGTAATACATGGCTCAAAATGGCTCCCACTCCAAAAGGCGATGCATCACATGTGATATTTAACGGTAAAGTCTCATTGTACTGCATTAGTACAGCGTCAGAAGTCAGTAGTTTTTTTACATTACGGAACGCCTGTTCTTCTCTGTGACCCCATACCCAAATTGCTTTTTTAACTAGTAGGTGATGTAAAGGTTCAGTGACAGTTGCCTTGTGTAGCAAGAATACATTATAGAAATTGATGAGGCCTAAGAACGCCTGGAGGTCAGCCTTGTTCCGGGGTCTGGGAGTGTTTTTTATTGCTCTCAATTTGCTATTGGTAGGGTGAATAACCTGACTGTCAATCAAGTACCCTAAGAATTCAACACGATCTGTACACAGCTTGCACTTATTTTTCTTCACTTTCAGGCCTGCTTCTTGGAATTTTTGTAAAACCAGTCTTAAACGATCCCGTAAAATTTTTGGAGTGGGGGCATCAATGAGCACATCGTCAAAGTACGGGACAACGCCTTTGATCCCCTGCAATAGTCTCTCCATTAGGCTCTGAAAGATCCCCGGGGCTACACTGACTCCGAATTGGAGCCGCATACATTTAAAGGCACCTCGGTGTGTCACGATAGTCTGTGCCTGTGCCGTTTTTTCATCAACCGGCAGTTGCTGATAAGCCTGAGCTAAGTCTAGTTTAGCGAAGACTTTTCTGCCCCCCAGGGAATGAAGGAGGTATTGCACCACCGGCACCGGATATGGATTTTGTTGCAGGGCATGGTTTAGGGTGGCTCGATAGTCCCCACAAATTCTAATGGGGCCATCTGGCTTAATTGGTGTCACAATTGGGGTTTCCCATGGGGAGCGGTCAGTTGGCTTTAAAACTCCCTGGGCTATCAACTTATCAAGCTGTTCGTTGATTTTCGGCTTTAGTGCGAACGGAACTCGATGAGGCTTAAGGAAGGATGGGAGCTATCTTTGGATTAAGGCTAAAGGATATCGGGGTCCCCTTGTACTCGCCTAGCTTTTCCACGAAGACGTCCCTGAATTCATGGGTGAGGTCCTCCTCCCAGTCACTGCCGCCGATTCGGTTAATGCCTGCCACTTCAATGCCAAGTGGTGCGAACCATTGCAGGCCTAACAGGCTAGGCCGGTCCTTATCGATCACCGTCAGGGGTAAGTACGCTGTGCGGTTCTTGAACGCGACCAGGACTCTACTGGATCCTACGACTGGAATCTGGTTCCCCTGGTAGTCCTTTAACACGAGCCATTGGAATTGAAGGTCGCCGTGCCAGATAGTGGGGATGAGTTGCTTGAGGGTCTTCCAGGAGACCATTGAAAGAGACAATCCCGAGTCAACTTCCATGTGGCAAGGCTGATTTTCGATGTCCACTTTGACTCGAATTTTCTTAGCATCCAGTGAAGAGGCATCGCCGATAGTGAGTGTTTGGTGGGCCTCTTCCCGTCTCATTAGGTGATTCATGGGTCGGTTTCTGTAGGAGTGGTTTGCTGGTTCTTGCCTTACAGGACAATTCCCTGTCGATTGGCGGAGATTGGTACCCTTCAAGGTCTGGCTGGGTCCGAGGAGACTTCTGCAGACCCGTCCGATATGGCCTCATTTCCCGCACTCGTGGCAGAGCGCGTTGCGGAATTTGCAATCGGAATGGTAATAGTTGGCCCCGGAGCCAGTGCATGGTTGCTGGGATTTCGGGTAATGGTCCCGGTCGGACCACAGGCGATGGACCTCTTCTTCGTCTCTGTCTGACGACGAAGAGAAGTCCTCATGGTGGGCCATCGGAAGCTGTCCTTCTGACTTAGGTGAAACTTCGCTGGCTGGTTTGTGTGCTGGAGTGTGATTCTGGCATAGTTGGGCAGCTGACTTCTTGGTCGCCTCCGCTGCCGTAGCCTCAGCGATGGCATCGGCAAGGCTAATGTTGCCCTTAGCCATTATTTTGCTCTGTATGTTTAGGGCGTCTAACCTGAGAACTACTTGGTCTCTCAAGGCCTCCTCTAGGTCGGCGAAATCGCAAAGGCCTCCCAAGTTCCGGAGGTCTGCAACGAAATCGGCAATGCTTTCTCCTTTCCACTTGTTTCTTTGATAGAACTCGTGTCGTCTTACGAGCGTTGGAACGGTCGGTGCATAGTGGGCCCTTAGTAGCGGTTTGAGGACATCCCAGTCCATGGCCTCCACTTCAGCCGGTTTTGCTAATGCCTTAGCCATTTTGAATACCGTCGGCCCGCAGTGCATTAGGAATACCGCCCATTTCTTCCCGGTTGTGGCATCCTTCAGATTATTCGTTTCCAAAAACATTTGGAAACGGTCCATGTAGGACCCCCAGTCCTCTTGAGCTGGGTCGAACGAAGCGGGTGGTACTACTCCGCTGGACATGGTTCTGCTGTTGTGCGCTTCAGCCATGTGCTTGGTTGTCTTCATCATTGTTTCAGTTGGCTCTGATGTCATCCAATCCCATTCTCGTCACCAGTGTTATGTCTGGAGCATGGGTGCGAATAATGGAGATGAGCCGGTAGAAACAGTGAACTTCAAACTCTTTATTTACATGCACATTTACTGCTTACATGGTGTGACAGCTTTATTTACTGCTTACATGGTGTGACAGCTCAAACTGGATGGCTGCTATAGCCTTCCTTATATAGGCAACTATTTAACTATTCAACCAATAGCAATCCGGGAGCGCTAGCTCCGTTAACCAATGAGAATGGCCTCTTAATGGCCAATCAGATGCTCCTGAATGGACCAATCTGATCCTGCCATTAACAGCCAATCAGAAGTGTAGGGCCAGAACCCTGCATTTGACTTCAAGCTCAAGATAACTTTATTTGACATTATTCATTCACAACAGGGAGAATCTGCTGGCCACTGTGAATAAAGGATTTGTTAATCATTTAAAAGCCATGCTCTATGTTCTCTCTATACCTTTTACAGAAAGCAGAGCAGTCAGGGGACTGATGAGATTATACAATTTTGTATCAATTTAAGTTCACTCTTTTCATCCAACTGTATCTAACTGTTTGTTCCTTCTTTTGAATTATAGGATAGGAAAATGCTTCAATAGTCGATAACCAAACTGGAATTTTCAAATAACATTGTCTTTTCATCTTCTCCCAATTTAACCACAAAGACTCCCGTATATAATGTCTTCTAAAATAACCCTGTGTTTTAGTTCCCTTATACCATAAAAAAGCGTGCCAACCCAACAGCAAATCATGACCTTCTAGTGTCAACAATCTAGTCTTTCTTAATGTTATCCATTCCTTGACCCACATCAAATTTGCAGCTTGGTAGTACAATTCCCAATTGGGCAGGCCAAAACCTCCTCTAATTCTAGCATCTTGCAAAAGCTTAAGCTTTATTCTCGCTTTCTTACCTTGCCATATATACTTCAACATAATTTTATTTAAATCTTCAAAATAGTCTTTTCCAAGCCTAATTGGTATTGTTTGAAACAGAAATAAAATTCTGGGTAAAATATTCATCTTGATTGTTGAAATTCTCCCTATTAATGACAATTGTAAGTTTTCCCATTTCTTCAAATCTAAAGCTATCTGTTGTTTAAGTTTAATATAGTTATTCTCTTTTAATGTGCTACATCTTGCTGTCAAGTATATCCCCAGATACTTGACCTTATTCGTAACTTGAATTTTCAACAGATCTGCCAGTTCTTCTCTCTGTCTCAGTAGCATGTTCTTTGTCAAAATCTTTGTTTTGTCTTTATTTATTTTCAAACCAGCCACCTCATCATATCTCTATCTTTTCCAATAACTTTGGAGCTGTTTCTAGCGGATCTTCCAAAATAAAGGCTAAGTCATCAGCAAAGGCTTGCAGTTTAAATTCTTCCTCTTTAATTTTCATTCCTTTTATGCTTTTATCATCTCTAATATTTCTATTCAACATTTCCAAATAGCAAAGGAGATAGGGGACATCCTTGTCTTGTGCCTTTTCTTATATTAATAAAGTCTGTAAGTTCTCCCTCCATCATTACCTTTGCTGTCTGCTTATTGTATATGGATTCTATTGCTTGGATAAATTTTCTGGCAAAACCTATCTGTTCTAATAATAATAACATAAATCTCCAGTTCACATTGTCAAATGCCTTTTGATCATCTAGGAATATCAAAGCCATTTGCTTTTCAGGGTGTGCCTCATAATATTCCAAAGTATCCAAAATTAATCTCATATTGTCTCTAATTTGTCTCTTTGGCAGAAATCCATTTTGATCTGGGTGAATGAAATTATTTAAGTATTTTTTAAGTCTTTCTGCTAAAATTGAAGCAAAGATTTTATAGTCTGCATTTAATAAAAAGATAGGTCTATAGTTCTTAATTTGCAGTGGGTCAGCCTCTTCTTTTGGAATAAGTGTGATATAAGCCTCTGACCATGTTTTGGGGATCATCTTCTTTTACATAACTTCATTCATAACTTCTAGCAATGGGATACTCAATGATTCTTGAAATGTTTTATAGAATTCTGCCGGAAGCCCATCTGGACCCGGTGTTTTCCCATTGTTTTGTCTCTTAAATGCTTCATTTAATTCCATCATTGTTATATTGCTTTCTAAAATTTCTTCAGTCTCTTTAGGTATCTTCGGTAAATTAGCATTCTGTAAATATTGTTTGACTTTTTCCTCATCAATATTCTCTTGTTTATATAGTTGCCCATAAAAATCTCAAATAATTTTCTTTTTCTCCTTATTACCAAAACAAACTTGGCCTTGATCATCTATTAACTTCAATATTTTTCTTGATTCCTTCTCCTTTCTCAATTTATATGCTAGCCATCTACTGGTTTATTCACATCTTCAAAGTAATTCTGTTTAGAATTTCTGATTTTCTGTGCCAATTCTTCTTTCTCTATTAATTCCATTTTATGTTTAATTACATCCAGCTTCAATTTAATATCTTTTTTCTGTGGCATTTTCTGTAATTCTTTTTCAAGTCTTTTATACTCATCTTCCAATGCCTTAGAAGCTTGCCTTTTCCTAATATTCTTTTTTCTTGTATAATCTATTATCAGACCTCTAGTATATGCCTTCATTGTATCCCAAACATTCTGCATTGAAGTATCTTCTTTTTTATTTTCTCTGAAAAAAAAGCCAATTCCTTCTCCATCCATTGTATAAAATCTTTCTCCTTTAAAATAGTATTATTTAATGTCCATCTCGATCTTTTTTTTTTTGTCCCTTCCATTTAATTGTCATTGGTCTATGATTTGCCCAAGTACTGATTTCAATATTTGTTTCTTGAATATTAGATATTAATTCTGTTGAGATCCAAATCATGTCCAATCTGGACCATGATAAATGTCTATTTCAGTAGAAAGTGTATTGCTTAGTTTTAACATTTCTTTCTCTCCAAATGTCTTTTAAAGTTAATTCATCTGTCATTTTAAAAAAAGCTTTAGGGAGAGTCTTTCTATTTTGTTTTGTTGTTGTTGCTATATGGTCTAGTTTATTGTCCACAATTCCATTGAAGTCTCCCATCATAATTATATTAACATAGTCCAGTCCAGTTATTTTCATATGTAATTTTTTATAGAATTCCTCTTGTTTATCATTCGGAGCGTAAATTGCAATCAAAAGTATTTTTATATTGTTGTCCATTATTTCCACCATTAATACTCTTCCATCTTCATCAGTATAAATCAATTTTGCTGGGATGGCCTCTCTAATGTATAAAACCACTCCTCTTTTCTTACATTGATTCAAAGAAGTAAATATTTTCCCTAATTTTGGCTGTACTAACAATTGTTCATGTTGTTTTTTAATATGTACTTCTTGCAGACAAATTATATCAAATTTTAGTTTCTCTAATTTATGAAAGGTTTTCCTTCTTTTAACAGCTGAATTGAGTCCATTTATATTCATTGTAATCAACTTTTTTTCTTCCATGATTATGCTTTATATTTAGGTCTAACAACTCTCGTAGATCTTACTTCACGCTGTTCTTTACTATCCACCTGTCCACCTACTGCGCCTTCCTCTTTTTCAATCTCCAGTTGTTCCTCTTGAAACTCAATTAATAAAACCTCTTTCTCTGTCTCTTCTTCTCTCCTTCCAAAAAATTATGCGTGGAAAAGTTCTGCTTTCTCAATTGAATCAATTCTATGTCTCTGTTCTTGCCACGTAAACATTAATCCTTCTGAGAACAGCCATCTATAATTCACTTCCTTTTTCAATAACATTTTGGTCAAAAATCGAAATCCTCTTCTCATCTCTCTCACTCTTCTGGGTATTTGTTTTAAAACCACGATCTCTTTGCCTTTGTATTTCAATGTCTTCTCTCTTACAGCTTGCAATATTTGTGTTTTGATGGATTTTTTGGTAAATCTGATATGGACTTCCCTTGGTAAACTATTTCTCATTGCATATTTTGTATAAACTCGGTATACCTCATCTACTCCATCCATCATCTTTTCCTCTGTAATTTCCAAAGCATCCGCCAACAATTCTATCATTATTGCAGCCAAGTTTTGTCCTTTTTTTTCTATATTTTGAAATCTGAGATAGAATTCTGACCTCTCCATCTCCCACCTCAACATCCCACTTTTATCTTGCTCAGCCACTGTTAATCTACTGTCAATATTTCCAATCTTCTCCTCTCTTTGTTTACCTTCTTCCTCAATTTTTTGGAATCTCTCATCATACTTCACCATCATTTGTTGAATATTTTCTACTTTTTCATCAGTCTTCTCTTTGTTCAATAGTATCTGTTTTTATCTTGAGATCTTGGATTCCTTGCATAATCATCTGTAAAGTCACTTTTTCTTGTTCTTTGTCTTGCTTCAACATTGTCTGAATTAAACGTTGTCCTCCAGCTGGTGGGGAGGCAGAGGTAGAAGTAGAAACGCCAGAAGATATGGGTTTCCTGCTCATTTTAAACTCTTCAAAATCTTCAAATTCTTTTTAACTTTTAATCCAACTGGTAAAGTAGCCAATTATAATCCAAAATGGGAAAATAGCTTCGTTTCGGCGATACAGCTGAAATCTCGGGGCTCTGAGATCGCAGCTTATATTTTCGCCCCTGGTTGGTCCCAACAGATCTAAAACATCCCGTAGAGATGGTGACCGTGAAGGGCACACTCTCTGGATCCCAGGGACATCGCAAAGTCCCTGGTTTGATCCGGGAGAAGTCCTTTTGCTGGCGGCAGAGAGGCAGCCTCCATAGCTGCTCAAGTCAGGACAGCTCCGGAAAGGAAGAGGCTGGAAGTGAAAGTGTGTCAGCTGGGTGAGAAAGTCTTTTTTTTTTTTTGTAAATTCGCTGAGATTTAAAAGGACACTCTGAATATGAGAAGAAACCTGTGAGATTTTTTTTTTGACAAATCTGTATGAGCGGCGTATTTTAATGGGACGTCAAATTGAGGCTTGGGTCTTTTTTTTCTTCTTCTTTCTATTACTTTTTCTTTGGATTTTAGCATGATTTTGTAGTTAACTGGACTGAATTTTCCCTTATATATATGTTCTTATGCTCCTTTTTGATTTTTTAATTTTCTTTTAGGACAGAGGCTCTCTTTGGCTATTTTCTCTTTATATATATATACATGTAAATACCTTCTCTTTTTTCTTAACTCAAACTAAGTTTTTCTGGCTGGGGGGGAGGAAGTGCATTGAGAAACTTTGTAACACTCCCAACTAGAGGCTTGAAAATATTTTATTTGAATTGGAGAGAACTGTGAAAAGACTCCTTCTCAAGGACATTTCAACTTGATAAGATAGAGGGAAGAGTGCAGCAGAATATTATTACAGGTGCTTTCCTGGAATCTTATCAACATTTCAACACTTGAGGCTTGGCTTTGAAGCTTATGGAGAAGAGAGTCATAATAAGAGCCTTGGACAATTAAACAAAGTGCAGTGTTTTCTTTTTTTTTTTTTTCAGTTGTGGTACCCCTCCTTACCAGCCTCTCAGTAAATTTTAATTTTAGTAATATTCTTATTTTTGCTTTTTATTTTAAAGGGAAAGCCTCAGAATTTTTTCTTTATTTTTCTTTTCTTCTTCTTCTTTTTACTGGGATTTTTTTGCTTTTTCCATCCATGTTTTTGGGCCATCCTGCCTTTTCCTTTTTATTACTGAGATTTTCCAATTGGATTAAGGTGTGGAGAACCTGAAGGAATTTTTTCTTTTTTCTTGTTTATTTTTGTTCCTCTTCTTCTTAATTATTATTATTATTTTTGGGCTTCTTTCTTCTTTTTATTTTTTATTTTTCATTTTTTATTGTGGATTACTTCATAATTGGATTAGGGTTTAGAAGAACCTGAAGATTTTTCTTCTCTTTTTTCTTTTTATTTTTTGCCATCAGGCCTTTTACTATTGAGATTATACAATTTTGAGCCATCTAACTATTAGTTTCCAGGCTAATCCTCTAATAAAAGTTGTGACTGAACAAGTTGATTTTACCTGCCTGCCAGAAATTCTCAACCTTTTATCATTGGCACAGTTACATTCAGATCTGTCTTCCTATATGCAGGGGAAGCAATGAGGACAATTATGCTGTGCCCTTCTCAATTATGAGTGACTTGATGAAATGCTTAGTTGTATCAATGCTTTTCATCAGGCATACAACTGTTCAATTAAAATATTTTTTTAAAAAATTATTTCAGTAGATTTTTGCTTCTTGGCAAACTCCTATTAATGGGACCGCTAACTTCTCTTGATAAAAGAAAAAATTGGGGGTGGGGGAATCCTGAACAAAGATATAGAAAAAAAGAAATAAGCAGGGTGGGAGCACCACAAGTTTCTTTTTATTTATGTTTTCTCATCATCTTAAGCAGGTCATTGACTATTTCAAAAATTCAAGATGACAACTATAGTCATGAAGTCAAGGCTCCTCTTTTTCACATGTACACATCAAAAGAGATAGGATTTTGTATGAATTAGAACATAAGAACAAAGTTGGAACGGACCTTGTAGGTCATTAGTTCAACCCACTACCCAAGCAGGAGACCATTTCTAACAGATGGCAGTCCAGTCTCTTTCTGAAAGTTTCCAATGATGAAGCTTCCACAACTTTTGAAGATATTCTTGACTCTTGACTAATGTATCATTTCTTTTATGTATAATGAGAGAATTTGCACCAAGACAAATTCCTTGTGTCCAGTCACACTTGGGCCATAAAAGAATTTTAATTCTAATTCTAAGCTGTTTCATTGGTTGATTGTTTTCACTGTCAGAATTTTTTCCCTTATTTCTAGGTTGAATCTCTCCTGGATGAGTTTCCATCCATTATTTCTTGTCTGGCCTTCCAGTGCTTTGAAAAACAGGTTGACCCCCTCCTATTATGTCTCCTCTGGTCCTTCTCGTCACTAGACTATGCAAGTTAGGATTGACTTGGCTTTTTTGGCTGCCATTGCACACTATTGGCTCATATTTAATTGGCTGTCCACTAAGACTCCAAGGTCCCTTTCACAATTATTGCTATTAAGCCTGGTTTCTCCCAATCTATACATGTAATTTTGTTTTTGTTTTTTTCTTGTCTAAGTGTAAGATTTTGCTTTTCTGTAGACTGAATTTCATTTTATTAGATAGGGCCCAGTGTCCAAGTCTGTCAAGATCCATCTGGCTCTTGAATCTATCATCTAGAACAGGGCTGTCCAACCTTGGCCCCTGATCTAGAATGTGTGGCTATTCCTGCCAGCATAGTATCATTGCCATGACTATCATCTTAATTTTTCTTACACTCCTCTGTGAATGCCACTGATGGCAGACTTCACCTTTAGCTCCCCTTCAACATGACCAAAGACTCAGAGACATGGTCTGAATGGATTACAACCTTTATTGCAGACAAGAATGAAGTTATGCATACAGGTAATCCTCAATTTACAATCATTCTTTAACAACTATCAAAGTTACAACAGCACTGAAGAAATGACTTGTAACTGGTCCTCAAAGTTATGACCATTGCAGTATCCCCATGGTCACATGATCAAAATCTGGATTCTTAGCAAACAGCATGTATTTGGGGTAGTTGCAACATCCCATTATCATAAAATCATCATCTGCAACCTTCCCAGTTATCTTTTGACAAGCAATGGAGAAAACAAGATTCACTTAAGGACCACACAATTCACTTAAAACTACAGTGAATGTCTTAACAACCGTGGAAAAAAAGTTTGCAAAATCAGAAAATTCTGGTCACAAGTGTGGTTGTACATCACGGATTACCTATATAATAATTGATTATCCCCTGCAAGGCAAAGATGGCTATGGCTTTTAATATATTACAGATGGCTATGGCTTTTAATATATTAAAGGTAGTCCTTGTCTTAAAACAACTCATTTAGTGACTGCTCAATGGCACTGAAAAAAGTGACTTATGACTGTTTTTCATACAACCATTGCATCATTGCTTGGCAACTGACTCATATTTATGATGGTTGAGTGTCCCAGAGCCACATTATCACCTTTTGTGACCTTCTGACAAGCAAAGTCAATGGGGAAATCAGATTCACTTAACAACCAGGTTACTAACTTATCAACTGCAGCGATTCACTTAACAACTGAGAAAAGAAATGGGGCAAAAGTCATTCAACAAATTTTTCATTTATCAACATAAATTTACCTTCTAACTACTTTTTCTGTCCCATCCTTCTTCGTGTGTATTCATCATAGCATGGAAACAGCTTTTCTCATAATCTTATGCACAACTGAGTTTTTTAAGTAGATAGGCTGGGTAATACGCTAAATAAATAAAATGCAGTGAAGATAGAATCATTAAAATCCATTTTATAGTTTTGTATGTAATGTGTTTCTCAAAGTCTTGCCCTCCATTTCTGTCCATAATTCTTGGTGAGTATGGGTATAAGCATTTGTGAATGTGGAATAGTTGAATAGGTGTTAAAATGGGGATTTAAGGGAAAAGGAGAAGATAGACTGACCATTTCAGACTGACTTTTAAGGTAGTTTGACAGTTTAGCTGTTCACCTAATGACTTGAATTTATGAGTTACAGTTTCCATGGAAACAGGGCCAATATTAAAGATTAAAGTATTAAAGATGTTGCTTTATTATAGAAGTGAGCTTTGCACAGCCTACTGTGATCTAAGATAAATTGAAAATCCAGTTTGCTGTACTGTGTACCTTAGCATAAGGGATGGCTTTCTTCCCGTTGTAGTTCCACATGGTAAACAAATACAAGTGTTTAAATATGGTATTCGCTTTTAGAGGACGGTGAGCTTAAGTCTCAGATTCTGAACTGAATTGTTTGCATAATTTCATTCTAGCCTCGCATTCTCTTTGAAAGCCATTCTAAGAAAATGTCATAACAATTCAGAAATACTATATATGTTCACATAGTGAGGATCTTATAGGCACAAAGACAGAAAGATTACACTAATTCCTACAATAGAAGAATGGCTGGTAACGTTGAGTTGACAAAGATGGTGAAAGTGACTATTTTAATCAAAGACAATATTTTATCTCGTTTTGAGGAGAGGGAGGAGGAGTGGGGGAGGTTGTTCTAAACTTTTTGCTTGAAATTTTAAAAATATATAGATTTTGGTGATTAGAATGATTTTATTGTTATGGGAATGGCTTGAAATGCTTAGAAAAGTCCAGCAAAAGGCATGTATGTAGGTGTATCTATCTATATCTATTTATCTAGCTCTATCTTCCTTCTCTTAACTTTCTGTTTCATTCTGTATTTTTATTTATAGCCAACTTTAATAAAATATTTTTAAAACTATCTTCAACCCTCTTCCTGTCATAGGGCTATTCACTGGGTTAGGCATCTCTGAGGGAAATGGATAGCGTTTAATAGTTTCTGGGGGATTGTTTTGGAGATTCTGGAATTCTGAAAGATGTAGTCTCAAAACATTTGTGGGGAAATGCTATTCTGGGGTTATAAATGAATTTCTGGATAGTTTTTGAAAGTTAAGTATTGAATTGAACCCCCTTCCCTAAAAACTTAAAAGCAGAAAAATAGAGGACAGAATGTTTCACTAAAATAATTCAGTTAATTCAGGAAAAAAAGCAAGTTCTGTCTGGGTCCTGAAGATAGCAGAGTAGCTGCTAGTTAAATCTCCCAAGCCTATAATTTAAAAATAAATGCCACTGAACTCAGTAAGACTGGTGTTCAAACAACCACGAATAGGTTCAAGCAGTGTGGGTGAATATCTAGAAATAATTTAAAATTGTTGGGCGCATAATGCAGAATTGAGCTGAAGCAATGATCGAAAACTATTCCCTTCACTCTAAAAAGATCTAGGAGCAATACCATACAACTAGTCTAAAATCAGCTCAGAAAATTTAACCATGCTTTACAGAAGACGAATATGAAAATGATCTCTAAAAAAAATATGAATTCCTTACCTTGACATTATTTCTTGTAGTGGACTTTAAATCTTTAAATGTTTTCTTCCATCAGAATTGTTAGGGATAACATTGTTTTACCCTAACTGGTTTAGGTAAATAATAATATGTAATCATAGTTTGTATGTTAAAGTGTCTGCAACTTTAACTGTGGGATAGTAATTAAGGGAGTGGTTGTGAAAGCACTTTAAAAGAAGCAAGACGACAGCTTGCTCTCTCTCTGGCTTTGATAATCCCTGATTACTGCAAGGACTCAAGACTGCATTGCTCGAACGGGAGAGAAAACAAAGGACTGACTTGTAAGTGAATTGACATAGGATATTTCTACACGGACTTTGCTAACTGAATATCCCTGAATGGACTGACTAAATGATACATGACTATTGGACTGTTATTTTGACTATGCTATGAACTCATAATGGAATAAACTATATTTTTGATAGCACAAGCGTATCTGTTATTTTTACTGTATGTTAATAAACATACAAGCTTAGCTCATTCATTTATCTGTGTGCCTATCTGACTAACGCTGCACATTCTGTTTAGCTTGTCTCCCTAACCCTGGTTGGGGAAACCAGGCTTAACACTGGTTATGGGCCCAGAGGCTGCAAAGTCAGTTCAACTAGGATAAAACAGATTTATGTAAAAGTGAGAGTTTGTGTTGTTATACATTACAGTAAACAGACAGCTGTGTTTTATTAATTATAGTTTTATATCCATAAAGAAAAACATGGCACAAGTCAATCAACAAAGTTTGTCCCTTATATCCAAGTTGGATGGAACAAACTATGTATCATGGTCTATGAAATGTAGTCTGCTTCTACGAAGAGAAGGTTTGTGGAACATAATTGAAAATCCACCAAATGTAGAAGAATGGGATCAAGAGGATGAGGAAGATAAATTAAAGATAGAAGAATTTATGCATAAAAATCAACAAGCTATTTGCATTATTGCTTTAACCTTAACTGATAAGCAACTTGTTTATATCCACGGAGAGAAAACAGCTTTTGGGTGTTGGCAGAAGCTGAAGAGGATTTATGTTCGAGATAACGTTGGTGCTCACATAAATCTAACACGGAAACTTTTCAGTACACATCTCCCTAAGAATGGTGATATGCTGAGTCATTTGAAAACTATGCAAAGCATTTTTCAAGAACTGCACGAGAAAGAGCTTATTTTCTCTGAACTACACCAAGTCTACATAATTCTATCTTCCCTTGACGAAAGTTATGATAACTACGTAACTTCCCTTGAAATTTTGCCAAAGGAAAGCCTAACTTTAACTGATATAACTGGCAGATTGATTGAAGAGGCCAGAAGAAGGCTTGAAAGAGACGATTTAAGGAGGCAGCAACCTCAAAAAGGAGATAATGAATCTCCTACTGCATATGCAATTAAAAAGTGTTTTAATTGTGGAGGAAGAGGACATTTGGCAAGATTTTGTAAAAAAGCAAAACGCCAGAACGCTGGCAAGAATACTAAAAGTCATCAAAAGATAAATAAAAATTTAGAGTTAGCCATGTATACTAACGGAGCTGTAAAAAATAATTTATGGGTGGTTGATAGTGGAGCATCACATTGTATAACAAATGATAACAAACATTTTATTAAAATGTCCAAGAGTACACAGCAGAAATCGTTAGCCAATGGCTGGAAACTGAAAGCTAAAGGTCAAGGTATAGCATTTTGTTCTTTTATAAAAGAGAATGTAAAAATGTTATATGTACCACAACTTAAGTTTAATTTAATTTCAGTTAAAATTTTGGTTAAACTAGGATATGTAGTTACTTTTAAAGGAGATAACTGTATAATTGAGAAAGAAGATAAAAAAATTACTGCATCTTTAAGAGGTGAATTATATGTGTTAAATGATGATGGTTTAAAGGTGGCTAACAGTTTATGAAAATAAGAAACCCCATGATGAATGTATTCACTTGTTACATCGAAGGCTAGGGCATTTAAATTTTGAAATGCTTAAGAAAACTGTTGAATTATCTAAGGGAATAAGTTTGAAACCTTGTAATAAGTATTTGCAATGTAATATCTGCAATCAAAGTAAGAGCAGGATCACACCGGCTGATAGAGTTGATGGATTTACTACCAAAGAACCTTTAGAGGTAGTATTTGCAGATTTAATAGGTCCTAAAAAACCAAGTGTAGGAGGAGCTCGTTACATACTAAGTATAATGGACCATTATTCTAGATATGGGTTTTGCTATTTAATGAAAAGCAAAACTGAAACGTATCTAAATCTATTTAATTGGATAAAATTTGCTGAAAGGAAAACTAAAAAGAAATTAGTAACTCTTATAACAGATAATGGTACGGAATTTACAAATAATAAATTCCAGAACAGACTAAGAATGTTAGGTATTCAACATAAAAAGTCTGCACCATATAGGCCACAACATAATGCCTTTATAGAGAGAAGAGGCCAAACATTACAATCAATGGCACGAACTATGATGTCTGATTCAGGATTACCTGACAATTTGTGGGGAGAAGCAATAATGTGTGGTAATCATTTATTAAATAATGTTGTTAATTCAACAACAGGTGAATTACCATTCACACTGTGGCATGGTACAAAACCTGATTTAAGTTACATGCACACATTTGAAGCACCAGCATGGGTGCATATCCCTTCACAACTTAGACACAAAGGACAACATAGAGCTAAAAGATTATATTTTGTAGGATATACATCTAATCATAGATCTTATAGATTCTGGGAACCAGGTACATCTAGAGTTTACACCAGTGCTAGTGCAAAATTCCTAGAACATGTAGGATGGAATAGATTAGAGCAAGATTTAAATAATGAAGTAATTATTGAACCCTACAAAAGGCAGAAAGATCAGACTAGTTATAAGAAGAGTCCAATTAAAGAAGAAGTCCACGAAGAGCAAATAGGACCAGAACAAGAGGAAACAGTTGATCAGGAAGAGTTAGATAATCAAGAAGAGTTAATAAATGAAAGTCCACCTGTAAGTCCTGTAATACCTAGACGTACTACACGTATAACTAGACCACCTGATAGGTATCAAGCAAGTATAGTTTGCCAAGTAACTAAAGTTCCAACTAGTGTAGATGAACTTAAGATGTATCCTGCTAAGGATCAGGAGAATTGGCAAAAGGCAATGGAAAAAGAATTAAATTCATTAAAGATAATGAAAGTATATGAAGATGCCAAATTACCTCCAGGAGAAAAATCCATTGGGTGCAAATGGATATTTAAAGTAAAAACTGGCAATGATGGGACTGTTACCCATAAGGCTAGGTTGTTAGCTCAAGAATTTAATCAAACTGCATCTGATTACGATGAAGTTTTTGCACCAAGTCTTAAAGCAACATCTTTAAGAGCAGCATTAGTGTGGGCAGCTAAGAAAAACTATGTCATTAACCATTTAGATGTAGAAACTGCTTATCTACATGCACCATTGCAGCACACTATATATTTAAGAAAACCAGTAGGTATAAAAGACAATAAAGTAAATAGTAATGATTGTTGGAAACTCAAAAAGAGTCTTTACGGGTTGAAACAATCTGGGTTTGAGTGGAACCAATATATTGTGAAAGAGTTAAACAATATAGGTTTTAAATCTGGTTTATCAGATCCATGTGTGTTTAAAAGAGAAAATAATGGAACGGTGTCATTATTGTTATTATTTACAGATGATATTGCTTTGATAACTAAGACTAATAATGAAGCTAATGAGATTATATCATTATTAGCCAAAAAGATAAAATTAAAACATTTAGGTGAAATTAAAATGTATCTAGGATTGACAATTAACAAAACAAAAAATGGTTTTAAGATATCTCAAGAAGATAAAATTTGCCAATTAATTAAAACGTTTAAAATGGAACTTTGTAAGCCGGCAAAGACTCCAATGAGTCAGGAAGTTTGCCAAACTGATGATCAAAGTCCCAAATTTGATAAGTCTATATATCAATCTTTGATTGGTAGCTTATCATATATCAGCAATTGGTCAAGGCCTGATATAGCTTATAGTGTAAATCAGCTGGCACGTTTTAATTCAGATCCACATCAATGTCATTGGCAATCATTAAAGAGAATTTTAAGATATCTTAAAGGAACAATGAACCATGCATTGTATATAGAACCAAAGGGTGATTTGAGTCTTAGTGCCTATGCAGATGCAAGTTTTGCAACTGATATAAACACAAGAAAATCAACATCTGGGATGGCTATATTATTTGGTAAGACACTAATAGGGTGGAGGTCAATCAGACAACAGCATATCAGCTTGTCCACGATGGAAGCGGAATTTTCATGTCTGTCATTATTATGCACTGATTTGATTTTGTACAAACAGTTATTATTAGACATGGGTGTAACTGTAAAAGATTCCATTATTGTGTTCAAGGATAACCAAGCAGCTATAAAGTTATTTAGTATTATTTAGTTATTTAGTAGTATTGCTGTTAAAACTAGATCAAAGCATACTGATTTAAGATACTTAAATGTTAGAGAATCTGTAAAGAATGGGCTAATTAAATTGGAATACTGCATGACGGAAGAAAACATTGCAGACCAATTTACAAAAGCTCAAGGAGTAACTAAGTTTAAAGAAAGTTGTAACAAATATGATTTAAAGATGTAAATAGTTATATTATTATTTCCTAAAAGGGGAGAATGTTAGGGATCACATTGTTTTACCCTAACTGGTTTAGGTAAATAATAATATGTAATCATAGTTTGTATGTTAAAGTGTCTGCAACTTTAACTGTGGGATAGTAATTAAGGGAGTGGTTGTGAAAGCACTTTAAAAGAAGCAAGACGACAGCTTGCTCTCTCTCTGGCTTTGATAATCCCTGATTACTGCAAGGACACAAGACTGCATTGCTCGAATGGGAGAGAAAACAAAGGACTGACTTGTAAGTGAATTGACATAGGATATTTCTACACGGACTTTGCTAACTGAATATCCCTGAATGGACTGACTAAATGATACATGACTATTGGACTGTTATTTTGACTATGCTATGAATTCATAATGGAATAAACTATATTTTTGATAGCACAAGCGTATCTGTTATTTTTACTGTATGTTAATAAACATACAAGCTTAGCTCACTCATTTATCTGTGTGCCTATCTGACTAACGCTGCACATTCTGTTTAGCTTGTCTCCCTAACCCTGGTTGGGGAAACCAGGCTTAACAAGAATCAACTGAATCAACTGCTAAAAAGGAAAGACAAATAAATGGACTTCTAAGATATGTAGAAATGAGAGGTAATAAAGATGGATTTAAGTTAATATAATGATTTAAATTCCTCCTCCTAAAATCTGGTAACCATTATTGCTGAGCTGCAATTATGGGCAGCTGTGTTTATTTTTCAATGAAAACTTAATTATATTCTCTTCTATCCCTCACTGAAAGAAAAGATCACAGTATTGTCTGAGAAGGAATTCATGGATGCAGAGAAGAGTAACCAAGATGATTAGAGGACTGGAGACTAAAACATATAATGGACAGTTGAAGGAACTGGCCATGGTTAGTCTAGTGAAGAGAAGGACCAGGGGAGACATGATAGCAGTGTTCCAATATTCGAGGGGCTGGCACAGAGTGGAGGGGGTCAAGCTATTTTCCAAAGTACCTTCCAAAGACCTGACAAGGAATAATGGATGGAAACTGAATAAGGAGAGATTTAACTTGGAAATAAGGAGAAACTTTCTGACAGTGAGAACAATCAACCAATGGAACAGCTTGCCTTCAGAAGTTGTGGGAGCATCATCACTTGAGACTTTCAAGAAGAGACTGGACTGCCATCTGCCAGAAATGGTGTAGGGTCTCCTGCTTGGGTAGGGGGGTTGGATAAGATGACCTACAAGGTCCCCTCTAAATCTGTTAATCTGTATCTGTAGCATGGCTTTTGTCGAAGATCCTAATATAGGAAAAGGAGTGACCGAGCCTGGAGGGTTAGGGTTGTATGTCATCTAGTCCAACCCCCGCCCAAGCGGGAGACCCTACACCATTTCTTACAAATGGCAGTCCAATCTCTTCTTGAAAGTCTCAAGTGATGAAGCTCCCACAACTTCTGAGGGCAAGCTGTTCCATTGGTTGATTGTTCTCACTGTCAGAAAGTTTCTCCTTATTTCCAGGTTAAATCTCTCCTTGTTCAGTTTCCATCCATTATTCCTTGTGTTCTGAACTAGCAGGCTCATAATCCTGCACTTCTGATTGGTCCGTGAACAGCGGGTTGTGATTGGTCATTTAAAGCTGTTCCGATTGGCTGGTAAACGGGCTGCTGCGATTGGTCGCTCCAAGCGCGGCACACTCAAATCTCTGTCATTGGATGCTTTAGCAGCAGCCAGGTCTATAAAAAGAGCTGCTGCTGCTAGGCTTTTTACCTCTGATCTGAAGTCACTATTAAAGAGTTGAAGTTACTATCCGAAGTCTCGTCTCCGTTATTGTGCCCATCTTCCCAGACTTAACACTGGCGACGAAGGTGGGATGCAGAGATGATAGAGCTGACTGAGCACTCGCAAATTATTCAGAGCATGTGGCTGAAGACGTGCAGAGAACAGCAGAATGGCCAGCAGTGCTATACCACCCGCTCCATTTGACCCAGCTAGTGAAGACTGGGACTCATATATGGACAGGTTCCAAATGTTCCTGGAATCTAACAATTTGAAGGATGCCACATCGAGCAAAAAAAAGGGCGGTTTTCCTAATGCATTGCGGACCCGCCATTTTTAGAATGGCAAAGGCACTTGCCAAACCAGCTGAAGTCAAAACAATACCTTGGGATACCTTGGCTCCCATCCTGTGCACCCATTACACCCCAGCAGTTCCAACCCTCATCAGAAGACACGAATTCTAACAGAGGGACCAATGTGAAGGTGAGAATATTGGGGACTTTGTTGCTGACCTACGGAATTTGGGCGGATTATATGGCTTTGTAAACCTAGAAGAAGCCATGAGAGATCGAATTGTCTTTGGCCTAAGGGACCCCACCGTTCAAAGTAAAATTATAGCAAAGGGAGACATCACCCTCGCAGATGCCATAGCCAATGCCACTGCAGCAGAAGCCACTCGCAAATCAGCAGAACAAATGCGCCGAGCAAATGGGGCCAGCAGTCAACCACTCAGCGACCCAGCCACCACCTCAGAGAAATACACATCATCCACCCAACACGAGGACATCGATTCTGCATCAGATAGCGAGGAGGAAGAAGTCAACAGACTCAGGTCAGAGCGCGAACAGCGAGACCAGCAGGGTCGTAAATCCAATTTCCAGTGCGCAGGATGTGGGGGAAACTACCCACAATCCGAATGCAAGTTCCTAGACGTCATCTGTCATTCCTGTGAGAAAAGGGGGCACATTGCTAAAGTGTGCTGGAACAAAAGAGGATCCAGCCCCAAAAGAAAAGAGACTAACTTCTGACAAGCAGCAGGCACCCCACCAACAAATCGGGACTGCCCAGACAACCAGTGGAGCCAGTACAACAGGAACCGGATGTTCACTGGTGCAACCAGACGGGAAGAGGCACATCAGACTATCACTATCGGCCATGCTTCATCCTTAGATGCAAAAAAAAATCTGGGTAAAGGTCACCATTGAAAATCATCCATGCATCATGGAAGTGGACTCCGGGTCTTCCTTATCCATGGTCTCCTGGAAAACCCCCAAGCAGCTAATTCCTGACATCCACCGCCAAGACCTCAGCACCCAGAGGCTCATATTAAAAAACTACTAGGGCAATCAAATCCCGGTTGCTGGGTCCAGTCATGTACAGGTCTCCTTTAAGGACCACACCACTATACTACCATTCACCATCGTTGACAGAGACCAGACCAGCTTATTGGGTCTACAGTGGTTCGTGCCATTAGGAATCGGAATGGCAGGCATCATCCAGACTGTAGATGTAGACTGGGAGGCAGCCCTCGTCCAGGACTTTCAGGAAGTCTTCACTGAGGAATTAGGAAAGTACAAGGGGTCCCCCATCTTGTTCAATCTATGCCCTGATATCGTACCCATTCGCCTAAAGCCTCTCTGCGTTCCTTTTGCTCTCAAATCTAAAATTGATGAGCAATTGGACAAATTAATAGTGCAAGGCATGTTAGAACCCATCGACCACGCCCGCTGGGAGACCCCCATAAAACCTGACAGATCCTTGAGAATCTGTGGGGATTACAAGACCACCCTCAACCACGTGTTACAGCAGAGTGCCTATCCAGTACCCATGGTCCAACATCTCCTTCACTCATTTGGGGGCAGAAAAGTATTCGCAAAGCTTGACCTGGCCCGAGCTTATCAACAGTTGCCAGTAGACGCAGATACTGCAGAAGCCCAAACTATAGTTACACACAGAGGTGCCTTCAAATGTAACAGACTCCAGTTTGGGGTAAACTTAGCACCTGGCATTTTTCAAAGCCTGATGGAAAGGTTGTTACAGGGAATCAAAGGGGTCGTGCCCTATTTTGATGACGTATTGATAGCCGCCCCTTCAAGAAGTCAGTTAGAAAAATGCCTGAGAACTGTCCTCCAAAGGTTCAAAGACGCAGGCCTCAAGGTTAAGAAGGAAAAGTGCCAGTTATGCACTGAGAGGGTTGAATTTCTGAGTTACCTTCTTGACAAACAAGGAATTCACCCTACTGAAAAGAAATTGGCTGCCATTAAAAATGCCCCAAGACCAAAGAACAAAACAGACCTCCAAGCCTTCCTGGGACTCATTAACTTTTATAACATCTTCCTACCCCAGAAGGCGACTGTTGCTGAAGCCCTACATAGGCTCCTCGACAAGAAGGCTTCCTGGTTTTGGGGACGTCGGGAAGAGCAGGCTTTCCAACAAGTAAAAGACCTTTTAACTTCGGATGCAGTATTCATCCAATATAATGAGACACTTCCATTAATTGTGACTTGTGATGCTTCACCCTTTGGAGTAGGTGCCATCCTGAACCACATCCTACCCAATGGTACAGAGGTGCCTATTGCATTCTTTTCAAGAACTTTGTCTAAAATAGAGAGAAATTATAGTCATCTTGACCCTCGCTATTGTATCTGCAATAAAAAGGTTCCACGAGTACGTGTATGGAAGATCCTTTTGCATCTTGGCAGGTGACAAACCAACCCCACACATCCTATCCCCTAGGATGACACGATGGCCGTATTAGCCGCCTATGACTACCAATTGAGATACCAACCAGGGAAAGCCATTCTCCATGCAGACGCTTTGAGCCATTCTCCACTGCCAGAATTTCTCAATGACCCAGCTCCCATGCTCTCAGCACTACAAACTGAGACGCTTCCATCGCCTCCACTAACAGCACTAGACATAGCCTGGGAAACAAAAAAGGACTCTTGTTTGTCATGGGTTCTCAGCTGGGTGGAGAGGGGATGGCCAGAAATCGAACCAAATGACATCTTTAAACCCTTCAAGAACAGACAAACAGAACTTTTCTCTCAAAAAGGGTGCGTGTTATGTGGAGACCAAGTGGTCATACCAGAGAAGCTTCAAAAGAAAGTTCTACACTTGTTACACGATGGACACCCAGGCATCGTTCGAATGAAAGCGTTGGCAAGGAGCTACGCCTGGTGGCCAGGTATGGACAAACAAATTGAAGCCTGGGTTGCCTCTTGTAGCAAATGCCAAGAAACACGCTCGTCCCCACCAAAAGCACCACCAGCTGAATGGGAAATGCCCAGGGGTCCTTGGTCCCGCATCCACATTGATTTCGCGGGACCTACAAAAGGACATACTTTCCTGATAACAGTGGACACCTACTCTAACTGGCTCGAGGTCAACAAAATGAAGACCACCACTACAGATGCGGTCATCAAGAAGCTAAACAGACTTTTTGCAATGCATGGGTTACCAGATGTCTTGGTTTCCGACAATGGGCCCCAATTTACCGCCTTGGCCTTTGAACAGTAGCTTGCAGACCGGGGGATACGCCATGCCCTGACTTCACCTGCTCACCCGGCGGCCAATGGCAGGGCTGAACGAATGGTTCAGTTCACTAAAAAGACATTACAGAAAATGGAACAAGGAAACATCCACGACAAAGTCACCAGGATGCTCCTTCTCCAGCATATTACACCAAAGAGTACCACAAACAAAAGCCCAGCTGAACTCCTGATGGGCAGGAAACTCAGATCACATCTAGACCGCCTACACCCAGCATACACCCCAGAAAAACCCCTGGGTTCCAGCAGTAAACACCGCTCCTTTAAGGTAGGAGACCCTGTATTTGCAAAGAACTTTTCAGGAGACCCCTTGTGGATCCCTGCCAAAATAATGCAAATCACAGGCCCCCGTTCCTACCGACTAGAAACCACAGATGGGAGATTGTGGAAATGCCACATAGACCAGCTACTCTCAAGGCTGCCCACAACTCCCATCACTAACCCCGACCTAGAAACCAGAGGGGGAAGGGAAACAGGGTTTTTTGAAATTGAACCAACATCTGACAAAGGAAGCATAACCCCACAACCAGCACAGCAAAGCCCATATGCACAGACGAAGGAGGAACCTTGGCAGATGGTTGTATCTCTAGGAGCTAACAGCCAAACAGGGTCCGCGATTCCAGAGAACCTTGATGACAGCAACAATGGAAGTGTTGCAGGTATCCCTGAATCACTTCCTAGGAGACCCAGCGTAGAAGCCGGGTCGCCACACCAGACAGTTCCAGTAAACAGTCCGTCAGAACCAGAAACTGAGCAAAGACATTTTGAACAATGCAAATCAGGTAGATAGGTACGAAGACCCGCCTACCTGCAAGAATACATCACCCCACCCCTTAGATGGAACCTAGAGGGGAGGGGTGTTCCAAACTAGCAGGCTTGTAATCCTGCACTTCTGATTGGTCCGTGAACAGCGGGTCGTGATTGGTCGTTTAGAGCTGATCTGATTGGCTGGTAAACGGGCTGCCACGATTGGTCGCTCCAAGCGCAGCAAGCTCAAATCTCTGTCATTGGACGCTTTAGCAGCAGCCAGCTCTATAAAAGGAGTTGCTGCTGCTAGGCTTTTTACCTCTGATCTGAAGTCACTATTAAAGAGTTGAAGTTTCTATCTGAGGTCTCGTCTCCATTATTGCGCCCATCTTCCCAGACTTAACACCTTGTCTGGCCTTCGGGTGCTTTAGAAAATAGTTTGACCCCTTCCTTCTCTCTGTGGCAGCCCCTCAAATATTGGAACACTGCTATCATGTCTCTCCTGGTCCTTCTCTTCACTAGACTAGCTAGCTAGATCAATACTTGATTGATCTGGGGGAAAAAAGCAGATCATGAATTTGTTTGTGGTAAAAGCATTAGGAAGAAGAAGAATTTATTATCAGAGCCACCCTTCAAAGTATCCTTCTGCTAAAGAATTCCCCATGTTCCTATATGCCCATTCGTGGGGAAAAGGAAATAGGTGAGGAATGAACAAAGAGACATAAAAAGATATAAAATGAAAGAATACAGCACAAAGTGTTCAGTGTCAAGTCTACATAGAGAGCACTTCAAATTGTATAGCAGTAGGAGTCATTCTGAAGTGCTTTTACAATCAAAACATTCAGTGTCCACATCACAATAAGCAATTATCAAAATACAGGAACAATTATAGCAATTTGCAATATGAACCACAATATTATTTACAGTGACTCATTTTGAACACCCATCGGAGACAATATTTAAATATACAGTATTCTTACACTAATAACTATGATATAATTACTGATAGAAGAAAACATTTTTTTGCTCAGGGTTGAATTGGGGGGGTCCATGGTGTTTTCTGAACTTACTGGTTTTCTTGCAGGCTTCAGCTTTAACATTATCAGTGCTAGAAGGCAGTGAGTTTGCTCTTATTTTTATATTCTCTCTATATATTATAAACTAGTAGCTCAGGGGTCTCCAACCTTGGCTCCTGGAAGCCTGGCGGACTTCAACTCCCAGAGTTCCACAGCCAGCTGGCTGTGGAATTCTGGGAGTTGAAGTCCGCCAGGCTTCCAGGAGCCAAGGTTGGAGACCCCTGTAGTAGCTCATCATTATTGGTGGAAGTGGTTTTAGTGGTTCTTGATTGGCTTGTTGTTCACTGTTAGCTTATTTATCTCCATTGGTAATTCCTTGATTGGGATAATCCTGATTAACATCCAAACAACACAAGGGACCTACATTAAATAATTACAAATAAATTAAACATGGCAAGGTACTGTGGAATTTAAACAATTTATTTTCCTGGGCTTTTGTAGCTACTGTATTAAGGAAATGTTGGAAACTTGTTTCTTCTTTTCTTTTCATTTGCTTTACAAAAATAATTCACCTAAAAGAAAAATGGATTTACATTTGTTTCAGAGTGGTGGTTCTATATATTTAAAATAATTTTACAGAGCAGGTGCTGATGGAGCAAAAAGCAGAAGTTTATTAGAAAATTCAGGATGTATCATTTCCTTCATGATGGATAACTTACCTTCCTCCTCCAGTACAACTTGTCTTACTAAGGAGGGAGACATCGAATTGGATTAAATACTTATTCCACTTATCTGCCTGCTTTCCTAGTCCAAAAATTTGTTTTTAAATGATGGCTGATGAACCATGAAGTTTGAAACCTGTGTGAGATACACTGTAATTTGCTACTGATGAATTTTCTCCCCTGGCATAACTTTAATGAAGAAAAATGCTGCTTCTAAGTCAATGCAATTATCCAGGAAAAATATGGAGTTGTATTTTCCCACAATTCATGCCATGTAACTCTTTGGAAAACAACACTTGTGAATCGAATAAAATGATGTGTTTGTCTTGGTGGAAATGCATTCTGCAGAGAAAATGGGAGGAAGCTGATTGAGCACTACAGGATTTATTTCAATAGGTGGATGGATGCATTTTATACATTTGGAAAAAGATTGTGCACTGGAAGATGGAATCCAGTAGAAAACTTAGTAGAAATGCATGAAAAGAAAATTAAATGTATAAAATTAGGTTTCCCTTCAATCTTCACAATTACATTAATTGTATATTAATTGAACAGAGTCAAATCATGGAAATTAAGAATGGTCCAATGCAGATTATCCAATGCCCACATAGAAAATATGTTCAATAGATATTCAAACTGAAAAGAGAAAGGCTAAGGAACAAGAGATAGATCGTTAGTTTAAAGTTGTTTTTTTAATTCCAAACCAAACTCAAAAGCTCTCAGAAAATTCTGTTTGTTTTACATCATCACCCTAGTCATTCAAAATATATTAAAGTCTGCTCTTCAACCACCAAGAGATTACCTATAGCAAGTGGTCTCTGGTATCTGCAGATGGTGAGAGTTAAACAAAATCAACATGTCAGTCATGAATCATCATCTTCTTTTAATGACCCCTTAATCCCTTGTGGGTTGGAGACTGGGCAACTGAATGGAGCTAGTGGAGTATTTTAATGGCCAGATGTCCTTCCTGTCACCAATACGGAGTTTTGTTCAGCAGATATATTCTCAGCGGGCCCAGAGAGAGAAACAGCTGCCTCTATCTAGGATCAAACTCACACACTTCTGATTGTGAGGCAAGAGCTCCACCTCTAGCCCACCGCAGCACTCCAACCTGTCAGTCATGAATACATGGTTGAAACATAAACCCTTTGTATGTGCATCGACTGCCCACCGATCAGCTTGAAAACATGCAAATGCAAATAGATACCATTTCAGTGGGAAGGTAACAGCATTCTATGCACCTCAGCATATAGTCATGCTGGCCACATGACCACAGAAAGGTTCTTTGGACAATGCTGGTTCCCTCAGCTAAGAAGCAAAGATGAGCACTGCCCCCTAGAGTCAGGCACAACTAGATGGAGAAACCTTTTGCCTTTACTGCATATCATATACACATACAATTGTGTCATTGCAATTTCCAAAATCACTTTTAAGCCTTTTATGGTTGCTGCCAAAGTGTGTGGGGTGTACAAACATACCCAAACACATGCACACACACACACATACACACAGGGAAAAAGACCTCCACACAAGAGGAAGAGAAAATAAAACACTGGAAAATATCAGATTTGTTGTTCCCTAAAATCTTATTGGTGATCTCATTGGAATTCAGCCCTTTTTATTTCAGGCACCATTATAGTCTGAAAAGAATAGTAAAACAAGAGCAGCCTGTGGACATTTTCTTAGCTAAGTCCAATTTAAGACCTTTGCTTCAAACCTACTTTTGGGAAACTATACTGATGCTGTAAAAAAAATCATAAAGAAGATATATGAACATGAGTGCCTGCCTTTTGCAAAACTGGGCTAGATCCATCAGTGCTTTATTATACTCCCTCTGAACAAAAGAAACCATGTCTTGCAGAAAGGTGTTTAAGAAACCTTCAAACTGTTGCAGAAAGTTTTTTCTTTTTCCTTGTGAAAATAACCTTGCAACATACTCTTGCTTGACCAACCTTGATGGGTGAACAATGACTTTAAATGATGTAAAACTCTTTATGACAAAGGGAAAAAAAAATTCTTGACAAGCATTTGTTTAAACAGCAGTGTTAACTGCAGATGTTATGCATGGACTGCCATTGTTCTTCCAACTGTCAGAATGAGTTAAATTAAGCCCAAGGTAAACTCTGGTCAGCTACCCTATGGATTAGGAATGTGTGGAATGATGAAAGGTGATATCCATCACCATGGAGCAATGTATCACCAGTATGATGATGACGCTCAATTATATGTGTCTACCCCAGTGAACTAACCAGTGCTGTTGTTGTCCTGTCCTGGTGCTTGGATGCTGTTGGGGTCTAGATGGGGAAACCACAGACTTCGACTGAATCTTGGCAAGACTGAATGGTTTGAGTTTCAGGACATTCCAGATATGTGTCTTTACCACTTTTGGTACTGGATGATATGGCACTACACCAGATCTAGTGTGCAATGTAGAGATTTGCTGATCCCATGACCCCTGCTGAGGAGCAGGTATTGCTCATTCTCAGGAAAGCCTTTAAGCAATGTTATGTTGTATGCCAGTTGCACCCTTAACTAGTTGGTGAGGCTCTTTCGCAATCCTGAATGGATTGTTGCAATGAGCTCTAAACAGAACTGCCCTTTAAGAATATTTGGCAGATTTAGTTGGTGCAAAATGCAACACAATAAGTAGTACAACAAAACAGAGAGCTACCTCATTCAATAGTAGTAACTATGAGAGGGATCTTGGAATCCTAATGAATAATCATTTAAATATGAGCCAGCAGTGTGCTGCAGCTACCAAAAAAGCTAACACAGTTCTAGACTGCATAAACAGATTAACTAGAGCATACAAAACATTTGCTAGACCAATACTCAAATACAGTTCATCAGTCTGGAACCCACTTTATGTATCTGATATTAACACAGTTGAGAAAGAAGAGTTATCCAGTCCTCTACTCATTGCAGAATACCTTATGCCACCAGACTTGAAATTCTAGACCTAGAAAACCTAGAACTATGCTACCTTTGGTCCGATCGAAGTATTGTATATAAAATCATACTTTGCAATGTCCTACCAGTCAACAAATACTTCAGCTTCAATCATAACAATACAAGAGCACACAACAGATACAAACTCAAGGTTAACCGCACCAAACTTGATTGCAGGAAATATGACTTCAGCAACAGAGTGGTCAATGTCTGGAATACTCTATCTGACTCTGTGGTTTCTTCCCCAAACCCCAAAAACTTTAACCTTAGACTATCTACTATTGACCAACCCCTTTCCTAAGAGGTCTGTAGGGGCATGCATAAGCGTATCAACATGCCTACAGTCCCTGTCCTATTGTTTCCTTTTATTTTCTCATATGTATCCATTTCATGTATTCATAACTTATACCTATTATCTTGTAAGCGATTGACAAATCAAATAAGTAAATAAAATAAATAGAATCAAGATCATATGAAGTGTTAATTTCATTTCATAATGCCTGAATAAGGCCACACTTGGAATACTGCATCCAGTTTTGGTCATCATGATGTAAAAAAGATGTTGAGACTCTAGAAAGAGTGCAGAGAAGCGCAACAAAGATGATATGGGGACTAGAGGCTAAAACATATAAAGAACGGTTGCTGGAATTGGGTATGTCTAGTTTGATGAAAAGGATAGGGGTGACATGATAGCAGTGTTCCAATATCTTTGGGGCTGCCACAAAGAAGAGGGAGACAAGCTATTCTCCAAAGCACCTGAGGACAGGATAAGAAGCAATGGGTGGAAACTAATCAAGGAGAGAAGGAACCTAGAACTAAAGAGAAATTTCCTGACAGTTAGAACAATTGATCAGTGAGATGACTTGCCTCCAGAAGTTGTGAATGCTCCAACACTAGAAGTTTTTAAGAAGAGATTGGACAACCATTTGTCTGAAATGGTATACAGTTTTCTGCCTGAGCAAGGGTTTGGATTAGAATACCTCCAAGGTCCCTTCCAGCTCTGTTATTTTATTCTAGAAAAGAGAAAAGGAGGAAGGGAGAGTGGGAGAGGTGGAGGGAGAGGGAGAGAGAGAGAGGGAGAATCAGAATGCCATTCTTACTGATTTATCACAATAAAATAGGGATTGAATTTAGATTATATTATAAAGTTGATTATTTACTTATATCTTTTGTACCTTTGCAGAATCCTCACTTTTAACTTAATTTAACTGTGTTTTCCAGCTGAGCAAATACCTTTAATCCTAGTACATTTCCCCTTTTTCTTTATTTCCTATTTTTGTCCCTCATAAGTTCTTTTCCTTTCTATCTTTCCCCCCTTTTTCTCATCCCATTTTTTATACCCTTCTCTCTCGAATTTTCCCTTCTGTAGTTTTCTTTTCAGCTTCTCCTTGCTCTTATGCTTCTTTTTCAGACTATTTTTCTTTTTGGCTGTTCCCTTTGATCTCAAATTTTTAACTCCTTTCCTCCTTTTTCCCCTTATTACCACACTTTGCATTATTTGAAAATGGCTTCTTCTTTGTCCCTCCCTTCTTCTTGCTCTTGAAGCTTTTCCTTTTGTTTTTCATAGTTCAGGATCTCTATTTCAAAAAATTCAAATACGAAGCCAAAGGATCTTCCTCCCCTTTCTGCATCTTCTTTCTGTTTTTTAAGACTCATCTTCAATTCCTCCAGGAATGAGGGCATTTTAAACACTTCTGAACAACCACCCGATTGACTTTAAGTAAAAACAGAAAAAGAAAGAAAAAACCAATGCCAAAAACTTTTTTTTTTTAAATCACCAAATGATCCCAGACTTTTCCTTCTTGTTTCTTTCCTTTCCTTTACCTTTCCTGTATCTTTTAACACTGTATCTTTTAACAACATTTCAGTTACAATGTATCCTCAGGAGTCTTTTCAAAGTTTCACTGTTAATCCTCTTTATTTTTCCAGGTGGCACTCCATTTTTCCATTATTCCAAGTCCCACCCTTTTGCCTCCACTCTTCTCCTTTCTAGGGCTTTAAAATGACCAAGAAAAAAGTCTTTATTTTCCTTTTGGCACTTAGATTTCAGCTTAAGGTTGCTGATTAGTGTCAAAATAGATTAATATAAATTTCTTTCCATGCCATTTGTAATTGTCAATATAAAGGTAAAAAAAGGGGTTTTAACCTCCTTTTCTCTCTCCTTCGCTGCTTAAAGATCTTCTTTCAGAAGTATCCCTCTAGGTACTTTTAGATTCAGGGTACCTTGCTTAGATGTTCTCTGTTGTTTAGCCTGGTCTGTCCTGCTTTCCTCTTTGTCTTCCTCATGCACAATCTTATCCAGTTGGGTTCTTCTTTGAGGTGGCCATTTCTGACCACTGCTGCAACCGCCTTCGGGGAAGGGAGTTTAGACCAGCCAAGGAGGAGAGATGCAGCTCCCCTCCACTCGGCTAGCAATCTCCCCCCCCCCCTCTTCACCACCTCTACGGGGTGGCTTCAGCCCCGAATCCAAAGGATCAGGGCACTCCAGCAGCCAGCACAGATCGAAACCGCACACAATCACGGATTTCAGTCTATCGCTGAAGAGACCAAACCAGAAGTCCTTTTTTCAACCTTTCTACTAGTTTAATAGAAACCTTGTTTTCACTTCTCTGGTATGGTGCTAAGTTGAAGTTGGTTGTTGATACAATTGGCATGCATGGGGAACTCTAATTCTGAATTATATTTTATTTGTGATTATTTCAAACAACATAGAACATACAATAAAAGAGTTGGAACGGACCTTGGAAGTCTCCCAGTCCAACCCCTTATTGAGCAACTTTCCAGATAGGTGGCTGTCCCGTCTTAAAAGCCTCCAGTGATGGAGCACCTCCAACTTCTGAAGGTAAAGCATTCCAATAGTTAATTGTTCTCACTGTTAGGAATTTTTTCCTTAGTTCTAGGTTGTTTTCTCCTTGGTTAGTTTCCATTCATTATTTGACTTGACTTCTGGTGCTTTGGGAAAAAATATTAACCCCCTCATCTTTGTGACAGCCCTTCAAATATTGGAACACTGCTATCGTGTCCTTCTTTTCCTTAAACTATATATAACCAATTCCGACAACCATTCTTCATATATTTTAGCCTCCAGCCCCCTAATCATCCTTGTTGCTTTCTCTGAACTCTTTAATATTTATAAATTTATAAATTTTATATAATATATTATAATAGTATATAATTTGTATAATATTTAAATGTTTTAATATTTAATACTCCTTACTAAAGAAAATATGTGATAATGTCCTATAGTTCGGTACACAAATATCTTTCTGACTGCATCCTCCCTCCACTCCTATATTTCCACCATAACTCAAGGAAAGGTATAAGAGGAATGCACACCTGGCCCTTTTTCAGATTGGAAAGTATAGACAGACAAGGAAGTTTCATAAAGATAGAAAATGTACATAAGAAACCTTGCCAGTTGTACTGCTTGTAACACTCTCTAACAGTAAAGCCAGCTCAGAAACACTAGGGAGAAATTAGGAAAACCTCAAACACCCTGATAATAAGGTTGAAAAATCCATTGAAAAATTGCAGGGTAGATTTTATTGCAACATTAATTAAAGCCACAAATACTGGTTTCTCAGGCAAGCACTTTTGAAAGTCTGCACTCTGGATACTGTTTTTAAGAGGTAGAGTTTACTTCATTTGCTTTTAGTGCCATTCAGATCAGCAAATCCTATAATTTGTTTCATTCCTCCACCATGATTACCTCTATGCATATTACATATTGGTTGCTTTTCCTATTTTCTTCTATGCTTTATCTCTGTGCATTGTCTCTGGTGTGATAGATGCAAGCTATTTTTAAGCTGTCTGCCTTTTTTAAACCTGCAAGATAGAGCAAGTAATAAATAGGCTGATCCAAATTGGTGATGTAGATATGGGCAGCATTTAAGCAAAAACCAGACAGCAAGATCTCATTTAAATGTGAGCTTTAAAAGACTTTTTTGAAGGTAATCTGCAACTTCGTTCAAGTGATGGGGATTCTTTCTGGAAAATCTCAACAACATAGCATAGCTAATTCGGTCTATAAACACAATTTGTATTCTTGTGTCAGGATTGTGCTTTCCATTAAAAATGTTGCAACAAAATATCTTGGTTTCTTGGAAAGGCTCAGACAGGATGGCTTTTAAGGCAAGCTTCTTATTCAAGCCACATCTGTTTCCTATAAGGGGAATAAATATCCAAAGAGGTACATTAGACAAAACTCAGTTCAGTCTTAGGGCTTTAATATTTTTTTTCCTGTACAGCCTAAGATGAGTCCAGCTGAACCAAACCAACCACAACTCTAGTCCACTTTTTCTCAACCTTGGCAACTTTAGGCTGTGTGAACTTCAACTCCCAGAATGCCTGGGGAATTATGGGAGTTCATGTTCACACAACCTAAAATAGCCCAAGTTTAAAAAAAACTGTTCTATGAATGTTCTGCAACATTCCTGGCCAACAATACATTGAGAAAGCCCTCAGACATGGACAGGAGGATACCAAATTTAAAGTATCCATGTTATCAGTCTGGAAATAATAAGCAGCCATCAAGATTAGAATCCACTGAATTGGCCAGACCTTCATTAGGATGTTCATCTATCTTTGCTTTCTGTGAGGGTGTGTAGGTGTGGGTGTGTGTACATATATGATGCACATAAGTTTGCAACTTTCCTTGGTTGCATACTTGGGAAATGGGCATGCTTTCAAATAAAACACTGACCATCAGACTTCCACCAGTCTTTATTTTCAAAGGAGCTAGGTAATATGGTAGCTTCCTAATTTAAGTTTAACAAAGTACAGAACATTTTCAGAATGCAGCACCACAAAAATTCCAGGTTTATAGGTACTATGAGGTGCCAGGTTGCCTGTTCCTAAGCATTAACATATTTCTTCTTATTCCATCTCTGTTCTTCCAAATTGAGAGATCGGTCCATCATTCATGTTAGGGATAACATTGTTTACCCTAACTGGTTTAGGTAAAATAATAAATATGTTATCATGGTTTATAAGTTAAAGTGTCTGCAACTTTAAATATAGGAATGTAATTCAGGGAGTGGTTGTGAAAGCACCATAAAAGAAGCAAGGAACGTCAGCTTGCTCTCTCTGACTTGATGATCCCTAATTTACTGGATGAAGACTGCGTTTTTCCTTACTCGAACAGGAGAGAGAAAGGACTGTTGATTTATCAACGGTGAGAGGACTGATTTATTGTAAGAGAACTGACATTGGATATTCTACACGGATTTTGCTAGTTGAATAACCTTGAATGAACTGACTAAAATGATACATGACTAATGGACTGTTATTTTGACTATGCTATATAACTCTAAGTGGAATAAACTATATTTTTGATCGCACAAGCATATCTGTTATTTTTACTGTATGTTAACAAACATACAAACTTATCTCGCACATTTATCTGTTTGCCTATCTGACTAATGCTGCACATTAAGTCAGTTTAACTAGGATAAAACAGATTTATTTAAAATGAGAGTTTGTGTTGTTACACATTACAGTAAACAGACAGCTGTGTTTTATTAATTATAGTTTTATATCCATATAAGAAAACATGGCACAAGTCAATCTCCAAAGTTTGTCCCTTATATCCAAGCTGGATGGAGCAAACTATGTATTATGGTCTATGAAATGTAGTCTGCTTCTACGTAGAGAAGGTCTGTGGAACATAATTGAAAATCCACCAAACATAGAGGAATGGGATCCAGAGATTGAGAAGATAGACAAAAGATAGAAGAATTTATATAAAAGAATGAACAAGCTATTTGCATAAATAGGACTAACACTGTCTGACCAGCAACTTATTCATATCCGTGGAGAGCAAACGGCTGTTGGGTGTTGGCAAAAGCTGAAGAGGATTTATGTCCGAGATAACGTTGGTGCTCACATAAATCTAACACGGAAGCTTTTCAGGATGCATCTCCAGATAAATGGTGATATGCTGAGTCATTTGAATTCTATAAAAAGCATTTTTCAAGAACTGCACGAGAAAGAGCTTATTTTCTCTGAACTACACCAAGTCTATATAATTCTATCTTCACTAGATGAAAGTTATGACAACTATGTCACTTCCCTTGAAATTTTGCCTAAGGAAAGTCTAACTTTAACTGATATAACTGGCAGATTGATTGAAGAGACCAGAAGAAGACTTGAAAGAGATGAGCTAAGGAGGGAGCAATCTCAAAAAGAAGATATTGAATCTTTACTGCATATGCAATTAAAAAGTGTTTTAATTGTGGAGGAAGATGACATTTGGCAAGATTTTGTAAAAAAGCAAAGCGCCAGAATGCTGGCCAGAATACTAAAAGTAATCAAAAGATAAATAAAAATTTTGAGTTAGCCATGTATATTAACGGAGCTGTAAAAAATAATTTATGGGTGGTTGACAGTGGAGCATCCCACTGTATAACAAATGATAACAGAAATTTTATTAAAATGTCCAAGAATACACAGCAGATATCATTAGCCAATGGCTGGAAACTGAAAGCTAAAGGTCAAGGTATAGCATATTGTTCTTTCATAAAAGGGAATGTAAAAATGTTATATGTACCACAACTTAAGTTTAATTTAATTTCAGTTAGAATTTTGGTTAAATTAGGATATGTAGCTACCTTTAAAGGAGATAACTGCATAATTGAGAAAGAAGTTAAGAAAATTACTGCATCTTTAAGAGGTGAATTATATGTGTTAAATGATAATGGTTTAAAGGTGGCTAACATGGTTTATGATAATAAGAAACCTCATGATGAATGTATTCACTTGTTAAACCAACGCCTAGGGCATTTAAATTTTAAAATGCTTAAGAGAACAGAATAGTTATAAGAAGAGTCCAATTAAAGAAGAAGTCCAAGAAGAGCAAATAGGACCAGAACAAGAGGAAACAGTTGATCAGGAAGAGTTAGATAATCAAGAAGAGTTAATAAATGAAAGTCCACCTGTAAGTCCTGTAATACCTAGAGGTACTACACGTGTAACTAGACCACCTGATAGGTATCAAGCAAGTATAGTTTGCCAAGTAACTAAAGTTCCAACTAGTGTAGATGAACTTAAGATGTATCCTGCTAAGAATCAGGAGAATTGGCAAAAGGCAATGGAAAAAGAACTAAATTCATTAAAGGTAATGAAAGTATATGAAGATGCTAAATTACCTCCAGGAGAAAAATCCATTGGGTGCAAATGGATATTTAAAGTAAAAACTGGAAATGATGGGACTGTTACCCATAAAGCTAGGTTGGTAGCTCAAGGATTTAATCAAACTGCATCTGATTATGATGAAGTTTTCGCACCAAGTCTTAAAGCAACATCTTTGAGAGCAGCTTTAGTGTGGGCAGCTAAGAAAAACTATGTCATTAACCATTTAGATGTAGAAACTGCTTATTTGCATGCACCATTGCAGCACACTATATATTTGAAAAAGCCAGTTATTATTAAAGACAATAAAGTAAATAGTAATGATTGTTGGAAACTCAAAAAGAGTCTTTACGGGTTGAAACAATGTGGCTTTGAGTGGAACCAATATATTGTGAAAGAATTAAACAGTATAGGTTTTAAATCTGGTTTAGCAGATCCATGTGTGTTTAAAAGAGAAAATAATGGAATGGTGTCATTATTGTTATTATTTACCGATGATGTTGCTTTGATAACTAAGACTAATAATGAAGCTAATGAGATTATATCATTATTACCCAAAAAGATAAAATTAAAGCATTTAGCTGAAATTAAAAAGTATCTAGGATTGACAATTAACAAAACAAAAAATGGATTTAAGATATCTCAAGAAGATAAAATTTGCCAATTAATTAAAACATATAAAATGGAACTTTGTAAACCAGCAAAGACTCCAATGAGTTAGGAGGTTTGCCAAACTGATGATCAAAATCCCAAATTTGATAAGTCCATATATCAATCTTTGATTGGTAGCTTATCATATATCAGCAATTGGTCAAGGCCAGATATAGCTTATAGTGTTAATCAGCTGGCACGTTTTAATTCGGATCCACATCAATGTCATTGGCAATCATTAAAGAGAATTTTAAGATATCTTAAAGGAACAATGAACCATGCATTGTATATAGAACCAAAGGGTGATTTGAGTCTTAGTGCCTATGCAGATGCAAGTTTTGCAACTGACATAAACACTAGAAAATCAACATCTGGGATGGCTATATTATTTGGTAAGACACTAATAGGGTGGAGGTCAATCAGACAACAGCATATTAGCTTGTCCACGATGGAAGCAGAATTTTCATGTCTGTCATTACTATGCACTGACTTAATTTTGTACAAACAGTTATTATTAGACATGGGTATAATTTTTAAAGATTCTATTATTGTGTACGAGGACAACCAGGCAGCCATAAAGTTAGCTACTAATATTGCTGTAAAAACTAGATCAAAGCATACTGATTTAAGATACTTAAATGTTAGAGAATCTGTAAAGAATGGGCTAATTAAATTGGAATACTGCATGACAGAAGAAAACATTGCAGACCAATTTATAAAAGCTCAAGGAGTAATCAAATTTAAAGAGAGTTGTAATAAATATGATTTAAAGATGTAATTAGTTATATTTATTATTATTTCCTAAAAGGGGAGAATGTTTGGGATAACATATTTATTATTTTACCTAAACCAGTTAGGGTAAACAATGTTATCCCTAACATTCTCCCCTTTTAGGAAATAATAATAAATATAACTATACAACTCTTAACAATTCTTTTAATCATGTCACTTTCAAAAAGTTCCTTGCATGGGAGTGTTTGAACATGAGGGCCCTTTTCAGATCTATAAAAGTTAATGAACTCTTGGTTTGTTCACTACACTTGAAACTGTATGCCACAGCTGGGATTTCACAGCAGCAGAGCAGATTCAATGAAATGCATCTTCCATGTGCCCTTTCTAATTCCAGAGAGATGGGCAATCTCTGGGATGGAAGCGAGAACAAGAAGAGCAACAAATCTTTCTTTCAAGCCAAGAGGACAGAAGGATAGTACTGAAGACCTTTGCCAATTCATCACATTGGCCCTTTTGAAAAGACTATTTACCATAAGCAAATTGCAATAGCCAATGAAACTACCTTGCTGATAGCAGTCCTTTCAATATTTTATGACAGTAGATCTCCAGTACCGACACAGAATGCTCTGAACCTATTCAACAGCTTACAGGACTGGCATATTTGGCTACTGAAAATTGGAACTGTTATAAAAATATGATCCTCGTTTTTTTTTTTTGTTTTGTTTTTAAACACAATAGGCATCTGCTAAATTTTCAGCAGAGCCATAAGCCCTTGCTCTTTTCGATGGAATATTGTTTAGAAAGATTTAATGTTGACAAGAGAAGTGTTGGCATTCCCACCATTTTCAGGCTAAAATGTATTGCAGAATCATTGGAAAGAACTCTGAATGATGATCCTCTAGATTAAGAATTGAACAATGAGGGAAATAACAGGATAACTTCCACCTCTGAATTTCGTGTTTTGGGCAGGAAGGCGGAAAAAATGTGACCTCGGAATTCTCTTCTTTGACTGTACAATCATCTCTCCAGCTTCTTGAGACTAAAGTAGAACCTGACACCTAAATGTCTATGGAGATTCTCATCATCCAGGTCATGGTGTTTTTTCAAGAGGAAACTTGACTTTCTTTGTTTTGAAGATGTTTTGCTTTTCATCCAAGAAACGTCTTCAGTTCTTAAGAACAGGCATCCTGTTATTTCACTTTCTTTGTCTTACCAGAATTGAAACTTATTGGACGAGAAGCAAAATATCTTTAATGTAAAATAAAGAAAGTCCAGTTACCTCTTGAAAAAGCACCTTTGGTAAAACCTGAAACCTACTTTGTAACAAAGAAAATTTTAGAGAAGTTGTCCAGAAAGATTTGGCCCAACATTGGATATGACCTTTTAAAATCTGGAATATCGGATTTTCTTTCACTTTCTTGCTCCACATTTTTTTTGTTTATTTGCCATGGGCCATATAATTGATATGGATCAGATGGACTGATGTACATTTGTGCCTACAAGCCAGTTTTTGACTCCTGCCAATTGTCTGAACACGTCCCTTCCATTTTCAACTTTCACATCTAGAAAGGGAAACACATTAATGTACAAAAAGTATTGAAACTTGGCTTAATTATATGCTTTAATAATCAGGCATCTCATTTAGAAAGCATAACAGTTTGTTTTCTCATTTTTGTCTTGCAAATAAATTGGCAAAATTGTTGGACACAAATCAGAAGCAAAGATTAGATAACAGCTAGAAATGGTAGAAAGCAGGTAGAAAATGGTTGCCAACTCGTGGGAAACTGAATTTCTAAATAGCTTTTTTCCCCTTTTCTTTGTCCCTTCAGGTCATTGTTGACTACTGGCAACTGCTTGGACAAGCCTGAAATTTTCTTGACAAGATTTTCTAACAAATGATTTCTGAAGAGAAAGTGACTGGCCCAAGGTTACCCAACTGCCTCTGTGCCTAAAACTGGACTACAATTCTCAGTTTACCAGTTTCTAGCCTGGTGCCTTAATTATTACACTAAACTGGCTCTCTTCAAATAGCTTAGCCCTAAGGAAAAAAACATAAATCAGAATTAAACATGTTTTGTGGACTCTTTGACAGCTTTATTAATGGCTACTTTTATGTGTCTTGTACATTTAATTAATGTAATCAATCCCATTCAAAGTGCAGGGCATTATAAAAAAGGAAAATCCCAATATAATCACTGGAAAAGGGATGGATAATGGACAGCAAGTGGGATGTTTAACCAGTAAGCAGCATACTAGCAGCAAATATGTCTTGCATTGATCTAACAAGTCCTGTCTTTTGGAGCAACAAAAAAATGCAGTCAATTAACCAATCAATCAATAAGATGAAACAAAAATGATTCCTGGTCCCAAACTTTATTCAGAACTGAAGACTCATTTTCTAATGCAAATGGTATATTATATTTACATAAGGGAAAGTTCCAGAGGGATTCCACTGATATAACAACCGGTTTGGTGATTGCATGCTTTGCATGTGCATGCACTCTGTATTTTAAAAAAGGCAAGCCCATACTTACATTCAACTGCAGCCTCTGTGAAGAAAACAGCTGAGGCATGGCAAACCGTTCCACCACGCGAATTAACTGTGCTCTAAACAAAGGCACAAGAGGAAAGAGCAGGCGCAGACAGGAGGGCAGGCCAACCAGTTCAGAGCAAAGTGAACATCAGAACAAAGGGTTTGCCCGAAACACCCTGAACCGGTAGGATCCCACCCCTGGAAAGGTCTATCTCCCCTCTCTGCACTAGGTATGGAAAGATTCACTAACATTTATTAATAATAATAGAAACACTGTTGGAAAGAAAGGAATGAGGAAGAGACATAAAAATCTAGAGACGTCTCTCTTGAAAATTAAGCCTGAACCTTGAAGCAAACGTGTAGCAGTTTGCACCAAGATTGGAAAAGGCTTCCTGCCCTGTGAATTTATCTTTTTATAAGCTTTCAGCTGATTTTCTCTCTTTTCTTTCCTTGTCAGATTTGTTTCCCTCCCTATTTTTTCCTTTATTTCTTAATATAATCATCCTTTTTTTCACCTCCCTCTCTTCTTCCTTTTTTTTCCATTTCTGCCAGAAAGATAGATCGGAACATCTTTCTACATACAAATGGTTAATGTGTGTCACCAAAAAAAATAAATAGAGGGACAGAGAAAGAAGGGGGAGAGAGATCAATTAATTTGGTAAATGGGGTATCTTATTTTACAAGCAATTAACTTTAGTTATCAGTGAGTAATTCAAGTTAGGGTATCATTTTTGTCCTAGACTTGCCCTTATATTAACAACTCCAGATTGATCAAATGAAAACTGAGCTCATTTATGAAAGGCACAGCATCCCATAGTCATGGGATGCTATTTGTGAACTTTACAGTTGACTTCTGACAAGCACTTCCAATGGAAAAATGGGCAGAAAGTTGCAAGTCATGAATATGTAACATCACATTTAACAGCCTGCATGGATTTACTTAACCATAACTGAAGCTGCTATCATAAGACAGCATGTTTACATGATATTCCCTTAATATCTAAGCACACTAAGTGACAGTTGTCAGTCCCGATTGTGATTGGTAAGAGAGGACTACCTTTATAATTCTTGCAAGAGGAAAGTAATGTAAATTTGTGCATAGGAACACATATAATAATATCCTCCATCTTATGTAATGAATGGTTTGAGGGCAAATGCAGTGAGAGAACAAGGCTAAAATGTTAGTCTGAAAGTACAATGTTACAGGAATAGCACACCCCCAAGCTCCTTTAATTAATCAGTGCCATCTTCCAGGACTCTGGAAGTATGCTTTCTCTCATATGAAACTTGCCTCCTGGATGAGGTTATCCCTGAGATAAGAGATGTAGTGGTGCAGTGGTAGAATGCAGTATTGCAGGCTAATTCTGACAACTGCCAACAGTTCGATTTTGACTAGTTCAAAGTTGACTCAGCCTTCCATATTTCTGAAGTCAGTAAAATGAGGAACCAGATTGTTGGGGGCAATATGCTGACTCTGTAAGCCTCTTTGAGAGAGCTGTAAAGAGCTATGAGGCAGTGAATAAGTCTAAGTGCTTTTGCTATTTGAATGGCTTCTACCCTAATAGGAATTTGGAGGTACCTGAAAGCCCTGGGTCTTCTCACAAGGTCTAGGTGAGGAGGATTGGAATACCTTATGGATGTACTTGTTGTTGAAACACATTTGCCATCTATTGTTGCTATATATGTTTTTTTATTATTTTAACTTATTGTATATTTGTTTTGTTTTTATATCATGAGTCACCTAAAGTTAAATTTGCACCAAATTCTATAAATAGATAGATAGATAGATAGATAGATAGATAGATAGATAGATAGATATATCAATATATAGAGAGAGACCAGCACCTGGAACTGATCCATTTTGGGAAAGCTGTTTTACAAGATGATAGCATAGGAATGATCTGGGATCAAAACAGAATTCTCAGAAGACTCAAATATCTAGATCCTCATACATTCCTGTAGCTACATATCTTTTTGCATACTTTTATAGATCTGAATCTCATCTTCATGTATGACTACAATGCCAGTCTCCAAGCTGGCTATAAGTGGGGTGTGTGTGTTGATTTATCTGCTTTCCAGGAAACAGATTTTCAACCTTGCTTTTTATCAATTCTTCATGCCTTCTGAAGCTGATATGGTGCACCCACAGTAGCCCTGATGAAATGCTTCACTAGAAAAAAAAAATCATAAATTCCATTTTGAGACATTTGCTTTGAACTCTGCAAACCTGTTAAGAAAAATGAGAGCAACTTCTGTATTATATGATTTAATTTACCATCGTAAATCACTAGAAAGGATTTTCTTTAAAAAGCGTATCTTGTTAACTCAATGGTCAAATGCTAATAGGTAGGCTCATTAGCTTTGAAAATATCAGCCTGCTTGTGCTATCATTTCTTTAAATAACAAAATAATGGCACCCATTAACAAGAAGAAACCAATCTGTTACAGCAAAAAAAATATCCCAACATTTCTGGTTTAATAAATAGATGCACTCTAAAATTCTGGTAAGCACATATATAAAAGAGAAAGCTAAGGAGCTTTGTTTTAGGGGGAAATAAACTATACTTTCTGCAACATATGCTAAGACATCCTTGAACCTGGTGATTCTGCAAATAGAATGACATGTTTTCATAACAATAATGTGGAAGAGTTTTATCATTGCCTTTTTCCAGGATGATTTTGTCAGCCTTCCCAAGTAGATGAGATGAAAGCATGACCAAATCCACTAATTCTAATTTATTTTATTGTAGAATCTTACAATCTGAAAGTACAAATCTCCTTCCATCTCCTTTACATATGGGGAGCTACTGTAGTTATGGTCCCTTCTGAATTTTTTTCTCTACTTGCTATGCAGCTGGAGGCTATGTCCTCTCTTATCTGATGGTATGGCAATGTGATGGTGCAGAGGTTTAATAACCCTGGAATTGCTGGTCAGAAGTGATCTGTACTTTGGCATTTCAAGCCCAGCTCCATGAGATGGAGTGAGCTCCTGATGCTTGATCCTTAGTTCCTGATGACTCTTGCGAGTAGATAAATGGGTACCACTTCAGTGGGAAAAACCTAGCTGTGTTCATATGTGTGGAAAGAGGAAGCCAGTACTGGACCTTACTGGACACAAGGCTTCAGAACACAAGGCAAGGCAAGGTTTTCCCCCACAGTGCACCAAGGATAGGTGTATAAGCACTGAACAGAATGAAGTAGCATTCTACATGGTCAGGATTGCATTGTGTGTCAACCTTGTAAATATTTTTCTGACATTGTATACTAAAAGTATTTGAATGTTGAGTTGGTAATTGGGCTGTGTGTCAGAGCTCCAAGCTTAGCGTTTTAATTGCAAACGTTTCATCATCATTTGAGGAGACATCATCAGTCTCCTTGAATGGTATCATACAAAGGGATTGGACAAATGAGCACAATTCAAAGTGCACTGATGATATTTTCTTGAATGGTGACAAAATGTTTGCAACCGAATTGCCAAGCTTGGGCTCAGACCAACAGCCCACTGTACATTAAATAAATTAATTTGATGGTTCCCTAGGCAGCATTTTTTCTCTTAAGTCCTTTTTCACATACCAATACACCATTTAAAGAGCCATCCTCTCAAAAGAGTATTCAGTTCAGAGTCTACAATTACAGCAATATCACCAACCACAATATTAGCCCATTTACTGTGATGTCTCTTCCAAGCTCAATGGCAGCCTAGCCAAAGTTGCCTGATCAAGAAACCTAATTTGATCAAGAAAGCTAATACTGCCATTTGCAGAATGGGTGGGGGTGGGTGGGGGTGGACTAGATGACGTACAAGGTCCCTTCCAACTCTGATCATCTGTTATCTGTTATTATCTGCCTTTAAATATGGAGGGCTGAGACTATGATAGGCTTGTATTTCAGCCCTAGTTTAATAGCCACAGGTTGCTGAAAATAAGAAAGTGAATGGCTCGGCAGGAGGCCTTCTTCCTCATTTATACCTATAAAAAAAAAAAAAAAAGAATCCTGTGGCTTCCGGTTTCGCGTGTCTTCTGTAAAATTAATAAAATTTGTTTAAAAAAAAAAAAAGAATCAATAAAACCTTGGAGGAATGTTAGATGAGAATAATTGTAAACAAGTCAGAAAGAAATGAATATGATGACTATAAAATGGATAAATATAGAAAAGAAATGAAATTGAATAAGAGTAAAGAGAAATAATGAGAAATTTGCTGAAAGATATTTATGTGTCCATATGGAAATGGGATAAATTAGAATTATGTTGTATAAAAATAATGTTTTATCCGACTTGTAAAAATTTATAATGTTAAGAGGTTTTATGTACTTAATGGTTAATGATGTGTTGTTTGTCTTTAAAATTAATAAAATTTGTTTCAAAAAAAAAAAAATGAATCCTACTACTAAATGGCAGCAGCAGTCTCCACCACAAAACATAACTCTTGTCATTCTCCCATTTCCTCCAGGTCCCTAGAATATTACTTCTAGTAATAAGCATAAGGCTACAGCAGAACATGACATTTTTAGCTCTATTACAACATCTTTACTAAACCAGAACATCAAAAATCTGAAGTTCCTGTGTTCCTGACAAGATGTCAGCCCTCCCAGGTTAACCGCACCAAACTTGATTGCAGGAAATACGACTTCAGCAACAGAGTGGTCAATGTCTGGAATAGTCTACCTGACTCTGTGGTTTCTTCCCCAAACCCCAAAAACTTTAACCTTAGACTGTCTACTATTGATCTCACCCCTTTCCTAAGAGATCTGTAGGGGGCATGCATAAGTGCACCAACGTACCTACCGTCCCTATCCTATTGTTTCTTTTTATTTTTCTTCTATGTATCCATTTCATGTATTCATAACTATGTTTATACTTATACCTATTATCTTGTAAACAATTGACAAATCAAATAAATAAACAAACAAACAAACAAACAAACCAGACAGGTAGCAGGATTGAATAAACTAAATGAACTAATTCTACTTAGATAAGTGGAGTTGGACCTAATCCGATAGGACACCATCTGGCAAGTCTAGGACTGTAGGTAAGATTAGGAAACCAATAAATGAATCCAATGGCAATCTTTTGCAATATCTGGCTAAGAAAACTTCATAGATATATCCATATGTCACCAGAAGGTAAGCTCTGCTCAAAGGTGGTTTTATTTCTGAATTCTCTAACTTATCTCTGCAATTATAAATCAGCTAAACTGACCAATTGGATCAAGATTTTTCAATCTTGGCAAATTTAAGATGTCTAAACTTAAACTTCCAGAATTCCCCAATCACAATGCTGATTGGGGAATTCTGGGAAATGAAGTTCAGACACCTTAAGGTTGCCAATGTTGAGAAATATTGGTATATACTGTTCAAGAGCTGTTATTAATTTGGCCTTTGCAATCAGAATACTGGGAAATCTTAATGGAAGACTTCATTGAACTGAAGTGAACCAACATAATCCAGTGGCTCCTCTATTTAGCAAAAAAAAAACTAATTAAAACAAAGTAATACATGAGATTAACTCTTGAACACTAAGTCTTAAATTAAACCAACATGGCCATATACTGTAATGAATAAACAACCAAAGTGGTGTTTCCTAGTTTGTGCAAGTTACAGATATATGGATTTTAACTTTCCATATTGTCAAGAGGATCATTAGTGTTGAAGGTGGTTCATTTATCTGGAAGATGCAAGTTTGAAAATGACTTGAGCTAGAATTGAATTTTCATATTTGAACGGAAAAATCTAGATTATTACTAATTGGCAGCAAAGACCATTTAGTAGTTTTTGAAGGTTAGCTATTATAGCTTTATAAAGTTGAGGTGTGTCTTCTTAAATGCTACCAATTATTACAGTGCACTGACTTACTCTTTCCTGAATAGGAATTTTGGAATATATATTTAAGGTTTTATTTTGATGTTGCAATCCACTGAGAACTGCCTTGCAGTGAGAGGGAAAGCAAGCATGGAAGGAAGGAAGGAAGGAAGGAAGGAAGGAAGGAAGGAAGGAAGGAAGGAAGGAAGGAAGGAAGGAAGGAAGGAAGGAAGGAAGGAAGGTTTTTTCCAGATTCTAGAATCTCATGCTTTATATGTAAGCAAGGGTTACTTCTCAATTCATTATTAGAGAAGTCAGTGTCAATTACAGTTCTAAACCTAAGCTACTTTCTAGTACAAAATAGAACCTCTTGAGTCAAGGCATTGGAGACATTCTTCTAAACTATGCTAAAAAAATTTTACTCATATTTCCAGCTTTATCCTTTATTTACAATGAAAATTTATCCAGTTTCTTTATGACAAAGAAGCCCAAGGAACTCTCTGTCTAACACTGTCTAGCACTTAATAAGATAGTGGTGATTGTACAGTATATTTTAAGTATTGATTACTATCAATTTTTTTGTGATTAAGCAGCAAATGTGCTTAAAAGAATTAACTAAATAAACATGAATAAATCAATGGCCCAAAAGCCAACCCAGAACCACTAAAGACTTTTCAACTTAGGAAATGTATTTGTTTTATTTTCAAAATAAAAACAGCAACATATTTCTTGCCTTTAAAAGTTATTTCCATAAGAAACAGATATAGAACAAACATCATGATAGAATCTCAACATCTAACTAAGTAATACAAAGAATCTATGCCTTAAAACAGGGCTGTCAAACTCATAGCCAGCGGGCTGGATGCATCACGTGCTGGCCACACCCAATTTAATGAAGGGGGAAAAGGTTGTGATACATCATGTGATGACACCGTGATGACATGAGTTTGATACCCCTGCCTTAAAAGATCATGCAATCTGGAACAGAAACAGTGCTGCTTATTACTACATACCTCCAGCAGACTGTTATGACAATTAATCATCCATTATGATAGCTAGCTTCTTCAGACCATTTTAGTCTATTCTGAGATTGAATCAGTTCCACCCAGCCACATATGAAGTGCTTCTTGTTCAGTGTGGGATTCAAATTTTTTTACTACTGGTTCTGTGGGTGTGACTTGCTGGGCATAGCAGGGGAAGGACACTGTAAAATCTCCAGTCAGAGGTGATATTTGCTGGTTCTCTGAACTATTTGAAATTTCCGCTACCAGTTCTCCAGAACTGGTCAGAACCTGCTGAATATCGCCTCTGTTCTTGTTCAAACCATAGTTGTTTATAGAACTCAGAATTCTTTAAAGCACATTAAGAAAACACTTTAGAAAAGCTAAGTATATACACATATGAAAAACAATGTGTTTTCTAAAATAATTTTAAAGCAACTTTCAAGATCTCATTTTTCATCAATGGTTAGCAAAGGGGATGTGACCTTCAATTAGAGAAGAAGACTCACAGATCTGTCTAGTCAGAAACACAAGAATGTAGAGAATGTAAAGATCAGAGGTGGGATTCAATTTTTTTTTACTACCAGTTCTGTGGGTGTGACTTGGTGGGCGTGGCAGGGGAAGGTTGCTGCAAAATCCCATTCCCTCCCCACCCCACTAACCTCCTTTCCAGCTCCATTCTCCTGTTTGGGCAACAAAAGAAGACTCAGCCGATCAGCTGGGACTCAGGAGGCAGAGAATAGATGGGGGCGGGGCCAGTCAGAAGTCGTGTTTGCCGGTTCTCTGAACTACTCAAAATTTCCACTACCGGTTCTCCAGAACTGGTCAGAACCTGCTGAATACCACCTCTGGTAAAGATGCAGCTGCTTTTAATAGATGGGACAAAGGTGTGTGAGAACAGCAAATCAATTGCCCCTCCCCAAGGGGTTAGTGTGGGTGCTTCATCACTGGAGGCTTTTAAAAAGAGTCTGGATAGTCACCTGTCCGAAATAGTATAGGGCCATGATGGAGAATCTATGGCACATGTGCCAGAAGTGGCACACAGAGCCACTTCTGCTGGCACATGAGAGGTCACCCAAAAGATCCCCACTGAGCTTGTGTGTGCGCCCTCGCCAGCCAGCTGATTATTAGGTATCTGCTGCGCATCCTTGGGGGAGATACATGTGCATGCGCAGAGGTGTTTGGTATAGGGTGGTTGTGTGCGCATGTGCAGAGGTGTGCAGTATGCACACGGGGGGGCACATGCGCAGAGGGTGAGGGGAGTCATGCATGCATTGCATCGTGCGCACTTTTGGCATGCAGCGTGGAAAAGGTTAGCCATCACTAGTATAGGGTCTGCTCTGCATGCACAAGGAGTTGGACTAGAAGATCTCCAAGGTCCCTTTCAACTTTTTTTGACTGAGTGTCATTTAAACAGCATGCAAGAATCAAAGTGCAACTGGGTATACATTTGACACTATTTCTTCTTCCTGCTCAGAAACCCTGAATGCTGTTCCTGTGCAATAATAAAAGTTAGCTGCTAGTCATGCTCACCTCAGGCTCTGGAGAGTTTCTACTTCATGCCTGTCTCAGAGAATTTGACAGCTGCCTCCATAAATTATGAATGAAATACATTTTTAGTTCACATGGAACCAGATCTTTTGGGGTTGGTTGCCATTTTGTGTGAAATGAAAGGCTATTCTACAGTGTGCTGAACACAACATGATTTCCACAAGCTGACTTTCAGAAAAATATTTCTATCATTTCTGAACTTATGATTGAGGTACCCCTCTCTGTTTTAGAACTTTAAGGTTGTGTTGGAGTCAGTTTTAGAAACCAAATATTGAACTATTTGTTCTCAATATGGAAATAATTTCAATAATGTATTTATAATATTATAGATACTTTCCAGCTGTTTTTTAGTTAATAAGCATACTTACTAACAGTATAATAATCCTACTTATTAACAGTATGCTTTCCATTGGGGCTTTTAAAATGGTTTTAGTGGTCTAAATGTATACATAAATACAGATGTAGATTTAGATACAGTATATAAAATAAATACCTAGTCAATTTAAGATCTTGGCTGGTCTGAAGAAGATCCTGAAACTCGCTTATCACAGGCTTAATACAATAAATGATGTTTGTGGTTCCGTTCAATTCTATTTGTCTGAAATGCATGAGCAGGGGCTGGACTAGAAGATCTTTAAAGTCCCTTCCAACTCTGTTATTCTGCTATTCTATAATTCAGTGAATATGAATCTCATATTGTAGGCTGCATCCACAGAAACAAACAATGCACTCATATGAAGTAGTAATTTCTTTCTGTCTAATGGAGTATTTTTAGCTTTAAGTTCTTCAATTTATGGGACTTGAAATACTAAACATTCAGCAATATGTGTTAGTATTTGTTTGTTGGGTTTATATACCACCTTTTTCCTAGGATTTCATGGGTTTATATACCACCTTTTTCCTAGGATTTCATGTTGACTTACATGGGGATCTGTCTTCGATTTTATCAGCACAAGATCAAATTAAACTATTAGAGAATATCTGTTCCAAAGTTACACATTGTTTCCATTGTTGAAGATATACGAATCCAGTAGCAGCTGCAGCAAACTGCAAGATTGCCAAAATTATGATACATACAGAGTTATATCACTAGTCAAATCCTGGTCTTACAGACTGGAGTCCCGTTGTCTGACACATTACACAAGCCATGATGTAATCTCTGTTCGGGATAACATTGTTTACCCTAACTGGTTTAGGTAAAATAATAAATATGTTATCATGGTTTGTTAGTTAAAGTGTCTGTAACTTTAACTGTAAGAATGTAATTAAGGGAGTGGTTGTAAAAGCACCATAAAAGAAGCAAGGCACGGCAGCTTGCTCTCTCTGGCTTGATGATCCCTAATTACTTGATAGACTGAAGACTGCGTTTTTTCCCTACTGGAACGGGAGAGAGAAAGGACTGTTGATTTATCAATTGTAAGTGAACTGACATTGGATATTCTACAACGACTTTGCAAATTGAATATCCTTGAATGGACTGACTAAAAATGATACATGACTAATGGACTGTTATTTTGACTATGCTATAAAACTCTAAATGGAATAAACTATATTTTTGATAACACAAGCGTATCTGTTATTTTTACTGTATGTTAACTAACATACAAACTTATCTCACACATTTATCTGTATGCCTATCTGACTAACACTGCACATTCTGTTTAGTTTGTCTCCTTAACCCTGGTTGAGGAACCCAGGCTTAACAATCTCCATGCATGTTTTATAATTTGTCCTTTATTGTTCTGACTTAGGCTTCCCCAAAAAGAACTAAGCAGACTTTTGGTCCCGGCAAAACCCCTTTTATTAAACAAAGGTGAATCTCTTACATTCACATTCAGCCAAAGGTTTGGCAAACAATGTTTCAAGGGTATAATTAGGAGCACAGACCTTAGTTTGGAGAGCTGCCAAGTGAATATTTTCAAACGCAGTGCTGACAAGGAAGGGCTTGGCACAGAGTCTCTGAGATGCACAGACAGATCTTCACCCTGCTGTAATGAACAAATTGTTTCCTACAAAAGACCCCTCCCCTTTTGCTCCTCTTTTAATCCCTATGGGAGGGGCCATTCACCATTCACCTGCGGCCTTACTGCCACACCGACCCTTAGTTCATAATTGTTCTTTTCTTTTGGCAGCTCTGCACATGCACAAGCTGGGAACCAGCTCCGGTTGCTCCCCCACCTCACTGCTGTCTGACTCTGAAGGCTTGTTAATTGCCAGCCTGCCTGGCCCCACATCTGCCTCTGATGCAGAGCCCTTGTCCAAGCCTCAGCTTTCAGGACTGGTCCATGTTCCTCCCCAACCTCCTGACTCCACTGCCAGCTCCATTAGCCGCCAGGGAGCCATTTTTCCCTCTTTTCCCAGATATACACATTTGAACCTCTTCAAGAACTTGAAAGGAGTCATACGGAAACAGACTTTTATTTTTAATCCCAATGTGTAAAATATTGAATCAGGGTGGATTTTAAAGTTACAAGAAAACAAATTACAATTTACTATCAGGAAAAGTTTTCTAAGAGTAGCATATCAGAAAATAGAAGATTGGTGCCCTCTTAATTGGTTATATTTCAGCAGAAGTTTCTCTATTGGAGACACTTTAATTTAGGTTCCTACAATAAGAAGGAAGTTAGTAAGTTTATTATTGTAGCCATAGGTTATAAGATATAATATGCCATAAAATACAATAAAATAACAGTAAAATATTGTAATAAAAAGAGTATTAGATGTAAAAAGGTTACAGCAAAATAAAGCCAAAACTACAGCTCAGAGCTTAAGTATTTCTTTTTAAGTTTAAATGAGAGCAGAGCAAAAGTAGCAGCTTGGTTGCCGATATTTGGAAAACTATTTGCCAGAAAATAGTTCAATTTTTCAAAACTGAAGTCCATAAATTCACCTACATCAGTAATTTGTCCCTCATCTCATGGTGTATCGGGCAGTGAAAGACGAATCCTCCACTTGACCAATACAAGGATATAATAGCAGGGGTAGATTTGATGGCCAAACCCCCCCTTCTAAGTCTATGGTTTTAAAAAAAGTTAGCCATGAATTTAGGATGGGTAAAACTTATTATCCAGGTTACAAGATGAATAAAAATTTACATATATCTTAATCTATATCAGCTCACCAAGGCAGGCCAAGGCAGGGAATAGACATCCTCGTACTACAGGTAGTCCCGACTCTATGACCAAAATTGGGACCAGAATTTCCATTGTATGTCATGGTGGAGGTAGTTACACTCAATTTTACAACAGTCATTTACAGCAGTTGTTAACTGAGTTTGGCTTCCCCGGAGGTGGTTTTTTGGCAGAAATTGACTAAAAAGATCACAAATTGTGATCCTGTGTCCACAGGATAAGGCAATTAGTAAATGTGAGGTGATTGCCAAACCCTGAATTGTGACCTCATGACTATGATGCAATATTGTAAGTGCAAGTATAGGTCATAAGTAACTTTTTGCAAGGACATCATAACATTGAACAGTCATAGGTTAAGGAATACCTGTATTAGAGTTCTATTATTATAGAGTATCATAACATAATAGCTTCTCTCTGCCTTTTCTTCTCTTATTTGAATTAGCCCATCTAATATTTTCTTCTTGGTAAAAGCTTTAGGACCTACTCTTATTTTGTCAATGAAAGTCAGGAGGCGTTGTTTCTCAGTTGCTGGTCCAGACTTCTGGAACAGCCTGTTCCATCCTCTCTTACATTTATGTTAGAGTCCCTTCAGCCACTGAAGATAAAACTTCTCCAAAGAGCATTAGGTTGAATAGTTTGCAACCACCATTTTTATTTTTCTTCACTTTCAATTACTTGCATTGATTTAATTGTTAAGATTATCTAAATTTGTTGTGATGTTTTCATTACTCTGTATGTTTTACTCATATATTCATAATTTGGATGCATTTATTCATTGCTTTAATTCATTTACCACAGAGTTTTAACTACTGAAGGTGTTTGCATCGATTATTTTGTATGTTTCTGTGAGTTTTTATTGATTTGGTGTTATCCAGTAAGATGGATGGATGGATGGATGGATGGATGGATGGAAGGAAGGAAGGAAGGAAGGAAGGAAGGAAGGAAGGAAGGAAGGAAGGAAGGAAGGAAGGAAGGAAGGAAGGAAATATAGACAAATAGGCAGCAGTAAATGTCAGATCCCTCAAGGAAATGAGTTTGTTCTGGGAATCTCTTCTGAGGATCTATCTAGTAAAAAATTCACTGTCAGGATTCCAGAATTTATCTGAATTAATCATTAACTCTGAGACAGGCATCATCTCAAGATTCTCTATTAATACAGAAACTGACATCAGCTGTAGAATTTCAGCACTGAAGACACACCCAAAACTTCGCACAAAATCCAACCTATCCCCACCCCCTTTTCTACATCTTATAAATCACATGAACCAATTACTTGTAGCTGAAATTTCTACTGCAACATACTTAATGACCTTGAACTTTTAAACTAAACTTTTTCCCCCTCCTTCTAACAAAATTTCCATTACATCACTCCCCTTCCTTAATCCTGTGGCAGCGATGAATTTCAGAGCTGACATTCACATCTTTTCAGAACAATTTTGCTTTGCCTATTGTGTATAGACATAACATCAATTTGTATTGATACTCCCTGTGTTATAGACTTAAAGTCAAGGACTTCATAAGAAGATGATTAATGTTGGGGAGACTAAAATGCAATTGCGCATTTTATTTACATTTCTTTTACAAGAATTACATTCTTTTGGATAACTAAAACTGAATTAAACATAAGGAAGGAACAAAGGCATAGCGGGAGGAGTTCTGTAGAATAGGAACGAGGTGAAGTATATGGATAGAAGCCACATTTTCTACTGTTCCTCCCCTCCCCCAGAATTTTGGAAAGGTATCTTCGGTATTTATTTATTTATTTATTTTAGTTCTGCAACATTATCTTCTGCTGGATAGACAAGGTATTGTCACCTAAAGGTTTAACTTTGCTTCCCTTCAGTTCTCTCAGGGAAATCTCACCCAGAGTAGTTTATAAGTTACTTTTCAATGTTCACTAAGAAACAAAAGATGAGTTATGTCTGGCAGCTGGCAGGAAGTCATTCCTCCAATTAGAAGATAGAAGACAGGTTGGGCACAGTTGTCAAGGAAATGCCTTGCTTTTCATTAAGATTCTCTACAACTTAAGAACCTGAAGTTTATGACAATCTATGGTGCATCTCCATAGCTCTGCCACACACACACACACATACACCAAAAAAACATAATAAAAACATAATAAAAACTTTAGGGTGTCAAAATAAAAAAGGAGTTTTCTTTTGCATCATAGTCTTCTTTATATTAAATCTACTTTAGGGCTTGTATTTGCAAGTTTGTTTTACAACAGTCCTATCTTTTGGTTGATGTATCCACAGTTCACTAACCAAATAAGCAGGAAATGGTCCCTCTAAAAATGAAGCATCATAAGCATTGAACAGCCTATAAAATGCTTTCACCTTCTCAGCCACATTCTCATTTCAGGAAGTGAGATTTTCTTTCCATGTTCAGATTCTGAAGAAACTAAGCAGAGGAGGGGGTGTCAAAGTATATCAGTCAGATATATGCCCCTTTTTTCTTTCCTTTTTAACATTTTTCTTTCTTGTTTCTCTGAAGCAGATTCTGCCACTGTTTTCCTGTGGTAACAGTGACCTGCTCTGTAACCAAACAAAACAATGGTTAGATGTTTCCTTCTCCCTTAGTACTTAACCTTAAAACAGAAAAACACACATAAAATTGGAGATGTCAACCAAAGTATTTTGGACATGGCATCCCTCTCCTTCTCTGATGGAAACAAGAAACATTGGAACATATTAATCTAATTGGTCAGGGTCAAATTTATTTTATTCCACTTCTTCACCATCCTTCTTAGGGGTTAAAAAATTAAAATTGCAGCCCAAAATATGTACTTATTATGTACATATAAGGTATGTACTTATATCTTTCAGTGTATCGGAGTACTTATGACTAAGCGTTATTTTGTTGTTGTTGTTGTTTATTGTACAGTCAGCCAGATGTTCAGACTGGGTTTGGCATTTTTGTCTACCTATAGAGTCCTTACCAAAGACCTGGGATGGGCAAATCTGGATGTTTGACGGTGTTACAGATAACATCGTATTTACTTGAAAGCTATTCCAAGTAAAGCCATCTTCTGCAATTGATTGATGGCAAATATGTCAATGTCTATGCTTATCTCTTTTATTCATTAAACATGAAACTCAGTCCACTGAACATTTAAAAATGTATCACAAATACCAGTGACTGGTGCTAATGGTTGATATGGGTTGCTGCCAGCATCAGGTACCTTCTTAAAATATACAATGTTCCAAATAGTGCAGTTTTTTGCAGTTCCGCTGGTATTATTACAGGAAGCTGCAATTTGTTGATGTGACATCAATTCTTGGACATGGCACCAAGTTCCCTGATGAAAATGGGTATCATGGTTACATTTTTCATCCATAACCATGTAGTTTCGATGGCCAAGTCATGATATTTCATGATTTTTTCCAGTTATTTTTCTTCGACTCTGGCATCTCCTGGTACAGTGATATCAATAAATTGTATGTTTTGGCCCTCAACAACTGTGATATCTGGCATGTTGTGTTTCAAATGGCGATCCATCTGTATTCGAAAGTCCCACAAGATCTTAACCATCTCATTTTTGACAACTTTTTCTACTTTATGTTCCCATGACTTTTCAAATACAGGTAGGGCGTATTTTTTACACAATGACCAGTGGATTAATTTAGCAACTAGATCATGTCTGGCTTTGTAATCAGTTTGCACAATTTTGTTGCATTCACATATTAAATATGAAACAGTTTCAACTGTCATTGCAAAGTCAGAAATTTGGATTGTCAGTGGATTTTTGTATCTTCGCTTTCATGGCATTAGTTTGTAGTGCTTGTTCTTGAGCAGCAAGTATTAAACCTTCTGTTTCTTTCTTGATGGCTCCTTTTCATGCCATGCCCATGTCAAGTTGTTATCACATTTTCCCACAATATTTTTCAAGTGCTGTCCATACAAAGCTTAGGTTTTTCATCCATTTAATCTGTCTTCCAGCTGTTTTTCCTTATATTCTGCCTTTGTTTCTGTTGTTTTTATAATGTTCTCCATTTTCATAGTCTACAGCAATTTTTCTGTACTTTATTTTGTATTTTATTCTGTTGTTGTTGTTATATTGTTAAAGTAGTCCTAATTCCATTTGCAGGATATAATACAAATAATTAGTAGATGAGCAGGGATTAACCAAAGACATTTATAGAATGCTTATTGCCAAAATCCAGATTGATATTTAACTGTTAGAGCAACTGCAGAATTTCTACATCTTTTCCTCTGTCCAATCCTTCATCCCTACAATCTCTATTGAATTCATGATAATCAACATCCTTGTTTAAATTAATGTTCTAACTCAGCATGTGTGCTTCTTAAGCCCCATAACTTTAAAAAGCTTCAGAGCAAAATATCTTTCCAAATGTCCACTTTCATGCACAGGTTCAGCAATCCAAGATGAACATGTTGAATCTTGGACCACCTCAATCATTGCCATTTTCCAATGAAATATGATCATAACTTCCCAAATAAACCCAAATATCATGCACCCTTGTTCTTTTCTAGTTTTTTATTTTTTATTTTAAATAATTTTATTAAGAATTATGAATGAAAATGAAAAAATGCACATAGACTACAAAAAATGGAAACAACAAAATATGAAAAGGAAAAAGGTGTGAGAAAGAAAAAAGACAAGAAACAGTAACTTCTCCCTTTATCCTTGCAGGTAAAAACAATTTAACAACTTTTCACCATGTCTAAATAAAATATAATCTCTTCTCACTTTATAGCTCATCTCTTAAGTTTAAAAAAAGAAAATCAAAATGCTTCATCAATCATTCTTTGTCAGCAAAAATCCAGTAAGAGAAAAAAGATATAACATTTTTTTTTTCTCTTTATACGCTGATCGAACAAGCCAACTTTGCAATTTTTCTTTCCTTTATCTTCCTGGACTTGTTTTTGTTTTTTTAAAAAAAACTCTACTCCGACAATTATGACATAAAATTGCTTGCAAATGGGGCTTCAATTTTTGGTGACTTCCTGGACATCTGTCTGTACTTTACTTGCCAACAATTTGAGAATTGCCTTTGTACAGGACTTTTGGTTTTGTTTTTTGGTCTTTCTTCGACATGCTAATGAAGATCTGCTAATACTGCCACCAGCTGTAGAAATTAATAACTGTAAGAAAATAATAATTCATTGGTCCTCAAACTGTGCTAGGATTTGGCTGTTGTTTTTTTCCTTGCTTGAGTCCATCATTCATTCTACTTTCCTATTTTCCTTGGAATGGAGTCAAGAAGGCTGGCCAATAACAACTAGCCAGAAGGAGCTCAAATTGTTCCAGAGACATCTTCCTCAATGCATCCTATTGTTTGGAGAAAACTGAAGATATCTTGGGGCAGTAGTGTTGGAATTGGCTTTAACTATTCTGCAAAATTATTCTATTTTAAAGGAAGCAAACATTAAAACAATGCCTTGGTTACCAGCTTTACTCAAAGGCAGCCAATTCCATTAGCACCAAGAAAGTCTTTATCACTGAGCTAAGTAAGCATTTGGTAGGTTCACTTTTTATCTATCTGAGAATATCAGCCCTAACCAATCACTTTGGCAATAATCAACAGTGTGAATCTTGCCAGTGTGTGTGAAAATCTGATCTGTTCTAAAAATGAATCTTATGTGAAATGTAGGTGTACTTTTCATCCCATCACTATTAAAGATAAAACTATGCACCCAAGTGTAATACCGTCATAGTTAATTTTTCCTACCCAGTTGTGGGTAGCATCTTATTTCCTGAAGTGACACTATGATAAATGATAGTAACCTTTGTCATTTTTAATAATAAAAAAGTAGTGTTTTTGCAGGATGGAAGGTGGAATTTCAAGCTTTGATTAAAGCTTTCATTTTCTTTTTCTTTTTTTAAAAAATACAGGAATCAAGGCAGATTTCAAACAGAAGTTTATTAAGTATGTAAGTAGGGACTATTACAAGGGATTTACACGCAGAAAGATAATCATGGAGTTAATTTAGAATATACACCATGATGTAAGGCAGGGGTGTCAAACTCTAGGCCTGTGAGGCTGGCCTGGAAACAGCAAAGGACTGGCCCACAGTGCTTCTGCTAGTGAAAATTGAGCCCGGGGGGGGGGCTGCAAGTGGCCCCACACACCCCATTTTTATTGGCAGAGAGCTATCAAAACAAACTAAAAACAAAACAAAAGGAGAAATGTTTAATTAAGAGGGAAGGAAAAAGAAGAAAAGGAAAGAAGGCAGGCAGGGATGGAGGAAGGAAGGAAGGAAGGAAGGAAGGAAGGAAGGAAGGAAGGAAGGAAGGAAGGAAGGAAGGAAGGAAGGAAGAAAGATTATAATGAGAAGGAAGGAGGGTTTCATGGAAGTCCTGCCTTAGCACTTGGCCACCATAGATGCCTCCGAAATGAGTCCCATGTCACTGCCCACAATCAACATGGCCAAACCCCTTGCACACACACACTGGCCCTCCGAGGTCAAATACAATCCTGATGCGACCTCAATGAAATCAAATTTGACACCCCTGATGTAAGAGAATCCTCCTTATAATAAATTACCTTGGCCTTAAAGGGTTTGGTTGTAATTTTTAAGGCTGCCATGGCAAAAGAAAAAAGAAAAAAGGTCCCACATGAGGAAATCTCAAAATAATAAGATCCCAGTAACTTAAGGATCTGTTCCCAAATGAATAAATAAAAGAATCAATGAAGTTGGTAGTGAGATAAATCTTCATTCTGAGATGGAACGAGTTAAAAGAACTCTTTTGACCAATATTTGAGGTTTGAAAACAGGTGTCTTGTTGTTCCAATTTTATATGGTTAATAGGCTGATGATCTGATTAGACAAGCACCAAAGAGAGAGGGAATCAGCATTAAACACACACACAGCTGGAAAAAGAAGGATATTGTTAGAGATGTTCTAAAGACTGAAAGGGCAGAAACTAAATGCAATTGCCAGGAGAATGCAGTGCAAAAAAAAAGGAAGTAGAGCTTTTATTAAAAAAAAAAATAGTCTCTTGGTTTAAAATGGAAGGCGTAGCCCTTCAAATAGGCAGACTTCAATCTATTTGGGGCTTTATAATTGTAATTGCCATCTTTCCTATAAAGAATTGAGAAACAGTGTGCATCCTTCAGTAATAGTTACCATATATGAGCCAAAGTATATCCTTGTAGAATTAGGCAAAAGTCCATCTTAGTACTATTTTTTTTCTTTCTTGCTCATAATGGCCAACAGATGCCTCATAAGTAAGAGATGAAGACATATTCTCTGTTTTGTTTTTGTGTTGTTGTTTTTTTAACCCTGAAATTGGAACATAGAAGCCCCCTGTCCCTAGTCTGAAAGCTTTAATAGCTTTAATAAACTTTAATAAGATCTGCCCTGCATGACTATACTAAGTATCTTTTTAAAAACATTCATATTAGTATCTGTTCTGTACATTCATTAGCATTCTTGAAACCCCGCGCTTTGATTGACCAAAGCACGGGGCGATCTGATTGGTTTAGCAAGCCGCGCTGATTGGCCCGCTAAGAATCTCCTGCAATTGGTGGATATGAATCGCGGGAGATTCAAAGCGGTGCCATTGGCCGCGGCCGCCGTGGCTTGAGAATAAAAAGCCGCTGTTTTTTTCCCTTGGAGCCAGATCGGTTCCGGGGACCCAATAAAGAGCTGAAACCTAGTCACCGCCTCCTGGTCTCCTTACCAGCAGACACGACACTGGCAACGAGAATGGGATCCCGAGTCTGAACCCCAGCAAGCACGTGTCTGATGGAAGCAAGACTGACGAGATGGCCAGCATCGCTCCGCCCGCGCCCTTCAACCCCGCTAGCGAGGACTGGGAATCCTACACGGACAGATTCTGCATGTTCCTCGAATGCAGCGACATGAAGGACACCACCGGGCCAAAGAAACGAGCCGTCTTCCTGACACACTGTGGGCCCGCAGTGTTCAATATGGCGAAAGCCCTAGCGAAGCCCGCTGACGTCACCGGGATGGACTGGGCCAACCTCGAACCTTTACTCTGAAAACACTACGCTCCCACCGTGCCCACCCTCATCACGCAGCATGAGTTTTATCGGCGGGACCAGAGGTCGGGCGAAAGGCTCAGCGACTTTGTTGCGAGAGCTGCGGAACTTAGGAGGACTATGCAGTTTCTCCGACATGGACGAGGCCCTACGGGACCGAGTCATGCTCAGGCTTCGGGACCCAGTCCTACAGAGTCGGCTGATGGCCAAAGGTGACATCGCCCTCGCCGATGCCATTGCTGAAGCCACCGCAGCCGAGGCCACCAGGCAGTCAGCGAACCACATGCGGAGACCAGACGCCGGGGACCGCACCGCGACCAACAACCCTGGACGGGCGACCGAGGCCCAACCAGAAGCAAGTCACCATGAAACTACCACCCACCATAGCAAATTCCACTCTGCCTCCAACACTTCAGACGAGGAAGAGGAAATCCACCAGCTCCAGGCAGGACGCGACCAGCGCAGTCAGTGGGATCGTAAGTCGGGGACCGTGTGTGCCGGTTGTGGAGGCGACCACCCTAGATCCGAGTGCTGGTTCTTCAATGCAGTCTGCCGGCACTGCGACAAAAAGGGTCACATTGCCCGCGTATGCTGATTAAAGAAAGCCTACAGCCCCAGATGGTGGGACCACAGCGAGCGGAGACGGGACAGCACACCCCCCAGAACTAGAGATTGCCCAGCCGACAGCCGTTGGGACCAAAGTGGGTGAGCCCGACGAGGTGGCGAGCCCCGGCGGAAGGAGGAAACCCACCAGACGGTCATCATCGGCCACGCATCAACCACCGACGCCCGAAAATTCTACGTGGAGGTAGGCATCGAAGGCGAGCCATGCAAGATGTAGGTGGACTCCGGGTCCTACCTCTCCATGGTCACCTGGCAAGAAATCAAACGCTTGGTGCCTACCATCCAAAAGAAGGGACTGGAGAACCAGAGACTAATCATTAAAGACTACCAGGGAAACTGCATCCCGGTAGTTGCAACCGGACAATTCAGAGTAACATTTAAGGGACGCACTGCAAAGCTTCCCCTAACAATCGTGGACTGAGACCAACCCAGCCTTTTGGGACTGCAATGGTTCGCACCGCTCGGCATCGAAGTCACGGGCATCAACCACATCGCCGAGACCGATTGGGAGCAACAACTGGCACGGGACTTCCAGGAAGTGTTCGATGGCACCCTAGGCAAGTATCGAGGGCCCCCTATCTCTTTCAGCCTAGACCCGAACGTTCCCCCAAGACGCCTAAAACCAAGGTGGGTACCTTTCGCACTCAGGCCAAAAATTGATGAGCAAATTGACAACCTCGTCAAGCAAGGGGTCCTACAACCAATAGACCATGCCTGGTGGAAGACCCCAATAGTCACCCCAGTCAAGCCTGATGGGTCGGTGAGAATCTGCAGGGACTATAAGGCCACCCTAAACTGCGCCTTGCAACAAAGCGCCAACCCCATCCCAGTAGTGCAGCATCTTCTACACTCACTGGGGGGAGACAAGGTTTTCGTGAAACTTGACCTGGCCCAAACTTACCAGCAGCTGCCGGTCGACGAAGAAACCGCGGAGGCGCAAACCAAAGTCACCCACCGGGGAGCTTTCCAATGTAACCAACTCCAGTTCGAAGTCAGCGTGGCACCTGGAATTTTCCAGAGCCTCATGGAGAGACTCTTACAAGGCATCAAGGAGGTGGTGCCCTATTTCGACGATGTGCTGGTATCGGCAGCCAACCAGCCAGAACTAGAGGGTCGACTAAGGGAGGTGCTAATCAAATTCAAGGAAACCGGACTAAAGGTGAAGAGGGAAAAGTGCCAACTTTACACAGAGCGGGTCGACTTCCTGGGTACCTCCTAGACCGGCATGGCATCCACCCAACCGAAACCAAAATTAAAGCCATTAAAGAGGCCCCCACACCCAGGACTAAGACAGAACTGCAGGCGTTTCTGGGACTGTTTAATTTTTACAATGTTTTCCTGCCCCAAAAGGCGACCGCGGCGGAGCCTTTGCATAGGCTCTTGGACAAGGCGGCTACCTGGACTTGGGGGAAACGTGAGGAAGCCGCCTTCAGGAAAACCAAGGACCTGCTCACTTCGGATGCCGTCCTCATCCAATACAACGAGACCCTACCACTAGCCGTCACATGCGACGCATCACCTTTCGACATCGGCGCCGTCCTCAGCCACACTCTCCCCGACGGAAAAGAAGCACCCATTGCCTTCTTTTCAAGGACTCTCACCAAACCAGAGAGAAACTAGTCAGCTGAACAAAGAGGCCCTGGCTATCATCGCCGCAGTGAAGAGGTTCCACGAGTACCTCTACGGCTGGATGTTCACCATTATCACCGACCAAAAGCCGCTGCTGGGAATCCTTGCAGGGGACAGGACCACTCCGAACATTCTATCTCCTAGAATGACAAGGTGGTCCGAATTCCTTGCCACCTACAGCTACCGGCTCACACACCGACCCGGTAAGAAGATCACACATGCAGACGCTTTGAGCCATTCACTGCTACCCAAGCTGGACACCGACCCAGCACCCACGATGACCACCCTCAGCATAGAGACTCTGCCCGATCTACCCATAACCGCGTCAGACATTGCCCGAGAAACTAATAAAAACAAATGTCTGGCGCGGGTGTTACATTGGGTAGAAAAAGGGTGGCCGGAAAAGGACAACGACGAGACATTCAAAACATTCCGGAACCAGCAAACAGAACTCTCGCTACAAAAAGGGTGTGTACTGTGGGGGGATAGGGTGGTCATCCCGGAAAAACTGCAAGGGAAAGTACTGGAGTTGTTATACGAGGGGCATCTGGGCATAGTTAGAACAAAAGCCCTGGCCAGGAGTTACCCTTGGTGGCCAGGGATGGATAAACAAATCGAGGCTTGGGTGGCAAGATGTCAACGCTGCCAAGAAACCAGACCAAGCCCGCCCACGGCACTGCTCCTAGAATGGGAAACCCCCAGGGGACCTTGGTCAAGGATCCACATAGACTTCGTCGGGCCCACAAAGGGACATACATTCCTAATTACCGTAGACGCTTACTCCAACTGGTTGGAGGTAAGCAACATGAAAACCACCACCACAGAGGCCGTGATCAAGGAACTTTGCAAACTCTTCGCAACACACGGCCTCCCAGATGTCATTGTGTCGGATAACGGGCCCCAATTCACCTTGCTAGAATTTGAAAAATTCCTCGTGGAACAGGGCATATGACATGCACTGACAGCCCCGGCACATCCGGCGGCGAACGGAAAGGCGGACAGATGGTTCAATTCATGAAAAAAACCATCCAGAAAATAGACCATGGGGAGATCCAAGACAAAATAAATAAAATGCTTTTCATACAACACGTAACCCCGAACACAACAACAAACAAAAGCCCGGCAGAACTACTAATGGGGAGGAAAATAAGGTCCCCACTCGATAGACTGCACCCCACATACAACCCAGAAAAACCCCCAAACTCCTCCAGCAAGCACCGATCCTTTGCACCAGGCGACGCCGTCTACGCAAAGAACCTAACCGGAGACCCACTATGGGTACTAGCAACCATAACCCAACTGACAGGTCCCCGCTCGTACCGGCTACAAACAACCGACGGACAAGCATGGAAACACCACATCGATCAATTAAGATCGAGGACAGCCACAAGAAACACAACTGACATGCAACCAGACATAACCAATCCCCTTAACACAAACCAAGAGGGGAAGGAATACCCAAGGAACCAAAACCCAGAAGAAAGGAACCAGCCATACTCACCAGCAAGCAGCCAGCTCGAAACCTCACCAGGAAGAAGCAGCCAGGCCAGCTCGACCAACCCGGAAAGACCAGGCGGGAGCAGCGAAAACCGCAGCTCAACCAGCCCGGGTGGACCGGGAGGGAGCTGTGACGAGCGGCCCAGCAAGACATACCAGGCGGTTCCACTGACGAGTCCGAGAGACACAGAGAACCCAACCGAACTGTCTGGGAGCCAACCCACGACTGACCTGCGCAGGTCCAGTAGGCAAGTACGGAGCCCTGCCTACCTACGGGACTACGTTACGTAGGACCAAACCAAGAGGGGAGGGGTGTTCTGTACATTCATTAGCATTCTTGAAACCCCACGCTTTGATTGGCCAAAGCGCGGGGCGATCTGATTGGTTTAGCAAGCCGCACTGATTGGCCCGCTAAGAATCTCCCGCGATTGGTGGATACGAATCGCGGGAGATTCAAAGCGGTGCCATTGGCCGTGGCCGCCGCGGCTTGAGAATAAAAAGCTGCTGTTTTTTCCCTTGGAGCCAGATCGGTTCCGGGGACCCAATAAAGAGCTGAAACCTAGTCACCGCCTCCTGGTCTCCTTACCGACGGACACGACAGTATCAATAGAAGAAAATATGTGTAGCTAAGGAGTGAACTGTGGGCTCCTTCATGTTCTCTGATCTTGGTTGTTTTCTTGCAGATATTCCGTTACCCAACAAAGTAACTCCATTAGTGCTAGAGGCATTGATAATGTTATTTAGTTGGGTAATGAAATATCTGCAAGGAAACCATCAAGCAGAGAGAACACCAAAGAGCCCACACTTCATGGTAGTGGCTTTCATGATTATGTCCCCTTTCTCATGTAACAAAAAGAGAAAAGGAGGAAGAAAGTGAGACAAAAACTGATTGCCTCCCTAGTGGTTTCACAAAGGTTTTGAACAGAATTTTTTTTATCAAGTTTTAAATGTTTGTTTTATGGTTTGTTTTTCACTATACAGGGAAAATAGTACCCAGTCTGACTTTGTGAAATGGGATGTGATATAAATGTAAGAAATAAACCAACCAAGAGCAAACAACAGATATTATTGGTTTTCTTTTTAATTATCCATTGTACATCCCCCTGAGCTATAATCTTGTGTGGTGGGCAGAGTATAAATGTGATAAATACATGGTCAATACAACACAAATGTTGAACACCTGTTACTTAGCCATGCTTTCTAAAGTCACCTAAGAGACACAACTGTGCCTATATTCCAATTCTGCCAAATGGTCCAGAAAGATATATATGATAAATAGCATGAGAAGTCTGAAAAATTTCAAGGTTATGCTTCACTCATCCAGTTTTCATTGCTGGTCATTCCTCACTGAAGTTATGAAAATGTTTAGACAGAAAGGAATTTTCTATTTATAAATCTTAACATATTGTACTGTTTCAATATAGCAATGTTTCTATGATATGATTAGAAACTACTAACATTCCACTGAAGTATTTCAAAGAGAGAAAGGAAAGAAAAAGCAGCAATAGTATTGTAGAAAGTTAGCACCCACCCCTTTCCTAGAAGAATGAAATATTCTAGGAAATATTAAAAAGGCAGAATATTATACCTCCCAGGATGAGAAAAGGAGAAACATGCTTTTGGAAAGAACCTCTCCCCCCTTTGTTAATAGCCCCAGAAAGACTACAAGACAAAAAGGCCTTCAGCTCCAGGGTGATAGCATTAGCCCTCTCTCAAGATTCAAACCAGGACAAAGCCATTAAGCCATAACAGGAATTGCCCAACACCCTTTCAGAACACAACCTTCTTCATTACATTATCACCCAGCAAGATTCCACCAAGTCTGGGACAGAGACACCCTACAAAGTTAGCTAAGACCCCCACCCCCTGGAAGTCTGACAACCAGTAGGATACATTTCTTTCACAGGAACAGAAAGCAAGTTCAAAGCCCAAGAAAGGGTATAAATCTCTCTCTCTCTCTCTCTCTCTCTCCCATATGCTCAATTGTCCAGGACCTCAAACTATTAAACCATCTTTCCAAACTGGCTCCATGTTTCCAGTGTCTTTCTCCCCACTTGGAACTGAACCCAGATGGACATTTCTTCCAATAGTATTTAGACTTTTACATGGCCCATACTGTTTTACAACACTCTCTGGACACTTTACAATGTCAGCCATTATTGGCAAATTGTCCCCATCAATCTGGGTCTTCATTTTACTGACTTTTAGAAGGATGGAATGCTGACTCACCTTTGAGCCCCATTAGGATCAAACTCCAGATGGGCAGAGTTTGCCTGCAATTCTGTACTTAACCACTGCACCACCAGGGCTATCTACATTGATTACAATTTCGGATGTAAATCAACCTGCACAATAATCTCCCAGTGCTCTCATACTCAATGTTCAATCTCAAAGCCACCCCAAAGAATTTTTTTGTGGCAATATTACTCCTGGTACTAAGAGGAAATCCTTCACTTAAGAAATTGTTGGAGAATTTATCTTTCCCTCAGAACAATCTGAAGGTCTACAAAGTCTTTGTCCTTATATTGGATGGAAATTTTCAGAAAGCCTTTCATGCTCAGCTTTTTTAAAAGGTTCTTTTAAGAGTGCTACCATGAGTCATCTCTTCTTACTGGCAATGAATTCATTCTTTTGGCTTCTTTTTACAGCAAAGAGAAAAGAAAAGCACAATGCTTTTCTATTGCAAGTCCTTGTTTTCATTTTGACATCAAAAGAAGCAGGCCATTCCTACATAGTAGCCAAAAATTGGCTTATTATAATTTTGTACCTACCATAAGTGTAGTTTACGAAGTAAATTTCCTATGAAACAGAACTACCAATATGGAAGATCCCTTAATAACAAGAATCTGCAAAAGTGAACTAAATTCACCTGTGGAATAGGCAAGCTAAAATGTCTTATAAATTGGGAACCTTTAGGTTTTTGGTATTTAAAAAGCTGCTGCTTCAATTCTCTGAATTTCAAGACAATGGATGTGTGTGTGTGTTTGTGAGAGAGAAAGAGAGAGATGAGTTTCTTTTCTTATAGATTTTTCTATGGGACCACAGAAAGCTTTAAATGTTGGTATTCATATGCATTTCAGTTTTCAAGTACCTTTAAGAATTGTGAAAATTCTTTAAGAATTGTGAAAATTCAAACAAGTATAAGTATGCAAATACAATGAAGTGCTATTACATTTCAATCTCCCAAAGTACCAGAAGTCTCTTTATTTTTGGGGGGAACTTTCAGGTTAGAAAATCACTATAAAGGAACGTTGAATTATATAGTTGGAAGGAGAGGTGGTATTTAGCAGGTTCTGACCAATTTTGGAGAACCGGTAGCAGAAATTTGGAGTAGTTCAGAGAATAGGCAGTTACCATATCTGACTGGAGGTTTTACAGTATCACTCAACAATTAGATGATTCTACAACTTTGCATGATCAGCTAATTGTTTCATAGAAGGAACAGAAAATATAGTTATTTCACATACTACATCCATATAGAGAGTCCTGTCTTTTAAATAAGATTTCCCCCCTTGTACTGTACTTGTACTATCTTCTTTCAAGATCTTTCAAGATTAAAGCATGTTTCTTCTATCCTTCATCTTCTCTTTCTCACTCACAATCAATCTGCCTAGTCTTCTGATCACTGTGTAATCTAGCAGCCTTGATCTTGAAAGAAGAAAGGTCATTCATGGAACTTCTTTTCAAGAAGAAAGACAAATGCTACACAATATATATGACCTCTTCTCCCTGCTCAACTTCTGAGCAGAATTCTGCTCCCCCCGCCACTCCTTCAATACTGACTTTTCCTTTATCCCATCATTTACAAACAATGAAGCTTAATGCATAATATTAATGGAGTGAAGCTTTCTGCATAATATTAGGTAAAGATAAAGGTTCCCCTCGCAAATATGTGCTAGTCAGTGCTCATTTCCATTACAAAGCTGAAGAGCCAGTGCTATCTGAATATGTCTCCGTGGTCATGTAACTAAATATCAAAGGTGCACGGAACACCGTTACCTTCTCACCAAAGTGGTTCCTATTTTTCTACTTGCATTTTTACATGCTTTCAAACTGCTGGGTTGGCAGAAGCTAGGACAAGTAACAGGAGCTCACTCCATTATACGGGGCTAGGGATTTGAACCGCCAAACCACAGACCTTTCTGATCAACAAGCTCAGCATCTTAGCCATTGAGCCACCATGTCCCTTATTACTTTATTGCACAATATTGCATAATATTGTACAATATTACTCCCAACTATTTCCTCTCACTGATCTACATCAATTACATGTAGATTCATTTATGCAGTATTGAATTCGAAAATTCCTCCAGAGGGCAAGAACACATTTACAAAATGCAGTTCAACAGATGAAAAGTTGTTTCCCTTAGGTTGCAATGTTTTTACTCCACAGCTGTAAAGAAAATAAGGCAACTGTGATGATAACAGAAAGATAGATATAACTTTAGTAAGTGGCAGCTATGTACAGTACTAACGTTTCTTTCATCTTGCATTTACCACTCTTTTTTTTTTTTTTTTTTTGCATATTCTGGAATGTATGTCCCTTCTACAATATTAATGTGAAAACCAGCTGGTGGTGATTAATCTTATGCTCTGGTTTTACCCTGGTTTTATGCTTGTTTTGGAGCTTTATTTTGTGTTCTAACTTTAGAGTTCATTAATTGCCTTTTCTCCCTCCACTAGTACAACCGCCACCATTTTTTCTTGACACTGCAACTCTCTTGTTTTAAATTCCTTCTGAAATCCTTATTGGAGAATTTTCCAAAATGGAATTTAACTTTTATGGAGCAAGACTGGCCCCTAGTGGTCCAAGACACCATGTTTGTGTCTCCGATAAAAAATCTGGAATGTGTATGAAGGTCTTTGGAGATAATACTTCTCATTCACATTCTAAACAAATGATCTCTGTAACATCAGATAGTTAATAGCATGGAGATATAAACAAAAATACATTTTTGAAGAAGCTGGGTTCACAATCTAGCTAGAATTTCTGATGTTTCCAGTGTCTTTCATTTGGTGTTCAAAGAGAATGTTGATTATCTATTCTACTTCTCTTTGTTTTTGTTTTTTTTAAATAATGTTCATTAAAAGAATATTTTACAAAGACTTAAAAATATAAAACTAGAAAGGCTTATAAAAGGATAAAAATGAATAATAAAAAACAAGAAAAAAGATATCTAAAGTAGCAAATTCTGATCTTCTTTACAGTCAACCTAGCAATTAATATCTCCACCCCACTGTCCAATTTACATACCATTACATATTCCCCATAAACAAATATTTTTAATCAATAAATCCTAAAAATAGCAGTTTATTGTTATCCATTTTTAGCAACATATCTACTCCAGTCTTTTATAAAAGTAGTTGTAGTTCTCCTGTTAATCGAACAAGTCAATTTACTCATTTCTGCAAATTCAGCCATTTTTGCTATCCATTCCTCCGTTATTGGTGTTTCTGTAGTCTTCCATCCTTGTGCATGTAACTGACTTTCTGCAGTCACCATGTATAAAACATCCATAAATCTTTTCTAGCTGAGGCCCATAAATCCTAAAGAAAAATGCACAGGTTTCATCTGAATGTTAATTTTTAAACCTTCCTTCATCCCCATATCTAATTGTACACAAGTCTATCATGCATAAAAAAAAATACAACCAGCAACAAAGTGGATGGACTCAGTTGTCATTTACAAGCAAGTTGTACATTCATGCCATTCACAGAGATTGATTATAAAGTTCAGAATAATGTTTAATTACTAAGAGGAAAACTCATGGTAGGCTCAGTCAAAGGCTGAGAAAGCAAATGCTTGTGACTTTTTCAGAATAGCAAAGTTGGAAGGGACCTTGTAAGCCTTCTAGCTCAACCTCCTGCTCAGACAGGAAATGCTTTACCCTTTCAGACAAATGATTGTCCAATCTCTTCTTTAAAAACTCCAATGTTGGAGCATCCACAATTTCTGGAGGCAATCTGATTCTGTTTTCAATCTGATAAATCAATAAATATTAAAATGTTAAAATATGTGCTCAGCATAATCAAGGTTAGGAGAGACAATGGGTCATGGAAACAATGTTACAAGGAGTTGACTGGGAGGTTAGGTCTTATGAAAGGAAAGATTGGTAAAATAATGCAGAAAGTCAAGAGAGAACAGGGCTTCATTTATACATTAGATACTTGACTAATGATTGATTTCTTATCAAGTCATTGTCAGCACTTAGCAAACACATGTAGGAAAGCACCCCCCTTGCCAGAATTAAATATTCTTTGTTCTTAATATTAAAAAGAGGCAGAATAGAACATTTCCCTAAAGGAGAAGAGAAACATCTTCTTAAAGAAGAAAGGACCCCCAGTCTTCCTGCTATAGGAAAACAGCCTCGAGCAGAAGCCTGAAGAGGCTAGTCTTTAGGAATAGATATTATGTATCCATTCAGAAAGCTGGGCCATTCTATTCATAAACAAAAAGCAGCCAGAAACTCTGAACAAGCAACACAACAGGCAAGGAGCCGAAACTGACACGATTAGCTCAGACAAATGAAACACCTAGGATTTTCATTTCCCTTTTTGCTGTAGAGTCAGCCATGATCTAATAGGAATCTGGCAACAGCCACTAAAATATTAAAAGACTCTTATTCTTGCATAGGAACAGACATCTCACTCACACAAAGCCCCAAAGAATGTATAAAAGCTCACCTACTCTCAACCCCATTTTGTCAGCCACCCCAGAAACATGCTGCTGTCACTGTAGTTTTTGGCTACCAAATAAATGGAGACCTCATTTTGAATAGCAGTCTTCAGTTCATTTCTTCTGCATCTTTCTCCCAGCTTGGAATGAGAACCAGACCAGATTTTTCTGCAATGATGATCTGTCCCTCACTTGGTCCCTCAGATTTTCAAGCACCACACACATCACCATTGTAATTGAGCTTGTCCAACTTGTTACTGGTTGTTCTCTTCTACACTTTCCCCTAGCATTAGCTTCTTCTCAAAAGGGCTGGCTCTTCAAATAAAATGTCTGAAGTAGAATAATTTGAGCCTGAGTTATTTTGATTAATGGAGAACAAATTGGTTGCTTTTCTATCAGACAAGAAACAGTTTCACCAAATTCAAGTACTGTGTTAAATGTGTATGACTGGAACACGGACTTAGAAATAAAAATAGTCCCTAGAGATAGAAGAAGGGAGAGGGAAAGATTGTTACATATGTTGTTAGTGATCTGGAAATAAATGATAGTTTCAGACTTAACAGTTAATGAGACTAAGAGAGAGCATTTGGAGTGGGTATCTGAATTATATGCATATATAATACACACAATGAAATGTAACACACTTAACATAGGATTCAATTAAAATTATTTATGCAACTGGTCTTCCAAATCAACAGTACAACTCTGATATTTTATCATCCACTGCAGAGTATTTGAGTAAGGAATCACTAGAATGAATCATAACTTTCCAGAAAAAATTATCAAGCTCTATTTATAAGTTATAAATGTCACTGCCGAAGGAAACTTTTTTTGTTTCTAGGTCATTTCTGGCTTGGTTGCTTAGTTTCTCTGGCAAACCTAGCACATATCTTTTTTTCTCCTTGAAAAGTGATGTGTTTCAATCTAGCAAAAATTATTTTTCAACATTTTTAAATAAAATTAGTCTCTGTCCTGTAATTCATTCAAATTTCTCACCGTTAAAGAAATTCTGCTTGTTTCCATTTAAAAACAGATTTTGATAAGATTGGCTTGGCGTCTTCTGCATAGCTCAGAACTGTCATTAATAAGGAGAATATCAACAATCAAGATAAATATATTACCCAGAATTTTATATTTGTTCCAAACAATTCCAATTTGGCTTGGAAAAGATAACTTTGAAGATTTAAATAAAATTGTGTTGAAATGTATATGGCAAGGTAAGAAAGCGAGAATAAAGTTAAAACTTTTGCAAGATGCTAGAATAAGAGGAGGATTTGGTTTGCCTAATTGGGAGTTGTATTACCAAGCTACAAATTTGATGTGGGTTAAGGAATTGATAACATTAAGAAATACTACATTGTTGACATTAGAAGGACATGATCTGTTGTTGGGGTGGCATGCTTTCCTATGGTACAAAGGAACTAAAACACAGGGGTATTTTAGAAGACATTATATATGGGAGTCTCTGTGGTTAAACTGGGAGAAGACTAAAAGACAATGTTATTTGAAAATTCCAGTCTGGTTATCGACTATTGAAGCATTTTCTTATCCTATAATATATAAAAAGGAACAAAGAGTTAGATATGGTGAAATATTGAATGAAAAGGGTGAACTTAAATCTATACAAAAATTAGAGGAACAAGGTATAAAGATGAATTGGTTTTCATATGTGCAAATACATTCAAAGTATGATGAAGACTCTAAAACAGAAGGTTTCTATGATAAACTGACTGACTTAGATAAGATTTTGATAGGTACTGATGAAAAGGTGATTAAAAAATTGTATGGATATTTATTAGAAATTAAACTAGAAGAAGAACAAGTTAAAGAAACTATGATTGCTTGGGGGAAGAATTTTGGATATGGGATTGATTTAGAAAAATGGCAAAAATTGTGGTCTCAAAATTATAAAATGACAATGTCAACAGCATATAAAGAAAATTTGTATAAGATGTTTTACAGGTAGAATTTTTCCCGGACAAGAATAGCAAGAATGTTCAAGAATAAATCTGAAAAATATTGGAAATGTCATCAGATACCTGGCTCCTATTACTATATGTGGTGGACATGTACAGATGCTAAAAAATATTGGACTAAAATCCACAAGTGGTTGGAAAAAATGACAAAAAAGCATATAGATTTGAAACCAGAGATATTTTTATTGGGAATTTTACCTGAAATATATAGTAAAGAATTTAAATACCTGATTGTAAATGTATTAACAGCGGCTAGGATTGTATTTGCTAAAAAGTGAAAAAATGAGAAAATACCATCAAGGAGGAAACCATTAAGAAAATATTGGAATGGGCTGAAATGAGTAGATTGACATTTGAAATCAGAGAACAAGATGATAAACAATTTTATAAAATTTGGGATCTATTCTATCAATGGTTAAACAATAAAACATAGTAAAGAAATTTATAGATTCTTAGAAAATAATAAATACATAAAGATGTATTCTTTTCTTATTATATCTACAAAATGATTGTAGGATAGATTTGAGATGATAATATGAACTGTCATAAAACAAATTTAGTAAAATATGATTATTTCGTAAAACATGAATGAATAAAAGTATAGTCAAATGATTGATTAATAATGATATTAATGTATTTAATATTGATTGAAAATATGAGAATAAATACAATGTTTTTGTAATTGAAGGCTACGAAATGGAAGCACAAAACAATTTGTAAACCAACCGACACACTGTATGTATATATATATGGAAGATGACTTGATGTTTTTATGTTTTGTTTGTTTATGTTCGTTTTAAAAAACAATGAATTTAAAAAAAAAAAAGATATGATGAATATGATCAAGATATGATCAAGAAAGTAGATATGCTTGAGCTTTGTAAAAAGGAAAGGAAGCTTTTAAAGCCCATCTTTTTTAAACAGTGGGAAGTAGTTACCAGACATATTTCAAGTGAGTATTTTTCCCCAAAACTTTCAAAAGTGTTGAACATTTTGATGGTGATGAGAGAGTCAGAGGCTCTCAAGTGAGTTCAACTAATAATTGGACAGATATAAATGCTTACTATCTTGGTCTGGCTCTGATTTGGTAATTATTTCTTCTTTCCAATTGTGGTTCCAAAAAGAACAATAACAATCAGAACTTTAAATACTTTATGTTGAAATAACAATAGGATATTTTTATTTTCTGGAAAGCCTAAAAAATATAATGCGGTCCCTATTACAGATACTTCTAGAGCAGGGCTGTCAAACTCCCGGGCCACAGGCTGGATGCATCACACATTGGCCATGCCCATGCCTAGTTTAGCAAAGGCGGGTATGTTATTCATATAATATACCATGCATAAAATCATTGCTGGATTGATACAATATGCTGAAGCATTCAAATGCCATGAATAAATATGGTAAACCAGACAGGAAGCATCACTAGGTGAACTAGTACTATTTTATTGTAAAGCTATATTAACAGAATCTTGAAAATCTGAAAGCACAAACTTCCTGTTACCAATTTTAATAGCTTGATCCATTAGGGCAGGTCCTTCTTAAGTTTCTTTCTTTGAAAATGAAGCCATTGGGAGCTTCTGCTTTTCTTGTCTGATTGTTTCCTAGGCTACATATCTTTCCTTCTTTCCCCAAGGTCATTCACACATTCCATTACAATAAGCCAATTAAGCTTAATGTACTGAAAGAATCTAATTTGGCACTTTTAAAGACAACCGGACTTGTATTCTCAGTTATGTTTACAAATATTTATCATATAATCGAAACAAAAACAATCAGAGCTTGAATCTGATATTGAAAGGCAACCTGAATTCAGCTGTAAAAACTCTAGATGACCACTAGTTGGCAGCAAAAAGGGGGGTTATATCTTGTTTTCTGTAGGCTTGTTTGTATTTTTGTAATCTTGATATGATAGTCCTAATGTTGGTTTCATTCATTTTAAATCATATAGCAGAATTTTTTATTATCATATTATCCCATGGATTAACATTACATATACATGCCTAAATCTGTCATATATAGGTCAAGGAGTATTAAGTTGCATGTGTCATATTAATCCTTGAATAAAGCTTGGTATCATGTGATATAGCTGTTATAAGTGATAAGAACCTGCTATTAAGGTAAAATGGGATGTTTTCTAGATATTAACAATTTCTTCTCAGTGGTTTAATTAAATTTAATCTATGAAGCCTTATTAATACAAGGAGAATGCACAGTTATATTACTCAACAAATGTCCATTAGTAATTTTGCAATCTGCCATATTAACAGTAGTTGAAAAAAAAGATAAGAAATCAGGTATCTTCTAAATGTTTTTACCTTATCTTCCATAAGTCCCATCCATCGTCAAGAAATTGGAGGAATTGTGGTCCTAAATATATGGAGATAAGATGTAGCTCACCCATGATCTAAATTTGTGATGCTATCTGGCATGAAATCCTACTGTATGGATTTTACCAAATTGGAAAAACAGGTAGTTCTCCACTTACAACAATTCATTTAGTGACTGATTGAAGTTACAAAGGCATTTAAAAAGTGAATTATGACCATTTTTCACATTTACAACCATTGCAGCCTCCCCATGGCCACATGATTGTAATTTGGATGCTTGGCAACTGGTTCACATTTATGACCATTGTTGTGTACCTGCGGTCTTGTGAATAGCTTTTGTGACCTTCTGACAAGCAAAGTCAATGGGAAAACCAGATTCACTTAACAACTGTGTTACTGATTTAACAACTGCAATGATTCACTTAACAACTGGGACTGGAAAGGTCATAAAATGGGGCAAAGCTCACTTTAAAAATGTCTCACGTAACAACATAAATTTTGTGCTCAATTTGGTTGTCAGCCAAGGACTACCTGTATTCTTTTCCAAATTTAATCTACTTCTTTTGCGATTACAATTTCCAGTGAGGAAAGCTACTTTAGAATGAGCTATTATCAGTTATTTTTTTAGAATAGATAACAGATAATCAGAGTTGGAAGGGACCTTGTAGGTCATCTAGTCCAACCCCCCACCCAAGCGGGAGACCCTACACCATTTCTGATAAATGGCAGTCCAATCTCTTCTTGAAAGTCTCAAGTGATAGTGCTCCCACAACTTCTGAGGGCAAGCTATTCCATTGGTTGATTGTTCTCACTGTCAAAAAGGGTTATTTAGGCAAGAATTAAGAAAATTTGTACATCATTTTAAATTATTTGTTTATTCAATTTTAATCCCATCTTTATTATTTTATAAGTAACTCGAGGTAGAAAACATACTTAATTCTCATTCCTCCTTCTATTTTTCCCACAACAACAACCCAGTAAGGTGAATTGAGGTAAGAGTGGCCCAAGTCATCCAACCAGTTTTCATGCCTAAAACAAGATTAGAACTCACAGTCTCCTGTCTCTAGATTACAGCCTTAACTACTAGACCAAACTGGCTTTCCAAAACAATGCAAAAACGTTATGCTTTTCACTCTGAATTTTACACATAGACATACAGTATACAGTATATTCTGTTTGTTTGCCCAAGAAACCTTAGTTCTATTGACAAATTTCTGAACCCACATAATGTTGATTAGTTGAGCACATTGTTGTATTTAAAACAACACAAATCAATGGGGAAAACTGAAAACACAATTGGAACTGGCCAGAATTTTAACTACTACATGGTGGTTTTGGATAAGTTTGTTTGTTTCAGGAGAACTGGGCTGGGCACAAAAACTTGCTTTGGGAAAACTTCCGGTTCGCGTGGCTTCGGGGCAGCAGGAATTCGCGACAGCTCGCGATTCCTGCTGTGCTAGCCGTCGAGGTACCCCCGATCCAGATGGGTCAGGGGGATATGGCTGCCCTGTAGGGACAGCTGAAGAGAGAGGGGAGTCGGATAGGGAGGTGGGGGTGTCACAGACCCCCCCCTTCTCCGGAAAAACCCCTTTTTCCCAAGGCGGTGGAGCGGCGGTCAGCAATGGCCGCCACGAAGAAGCCAGCAACCGGGTAAGAACTGTGCTGGAGGAAGTGTGAAGAGTGAAAGTTCTGTCTGAGCCGGGTCAAGTAACATCTTTTAAATTGCCTGGAATTGAGCTGTTTGAATTGCTGGAGGATACATTGTATCCCTAAGAAGAGCGAAAAGCGGCGGAGAAGCTGTTAAAGGGAACTTTTTTTTTTTTTTTTTACTCTCCCACCCCACGGAAACAGCAGAAATATTTGGATATATTAGACATTGAAAGTGGATTGCTTTGAAAGTTGAAGCTAAGAGACAAAAGGATTTTTGGACATTGAAAAATTTAAGAAATTGGAAAATCTTTGTTGGAGGTATGGATTTCTGATTATTTAAAATTGTCATTGCAAGTGGGAAGGGAGAAAAAAAATTGGAGCAGAAGCTGAAAAAGGAGGAGATTGCCTAGAACGTCTTTGTGGATCCCAAAGGAAGATATATGGTAATTGGACCTCTTTGATTAAAAATTAACCCCAGAAAGAGAAAGAGAAGAAGGAAAAAAAAGTATTAACTTTTGGAACTTTTTTTTTTAATTGCTTTTGATTGTCTTTGATTAAAAATACTTGTGGTTGTTTTGGAAAAAGTTTCACTTTTTATAATGGCATCGTCTGTGGATGAACTAGAGATTGAATATCAAAAATATAAAAAAGAAGATCCTTTGGGCGCTTTGTTTCAATTCTTAGAAATGGCGTTATGTTCTTTTGAAAAGTTGATTACGCAGCAGAAGGACTGGGACAAGGAAGAAGAGGAAGAAGAAGCCATCTTTGATGAACAATGGGTCCCTTCCGGAGAGGAGGAGAAAAAGGATAAGAAAAAGGGGATTTTAAGAATTATAAAAACAACCAAAAGAGAGAAAAATGAGCGAAAAGATGGAGGCAAGGTTAGAAAGCAAAGGAAAAGGAGCAAGAAAAGCGAAGAGAAAAAGCAAAGGGGTAGAAAAGGCAAGGAGAAGAATAAGCAAGAGAGAAAGGGGGGGAGGAGAAGCCTTAATGGGGGGAAGCAAGACCTAAAGAAAAAAAGTTTATTTAGAGACAATGGGTGAATTTAATTTAGATTAAAAGAGGGATTCTGGAGGGTATACAAGATTGTGTTTTTATATGTGTATTTAGAATATAAAATTTATTATGTAATCTTAGAATCTTTTAAACAGAATCCCAAGAAAAATTGCTATATGTAGTATTTCTAAGTTAGGGTAATGAGTTATAGATGTTACTCCAATTGGTGTACAGGAGAAGTATAGTAAAAGGAAAAAAAAAAAAGATGAATGGATAATTGGAAATAGAACAGACAAAGAATGTTGTTGAAAATGGTAATACAAGGCAAGTATTAATGGAAGGATATATATGCTTTTTTTTGGATTTTGTATATTGATAAAAGGCAATAAAATTTTAATTAATAAATAATTTGGATGGAAAGGAGAAGTAGGGACAAGATATGAAGTTAATACTATATGAAGTATTGATATTATAATCTGGAAATGTTATGCCTTATTGGTCTTTTATTATTATTTTTTTCTAGAAAAGAATTTATAAGCTGTTATGCCTTGACTCTTTGTGCATTGTTTTTATAAAACTGATAAAAATGGTTTTTATATATATATATAAAAAAGAAAATGATAATAAGATATGGAAGGATATATGGGATGAATATGATGTTTGAATTTGTGTCTGTGTGAAGAGTTTTAACCCAGGAACAGACAACCTTCAGAAAAGATCTTTTAGATTTGTTTATGTTTTGTGTTTGTATGTTTGTGTATTGTGTTTTTGGTAAAACTAACAAAATTTGTTTTTTATTAAAAAAAAAGGAAAAAAGAATCAATAAAACCTTGGAGGAATGTTAGATGAGAATAATTTAAACAAGCCAGAAATGAATATGATGACTATAAAATGGATAAATATGGAAGAGAAATGAAATTGAATAGGAGTAAAGAGAAATAATGAGAAATTTGCTGAAAGATATTTGTGTGTCCATATGGAGATGGGATAAATTGGAATTATGTTGTATAAAAATAATGTTTTGTTTGACTTGTAAGGATTTATAATGTTAAGAGGTTTTATGTGTTTATGTATTTAATGGTTAATGATGTGTTGTTTTATCTTTAAAATTAATAAAAATTTGTTTCAAAAAAAAAAAAAAACTTGCTTTGGGAAACAGGAAAAATAGAGCCAGATCATCAGTGCAAATTTCACATTCGTCCATTCACAGGGAAAGTTTTAAAAAGTAGCTGAAGTTTATCCCTGCTATACAGTTGTTTCAGATCTGAAGTCTTCACATTGAGGCTCTGTTACAAACTATATCTGGCTAACTATGCATTTTCACATAAAAAAAATCTTTTTTTATAACAGTATTGATCTCCATGTTTCTCCCAACGATCAATATCTATGTCCTAGATTATTTTGTCACTGCTACTTTAGCTTCTGTTGCTCAACATTTAATGAATGTCTGAGTTCCCTAATATCATTTCAATCATTTTCCATTCTCCCATCATCATTAAGATTCCTTACCTCTCTCAGTTATCTTGCATAACCCAGTGTAATTTGAGGAAGCTAAGAATAAAATAGAAGCCTCATTTCATTCAATCTAGAAAATCATTCCAAAGCAATATATTAATAAAAAAGAATTGCAAACTGTTCAGCTACCCACTCTTCTTATCATTGACTGAAGTAGTAGCTTTGCAACTGTTGTTTGGAGAAATCGGCACATGAACATGACCTCAGCGCCATTTATTTCACCATACCAAGTCCCATTAAACAGTGAAGGATAGGCCAAGCCAGTGTGATGACCTGGATACAAATGTAACAAAATCCAAAACGTGCATAAATGTCCTTTAATGCATCCAACTTGGCCCCACTGTTCAATAATTCTCAGTTGGAGAAAAAACTTATTCAAAGATAGTCTTCAAAAGAAAGCAATACAGTCCGAACTTAATGAGCAGATAGAAGTGAAATAAAAAACTAAAAAAAACTACAATGAAGGAATTTCCACAATGGACCAGGATAAGTAATTACCAACTTCAAGGAGATAACAAGGCACAATCTGTTGGAAGGATGCCAACCAAAATAACTTCAGCCCAAAATAACACACACTTTGCTTCTGGCAATGCTGTGTTTTAACCATCTCTCATATACTATTCTCCCCAGCTGCAACCAATGAGGGGATCATGGCCACTTCCTCTCTCATAAGCCAAGTTGTTTCTTTCTCCATTCTTCCATGCGTGTCTTAGGATGAAGAGGGGATGGGCCTGGTTCTGACTGCCCAGCCAGCCTCTGCCCTTCCACAGACTCCTCCACAACCTCCAGAGCCACACCTCCACTCCCTCTCAGCTGTTCCTCCTCTCCCTCAGAGTCTGACTCTAACAAGGGTATGATAGTCAGTCTACTCCATAAACAGATCATAATCCTGGAAGACTGAACCTATGGTGTTCACAGTGATTCAAAGAGAATAAGTATAAATATAAAGCACATTGTACATGTTGTTGTTAGTCCTGAAGTCGTGTCTGACCCAGCGCGACCTCATGGACATAATTCCTCCAGGCCTTCCTGTCCTCTACCATCTCTCGGAGTCCATTTAAGCTCACACTGATTGCTTCGTGACCCCATCCAGCCACCTCATTCTCTGCCACCCACTTCTTTTTCCCTCAATCATTCATACTGTACATATTCATAATTAAAAAAAAAAATTTCTGTCTGTTTGTCTGTTAGATATTTATCTTACCATTTATTCAGGAGCCCAAGGCAGAAAACATATTATCCCCCATTATTTTTTTCTCATAACAGTAATAGCCCTATGATATTAGTTGAGTCATTGGCTCTGCCATTCCATTAGACTATTTCAATGATGTGGAGGGGGTGGAATCTGCTGCTTGGGTAATAGTTTATCCTCTATATTAAATTACCCAGGCCTCGTGCAATGGAAAGGACACTCCGGCTTTGCTTACAGCATTGAAACAACATGGTTGTTGCAGGATGGTTGCAGGAACTGGGTTTGTCCAGTGTAGTGACAAGAAGGACTAGAGGTGACATAACAGTGTTCTAATATTTGGGGGGCTGCCACAAAAATGAGAGGGTGAACTTATTTTCCAAAGCACCTGAAGGCAAAACAAGAAACAATGGATGGAAGCTAATCAACAAGAGAAGCAACCTAGAACTAAGGAGGAACTTCTTAACAGTGAGAGCAATTAATCAAGGGAACATCTTACCTTCAGAAGTTGTGGGTGCTCCATCACTGGAGTCTTTTAGACTGCATAGCCACTTGTCTGGAATGTTATTGGGTCTCCTGCTCGTGCAAGTGCTTGGACCAGAAAACCTCCTAAGTGCCTGCAACTATATATATCAACTATATTGATATTAATGCTGTTATCTGTATCCATTTCTTGCTGGAATGTTTTAAGAAAGATTTAGGCAAATTAGAAAAAGTACAAAAGAGCAACAAGATCAATACATTAAAAAATGGTTCCAAACAGATTTTGAGAAGTACAATACTGCAGGCAAAACTTCAGAATATATGCCTCTTATTTAATACAAACAACAGGATATGGAAATCCTTCCATTGTTAGGGCCTACTCATATCAAGGCTAATGCTTGCATAGGCTAAAGGTACTACTATATTGAATTTAAAATGTTGACCTTAAAAACAAAGTAATTTACCTGCAATTTATATTCATGTACCTTTTTTGTTACTAATGAAAGGGACATGAAGCATTACAGAGATAAGAGAGCACAAGAGAGTGGTGAGGCAGGTAAAATTGTCTTTGATTTTACCAATTTTACATTATTAAAATGTGGAGCCTAGGATATGGTATGCCCTATCATTACTGGCATGGCATTCATTAAGGTCTGAGCCCAGAACTGTTTTTATGACATAATTAATGGGCCTTGTCACTGTTCATGTTGCAAATAATAGGCAGATGCATTATCTCAACTATGGAAAAACTATTATCACATTTTCACCTACTTTTGCTCCACATAGCCCTTTTTAAAAGATGAATAATTCATATGAAAGCACATAATTATGAGTCACCAATTCTACCACAGATGTAAAATAAAACCTGTAGCAAGATGCTAAATGGACAACTTTGAGCAGGTTCCAATAGACCTTGATTAATAAATAGTAGATGAGGAAGTAAGAGATTCTCAATTCAAAATGTTATGAACTAATAAAACGCTTAAATAAAGTTTTATCAAACCTTAGAAAATAGCAGGGTTCTAGTCCTGCACTTCTGATTGGCCAATAATAGCGATATCAGATTGGTCCATTCAGGAGAATCTGATTAGCTGTTAATGAGCCACTCTCATTGGTTAAGGGGATTAACACTCCATGTTTCTCATTGGTTACTAGATCAGCAGCTTGCCTATAAAAGGGCTGCTGCTACCCTAGGTTTTTGCTCTGTTCAGAATGATTAATAAAGAGTTGAAGTTCACTGTTCACCATCTCGTCTCCGTTCCTTGCGCCCATGCGCAGAACATAACACTGGCGATGAGGGTGGGATACGGAGACGTCAGAGCTGACTGAACACTACAGAACACCAAACAAAGCATGTGGCTGAAGGCACATCAAAGGCTGAAATCATGACCGGTGGCACCATACCACCCGCTCCATTCGACCCGGCACAAGAAGACTGGGACTCATACATGGATCAGTTCCAGATGTTTCTGGAGATCAACAACTTGAAGGATGCCACTACTGGAAAAAAACGAGTGGTATTCCTGACTCACTGCGGACCTGCCGTTTTTAAGATGGCTAAGGCACTGGCAAAACCGGCTGAGGTGAAATCCATGGACTGGGATATCCTCGAGCCCCTCCGATGGCCCACTATGCACCTACCGTACCAACGCTTGTCCGAAGACATGAATTTTGCCAGAGAGACCAGTGGTAAGGAGAAAGTATTGCAGATTTCATCGCGGATCTCCGGAACGTGGGAGGCCTCTGCGGGTTCGCTGACCTCAAAGAAGCTCTAAGAGACCGAATAGTTCTGGGTTTAGATGCACCTCACGTGCAAAGTAAGCTGATGGCAAAAGGTGACATCAGCCTTGCAGATACCATCGCTGATGCTATTGCAGCAGAAGCAACCAAGAAGTCAGCTGCCCGAATGCGCCGCACCAATGCCCCGCTCCGCCAACTCGCCAGTGAAACCTCACCTCGCCTAAAGGGACATACGACGGCAACCCACCACGAGGACCTCGAATCATCATCAGAAAGTGATGAGGAAGAGGTCAACTGGCTCCAGTCTGAACAAGACCAACGCCACCAGCGTAACCAGAGACTGCAGCATCAGTGCGCAGGTTGTGGGGCAAACCACCCACGATCAGACTGCAAATTCCTCGACGCGCTCTGCCTTGTTTGTGGGAAGAGAGGCCACATTGGAAATGTCTGTAGAAGCAAGCAAGAATCCAGCCCATTTCAGAGGGGGACCAACTACCGCCAAACCACAGGAAATCATCCTGTGAATCGGGAACATTTGAACCACCAATGGAACAACCACTCCTACAGAAATAAACCACTAGCCCATTCAATGAAACGAGAAGAGGCACACCAAACCATTACAATTGGTCATGCCTCATCATTAGATGCAAAGAAGATCCAAGTGAAGGTCGCCATCGAAAACCAGCCCTGCATGATGGAAGTCGATTCAGGATCATCCCTCTCGATGGTTTCCTGGAAGACCCTTAAACAATTAATCCCTGCCGTCCGGCGGCAAGACCTCAGAACCCAAAGAATCATATTCAAGGATTATCAGGGAAACTGAATTCCGGTCGTTGGATCCAGCCTAGTCCAGGTCTCATTCAAAAATCGTACTGCATCTTTACCATTGACCGTCGTCGACCATGATCGGCCTAGCTTGTTAGGCCTTCAATGGTTCTCTCCATTTGGGATTGAGGTAGCCGGCATTCACCAAACCAGCAGCGACGACTGGGAGGAGGCCCTTGTCCAGGAATTCCAGGACGTCTTTGCAGACAAACTAGGCGAGTACAAGGGGACCCCGATATCATTTAACCTTAACCCTGAAGTAGCCCCCATCCGCCTTAAGCCTCGTCAGGTACCTTTTGCCCTTAAACCAAAGATTGACGAGCAGCTTGATAAATTAATAGCCCAGGGTGTTTTAGAACTAACAGACCACGCTCTTTGGGAAACCCCAATCGTAACACCCATCAAACCAGATGGATCGTGAAGGATTTGTGGGGACTACCGTGCTACCCTGAATCACGCCCTTCAACAGAATGCTTACCCGATGCCGGTGGTACAACACCTCCTCCATTCCCTGGGGGGCGGAAAAGTCTTCGCTAAATTGGATTTAGCACAGGCATACCAACAACTGCCTGTCGATAAAAAAACAGCAGAGGCACAAACGATTGTTACGCACCAAGGCACCTTTAAGTGCAACCGACTCCAATTCGGAGTTAGCGTAGCCCCAGGGATTTTTCAGAGTTTGATGGAGAGACTCTTACAGGGGATAAAAGGGGTGGTGCCATACTTTGATGATGTTTTAATTGCTGCCCCGAATAGAGAAATACTAAAGGAGCGTCTTAAACTGGTTCTCCAGAAATTTAAAGCCTCCGGCCTTAAGGTTAAAAAAAATAAATGTCAACTGTGTACAGATAAAGTAGAGTTCCTGGGGTACCTAATCGATAAACAAGGCATTCACCCCACCAATAGCAAGCTAAGAACAATCAAGAACGCCCCAAGACCCAGAAATAATACTGATCTCCAAGCTTTCCTGGGGCTCATTAATTTTTATAACATCTTCTTGCCCCACAAAGCGACCATAGCTGAGCCCCTACATAGGCTTCTCAACAAAAAAGCAACCTGGGTCTGGGGCACCGAGAGGAGCACGTGTTCCGACAAGTGAAAAACCTATTAACTTCAGATGCTGTTTTAATGCAGAAAAACGAGACTTTGCCTTTAACAATTACATGTGACGCGTCACCATTTGGAGTAGGAGCCATTTTGAGCCATGTGTTACCAAACGGTAGTGAAGCCCCTATTGCCTATTTTTCAAGGACTCTATCAAAGGCTGAACGTAACTATAGTCAAATCGATAAAGAGGCTCTTGCTGTTGTATCTGCTGTAAAACAGTTTCATGAATATGTATATGGACGAGTTTTTACTATTGTTACTGACCACAAACCTTTGCTGGGGATTATAGCGGGAGACAAGCCAACCCCCTATATATCATCACCTAGAATGACTCGCTGGTCAAAGTTTTTGGCTGCGTACAATTATAGGCTGCAACACTGCCCGGGGAAAGCCATTCTCCACTCTGATGCGCTGAGCTGTGCACCACTTCTGGAAACCATCGATGACCCAGCTCCAATCCTTACAACACTCCAGATTGAAAGGCTACATTCACCGCCGCTAACAACTAGAAATATCATGATCGAAACAAAACGCAATCCTATCTTAACGCGAGTTCTTAGCTGGGTCAAACGGAGATGGTCAGTAGATCAAACCCCTGATGACTTCACCCTCTTCAAGAACCGGCAAACAGATCATTTCATAAATTTATGAAATGATCTTTTTATGTTATGTTTTATGTCTTACATGTTTTTTGTCTGTTGTTAAAATCAATAAAATTTTTACCAAAAAAAAAAAAAAAGAACCGGCAAACAGAACTTTTTTCACAAAAAGGCTGCATCCTATGGGGGGATAGAATCGTCGTCCCAGAGTGGTTTCAATGAGCAGTAGTAAAGACACTGCATGAGGGTCACCCCGGCATCATGTGTATGAAAGCGCTCGCACGAAGCTACGCGTGGTGGCCGGGCATCGACAAACAGATCGAAGCCTGGGTAAAGACTTGTTTAAAGTGCCAGGAAGTTAGCAACTTCCTGAAGCAACTCCGACAGAATGGGAAACAACCATAAAACATTTCTGCTTTCACAATTGAATCAATTCTGTGTCTCTGTTCTTGCCATGTAATTTATGAAGAATGTTATAATTCTTTTATTTTTTATTTTTTTTATGTCATGTTTTATGTCTTATACGTTTTTTGTCTGTTGTTAAAATCAATAAAACTTTTACAAAAAAAAAAAAGAATGGGAAACACCCCAGGGACTGTGGTCCCGCATCCACATTGACTTTGCGGGACCTACTAAGGGACATACGTTCCTCCTAACAGTGGATGCCTATTCAAACTGGCTCGAAATCCACAAAATGAAGAGTACCACAACCGAGTCCGTCATCCAGAAGTTGAACAGTTTATTCGTGACGCATGGACTGCCAGACATTCCGGTATCCGACAACGGACCCCAGTTTACCGCTCTACCCTTTGAACAATACTTAGCGGACTGGGGTATTCGCCATGCACTAACTTCGCCAGCACACCCTGTGGCTAACGGAAGAGCTGAGCGCATGGTACAATTTGTTAAAAAAAACCTCTCCAAAATGGACTATGGGGACATTGAAGATAAGTTAAACAGAATACTCCTTCTCCAACACATCACTCCGCACAGCGTCACCAAGAAGACTCTAGCTGAACTACTGATGGGGCGCAAACTCTGTTCCCACCTCAACCGACTACACCCGTCGTACGAACCTGAAAAAACCTGCGGATCTAGTGGGAAATGCCATGAATTCAAGATAGGTGACTTAGTTTTTGCCAGAAACCTTTCTGGCGAACCGTTGTGGGTCAAGGCAACTGTAATTCAAGCCACTGGACCCAGGTCGTACCGGGTGAAAACCTGTGACAGAAAAATATGGAAACACCATAAAGATCAGCTTTGCTTGAGGCTACAACCTAGTTTCTGCGACTCCAGTAACTCCCAAACTGAGGGGGGAGGGGATGTCGAAGAAACTGAATTCGAGATTGTGGAAAGCAGGAACAAAAGAAGTCAGCAATCGGGGCGTAACGAATGAAGAAGAATCAGGGAAGGGCGTGTCCTTGCCACAGAGGAACACCTCAACAGAGGCAAGCCCACAAAGGCCAGAGGACAACAACAAGAACATTAGCGGCACCGAGTCATCCAATGAGGAACCACTGGCACCTGACTTGCCCAAAAACGTCCCACTGAAACAGGGTTACAGACAAGAATCGGTGGGACAGCGTAAATCCTATAGACAGTCAAAACAACCTTCCTACCTCAGAGATTACGTCACTGCACCCCCTAAATGGAACCCGGGGGGAAGGGGTGTTATGAACTAATAAAACGCTTAAATAAAGTTTTATCAAACCTTAGAAAATAGCAGGGTTCTAGTCCTGCACTTCTGATTGGCCGATAATAGCGATATCGGATTGGTCCATTCAGGAGAATCTGATTGGCTGCTAACGAGCCACTCTCATTCGTTAAGGGGGTTAACACTCCACGTTTCTGATTGGTTACTAGATCAGCAGCTTGCCTATAAAAGGGCTGCTGCTGCCCTAGGTTTTTGCTCTGTTCAGAATGATTAATCAAGAGTTGAAGTTCACTGTTCACCGTCTCGTCTCCGTTCCTTGAGCCCATGCGCAGAACTTAACACAAAAAATCAACTGAACACAGGGAGAAGAAACTGTGACCTCCTCAAGCCATTTTATAATCCGTCTCCTTATGATTCTCATTCAGTCTTAATCAAGGAGATGTAAAATCTTGGAACTTTGGTTTGCACCTAAGGAAAACGAAGCATAAACATAGTAGTATAAAAAAAAGGCAGGGATCTTGGTATCTAAAGATTTGGACAGGGAAATATCAAACTTTCTATCTTATCTTGTCACCTGTTGTGGTTCACCAGCAGTCAGTGCAGACGGCAGCAGTATCTGACAGTGAGGAAGAAAGGGAACTAGTCAGGGAGTCTGGAAAGGACTTGGAAGAGGTTCCTGCATCTGATGCAGGGATGAGGCCAGGACCATCTAGGAGTGGGGTACTGCCTTTGGAGCCTTTGGAGTCTGGCAACAGCGAAGCAGAGGACCTGAGGGAGTCTGTTCTCAGTGTGCATGTGTGCAGAGCTACTAAAAAGCGGGAGCAGCTGAAGCAGAAGGGGAATCTTGGGAGTAAGGCTGAGAGGCGATTGCCCCTGCCATAGGGACAAAAGACAATAATAAAAGCTTTGCAAGAAGGAAAGCAGTTCAATGGATTCCGAGTCCCCTCTGAAGCTCTGTGTATTCTGGTCAGTTTTTTCTGGTAATTCAGTTGATTTCTGTTATAATTAATTTGGATACTTATGGTTTTGGCAGCATTCCACAGCACTGACAGGCAGGTGCTTATCTTGGGGAACTGTTTAAGTTTAGTTCTGGCTGTGAATGAAAGTAATTCCCAGCATGGCATTAAAATAGGTTTCGCTTTTAAAACAAGTTTGTGTTTAATTACATTTGGTGAAGCCTGGGTCAGAACATCACCCTGTCCTTGTACCCTATTATAATAAACTTAATTGCTGTTGGTGAAGCTGCCATCATTGAATTGGAAAAAAAATCAATGACCACTAGAAGATAACAAAGTTTTCTGGACCTCCTACCACGTTTAAGTACCTCCCCAGATCTTTCCAGGAAGGCATGGTAGCTTTGATTTTGAAATTGGAGTTATATTTTTTTGAAATTGGATTTATGTAAATGAGCCTGTGATATTGTAACTTTTTAAATTTTTGATTGCTTAAGTAGATACTGAACAGTTGGGTGTTATGAAGGTTAGTTTAGTTTAATATTTTTCTATGCACAAAGGATGTCCTTATCAAAGAGAAAAGCTATAGATAACTAATATATTTGCATAAACTGTTCCAGTAGTGGAATTCAATTTTTTTTACTACCGGTTCTGTGGGCGTGACTTGGTGGGTGTGGCAGGGGAAGGGTACTGTAATATCTCCAGTCAGAGGTGGTATTTGCCAGTTCTCTGCACTACTCAAAATTCCTGCTACCGGTTCTCCAGAACTAGTCAGAACCTGCTGAATACCACTACTGAACTATTCAGATTACATTAACTTGGGGAAGGAAGGACGGAGGGAGGGAGGAAAGCTCTACCCTCCATGACAAAAGCCTTTTGAAAAGGTTATAGTTATTTCTTCTTTCTTTTAAAGAAATAACTGATGATAAAGAAGTAGTTGGAGAAGGAAATCACCATCTTCCTAAAATCTAGGAAAAAGCAGGTTTAATAGTTTGTTTTTGATGTAAATGTTCTCTTTTTAATTTATTTGAATTCTCAAGAGCATCCTTTGGTTCATCCACTATTAAGGCAGAATGTATTTAAATTACCTGAACTAGATTCCACCAAAAGTATCTTCATGTTCAGACTTCCTATCTCTGATGATGACAACTACACAATTGCCTTTGACAGCCTGTTCCACTGGCCTTTGACTCATATAAATAATGAAGAAAAGAGGCCTTCATATCTAAATAATGGCAATCCATCCATGTCAGCACTCAAGGAATAATAGTGAGTTCCACATTGCCTCTAAATCATATGTAGAATTATCAGTATTCCAGATCTGACCGCAGCGTTTGGCATCTCTTGTGGCTTCTTAAATACTCTTATGAGGAATAAAGGTTGCCACCCTGTTACATTATTTGCATTTAATCATTAACAGTTTTAACCCTCATATTTACTGAATAACTACTTTAAAATGATGCTGAATTATTATCATCCATCATCTGTATGAGAAGAGTAGAAGCTAAGAGAAAAGATTGAGAAGTAAAGCAGCCATTACTACAGGATAGGCATTACCTAATATTCTCTTTTTGCGACTTTTTGACAAGCAAAATCAATGGTGAAGCCAGATTTATCTAACAACTGTGTTACTAACTTTACAAATACAGTGATTCACTTAACAACTGTGGCAAGACAGGTTGTAAAATGAGGCAGAACTCACTTAAAAACTGTCTTGTTTAGCAGCAGAAATTTTGGATTCGATTGTGGTATTCAAGCTATCTATATAAAGCTTGAAATGACCCATATTCTACAAGCTTCTACTTTACCTTACCATGAAAAGTGTACATTCTGGACTGCCACTGTCTTCTCTCTGCCTCCAAATATTTAACAAATTTACTGGATGAATCATTCTTGGAAGTAGGAATATGTGTACTGGACTGTTGTCCTAATAAAGATATTGCTAATCATGCATACACTTGAAAGTTGATGAGTTCAGCATGTCAGGATGGAATGGGACAATTCGCCATGACACTACAACCAACTCATTGCAGCCAACTCACCATGACCAACTCACCATGGGCAATTCACTGTGGGACAACTTGCCATGAGCAACTTGCCACAGGTCAACTCACTGCAGGAATATTTAATAATTGGTCATAGCATCATGCCAAGTTGTCCCATTAAAAAAAATAATTTTTGTCATTCACATTTCCTTCCTTTTGCATCCATTCTTTAATGATTCTATTCCACCATTTCTTTAATATGAGTGTTCCTCACAGTGAGTTGTTCCATGGTCAATTGGCCATGGTGATTTGTCCTGTGGACAGTTGACCATGATAGTTGACCATGGTCAGTTGAGTGTGGCAAATTGTCATAGACCCTGTCAGGGAGACTTCAAAGAATTTTAGGTTTAGGAAACATGAAGGCAATTTAAAGAAAGAGATAAACCATTTTAATATCTCTAAGCAAACGGGCCTGACTTGAAACCCTCTTAACATCTTAAGTAGCAGTAAATTGTCTCTGGCTTTAGCATTGTGCATTGGTTAAGATGTTAACCAGGGGCGGGATTCAACTGGTGTTACTACTGGTTCAGTAATTACATTTTGCGCATGCATGTGCACTTCATGCACATATGTACCAGACATGCATAGCACGTGTATGTACAATACATGATCAGCTGTGCTGCCCAGACAGCTGATAAGCACTGTGCGAAGTGCGCAGCATTTGAAAAACCACTTTTTTGCTGCTTTTTCAACCTCAGCTGTGATGTGCACAGAACCAGTTCTGGGTCTGCTGCTCTTCAGAGCTACTGGTTCTATAGAGCTGGGCAGAACTGGTAGCATCCCACCTGTTAGTGTGGAGCATGGGTGCAAAAAATGGAGACGAGCCGGTGAAAACAGTGAACTTCAACTCTTTATTTACATGGTGTGACAGCTCAGCTCAATGGCTGCTATAGCTTTCCTTATTTAGGCAACCTATTAACTATTCAACCAATGAAAACCTGGGAGCGCTAGCTCCGTTGACCAATGAGAACGGCTTGCTAATGGCCAATCAGATTCTCCTGAACGGACCAATCTGATCTCGCCATTTAACAGCCAATCAGAAGTGCAGGGCCAGAACCCTGCACTTGACTTCAAGCTCTAGATAACTTTATTAACATTTATTCATTCACAACACCACCCCTGATGTTAACTAGATTCTGTGAAACTCTGGTTCAAATTCCCAATTCAGTCATGGAGAGCACTGGTTTGCTTTGGATCTATCATTCCTTCTCAGTTCAAATCACATGACTGTTGTTATAGTAATAAAAAAAAGAATATTGTCTGTAGCCTTGAGCTCTTAGAAAAGGATTGGGATATAAATGCTATCAATCAATACAAGGTTATCTCTTGAAGGTCTACTCTGCCAAAATGCTTGCAGGCATTTGAAAACATTTGTGATAAGACCTGAGAAGCATTTAGCTGCAGTTTATCTTTCTTGGAAATGATTTCATTCTCTAAACCTTCAAAATGTGTCATCTGCACACACACACAAAGACATCTTTATGGAGGATGGCAATCAAATTCCAATTTAAGATTTTCCACAAGAAGCATTCACTTCTATTACACTGCTGAACCCATTTCCCAAATTGGGGGTGTGTATCTTGCCTTCATCAATGGAAAGAAATTGATCTCCTGAATAATATACATTCAATACGATGATTCAAACTTGTGTGTAGTGACACAGTGTGCTATAAAGAAATCCATCTCTACATGAACAATCCCTCTTGCTTTGATCATATTCCTTTTGTCAGGCTGAACAACTGGGTGATAGATAGACAGATCATGTGAGATAATCGAAGGCTGCAAGGTGCTTCAGAACACCCAGGGATATGCAAGTAACATCTGTCTGCAGCTCCTTAAGGCAGCTGTCTTTCTTCCCAGGATCTGGCTCACAGTAGCTACAGCATCATATTTGGGAAATGATGCATTTCATTTTATGAGCTAGAGACAGATGGTATCCAAGCAATCCCTGATGCTCTAAACATAGTTTTACCTTTACCTTTGAAAACACTTAAAAATCTGCATGGATACACATCGACATATGCCAAGACTTGAATTTTGATTTGGGCTCACCTTCGCAAAACCTGCCTTCAGGTTAATGTTACTCCTAGCTTCCTGACATATCCTGAACCTACTTGTGGTGTTTCTGGTTATACAGGTAGTCATTGACTTACAACAGTTCATCTAGTGACTGTTCAAAGTTACAACTGAAAAAAGGGACTTATGACCATTTTTCACACTGAAAAATGCATTGCAGCATCCGCATGGTCATATGATTAAAAGCTTGGCAACTGATTCATGCTTATGATGGTTACAGTGTCCCGGGGTCATGTGATCACCAGTTGCAACCTTCTGATGAGCAAAGTCAATGGGGAATGTCAATGACTTATTAGCCATGTTGCTAATAGAACAACTGCAGTGATTCACTTAATGATTGTGGCAAGAAAGGTTGTAAAATGGGGCAAAATTCACTTAACCAGTCTTGCATAGCAATGGAAATTTTGGATTCAATTGTGATCTTCAAGCCACCTGTATAAACTTGAAATGGCCTATATTCTACCAGCATCTACCTTACTTTATCATGAAAAGTATACATTCTGGAATGCCACTTTCTTTCCTCTGCCTCCAATAAGCAAATAACAAGCTTACTGGGTGAAACATTCTTGGAAGTTGGAGGCCAACTCAAAATCTGGACTAACAAGATGGACTAGACAAAGAATATGTTCATTACTGAAATTAGACAAGTATATTTATAATTAAGGGTGATGGATATCAGCCTCTTATAATGAAATCCATTCCTTCAATGGGAATTTAGCACCCATTTCTTATTCTTTGGATGCAAATTATGAATGCTTTATCTTTCTTTAGCTGGTTTAACTTAACTCCAAAGATCACAAGAGGAAAAGGAGGGGGAAGCCATCCTTCAAAATGTTCTAATAGGCTTGATTGGGCCTTTGATGATCCTTGAAAGCAATGCATCCCATTTCTACCTTATCTGTCATGTTATGGCTCATTAAATCTTCACTGCAGCTTCACCCTCTGCTCATTTTTGTCCTCTGCTGCAATCAGAGGGAACAAAACCAATAACATCTTTACCCTTTTCCAGTACTGGTTTGATTTTAAAATACCTGGGCTTGTTATTAAATGAGCTGCTACAGTGATGTAGGCTTTTTAATGTAATTCAATTCTGCTTTTAACTCTGGGGGATGGCAGTACGTTAGCTGGCTTCTGATAAGTTCCTTCATATCTCAAGAAGTAGTGATTGTTAAATTAAAAAAAATATTCCTCTAGAATATTGTCAATATTTTGGTCACATACACATCAGGGGTGAAATTCAACTGGTTTACTACCAGTTCGGTGACTATGTTTTGTGCGTGCATGCTGTGTGCGTGTGTAAAAAGCGTTAAACTGTGCCAAAAGTTGAAAAGTGCTGCGCATAGGTGCGCAGCATTTGAAAAGCCACTTTTTTCCTGCTTTTTCAACCTCAGCTATACCGTGCAAAGCAGCTGAGGTTGAAAAGGCAGGAAATAAAGGACAGGTAAGAGCCCAGACAGGCAGGTGGGCCAAACAGCAGCAAATACAGAACCGGTTCGGTATCTGCTGCTCTTCAGAGCTAGCAGTTCTATAGAGCTGGGCAGAACCCGTAGTATCCCACCTCTGATACACATGCTTAACAATGTGCACATTGTCCTATAATTGTGATGTTAAGGATATGTGCTTAAATGGGACTACAAAACAGATCAAGCAATGTTGGTAACACTGGACAGCATTTTCTTCTCAAAGGTTTTGCTTCCTGAAAAATATTTGTGGAGTATGTTAGAAATCTCCAAATGGAACAGAAATATAATTTTAGAATGACTGTATCATGTAGGAGTCTTGAATAACATGAAATTAACTTTTAATGACTATAATATATAATTGCATGTTTTTGACATCTGCTTGAGTTCTACAGGATTAAAGGTATTGCCGATTTTCTTAGCAACTCAGTACTCAGTGTCCAAAGTATCTAGATGCAGGGTCTAACAACAGGTAGCCAGTGTTGATGGATTCTACTTGCCCAGAAATCATTTTTCCATTGTGTCAATCTCCTGGTGAAATCCAAGTGTGAATGTAGAAAATGTCTCTTCAGTGACAGATTGTACTTCGTGGTCTTGTACACTGTAAGGCAGGGGTGTCAAGCTCACATCATCACGTGATGTATTGGGACATTTTCCCCCTTCGGTAAACCAGGTGTGGTTGTGGTCAGCACATGATGCATCCGGTCCATGAGCCAGGAGTCTGACAGTCCTGCTGAAAGGATTTTTTTAACCAGCTGAAAATTGTTTGGTGCTCAATTGGTGCCAAGAAAATTCTAAACATCGTTGAATGCTTTCTCAGAAATTTTTGCTGGCCTGACTAACAGAACTTCAAATCATTGATGACCTATCTGATTCATGGAATAACAAAAGTGTCTTCCTTAATTTTAGATTCAGTTATTTCTGGAAACATCTCCCTCAAATAACAAAAACCTTTACCTTCCCTTTTCATCACTTTCCCAAAATTTTTCATCTGTTGGAGTTTTAAGTGGAGGAAAAAATATCTTTGTCAGGGGAACAAGTGATTCATGTGCCATATTTTTCTGTCTTAGAACCATATTCTTTTAGGGTGACCATTTCTTTTTTAATATAATGCAATTCTCCTGCAGGACCATTAAATTTGCATGTGTAACAACACTTCTTGGTAGATCCAAACTGCATTCCAAGCAAAAGGGCCAGTACTATTACATCTCCACAGATATTCCAATTGTAGTTGGTGTACAAAATGTACAGAATAGGCAACACGTACTGAAAGGCACATGTTGCCATTGTGTTCCACGTTGATTAAAGCTCTTTTGGCCCATAAAAATCTTAATATATTGATGGTGTCCCACACAGAGCTCAAAATGATCGACATCACAGAATTGTTTTACATGGATCCCAGTTATCTCTGCCCTGCACTATCCCTTCAAAATGATTCCTGTAAAAATTTCATAAAATCAGGAAAACTATTTGTACCTTTTAGAATGTTGAGACTAACCTCTTGGAGTAAAAGAATTCAAATCTGAAAATTATTAAAAATGCCTGTTCTCTACTCCCTCCAGGGAATGGGAACTAGACATCTCTTAGGAGAAGTTTCAACCTGGAGACAGTCTTATAATTAGGAACTTTTCCCCCTAATATTTAATTGGACTCCATCTTCCAAAAGCTAACGTTTATGTCCTATGTTGTATAATGTTCATTGGCTTCTTCTGTGTGACTTATTTCAGATAGTTTAACTATGATATGATATTCTTTCTTTCAGTTGAATTTGTTCAAGGTTAAATGTATCTTGTTCCTTCACTTCTTCCTTGTAGAGATTTCCCTTGTTGTGATTGTGGTGCTGATATGCAAACTATTTAACAGATTTCCCACAATGTGCATTATCTGGCGTTCTATAAGACCTGCAAAAAGCAATGCCAGAGATGATTGCTAGATAGCTGAATTGGAGATCCAGTTAGGAAACCACTGACATCATCCTATAGAAGTTTTGTATATAATCACATGGATTGTTTAAGAAAAATAATCAAAATAGAGCTGGAAGGAACCTTGAATTTCTTATAGTCCAGCCCCTACTCAAGCAGGAGACCCTATATCATTTCAGACAGTTTAGCTGTTCAGTCTTTTTTTAAAAACCTCCAATGATGAAGCACCCACAACTTCTGACAGCAAGCTGTTCCACTGGTTAATTGTCCTCACTGTTAGGAAGTTTCTTCTTAATTCCAGTTTGCTTTTCTCCTTGATTAGGTTCCACACATTGTTTCTTAACTTGCCTTCTGGCATTTTGGAAAATAAGTTGGAAATAAGGTTGAATATATGGACTTTTCTTCTGTCATATTCTCATCATATATCTATGGAGATTCTCAATCATCCTGGTCATGGTTGTCCCAAATATGCTTTTTCAAGAGACAACTGGACTTTCTGTTTTTTCTTTGAAGATATCCTAGAAGCTTCTTCAGCTTCTTCAGTTGCTTCTTGAAAAAGCATTTTTGGGATTCTCATTATATGCTAAATAAATAATAAATTCTTTCTTTGATAAAAGTAGGTGGATAATTAAGGACCCCAGAATTACGAATTAAATGGATAGCCACATCCTAATATAGAATCATGTCCATTGTACGAGTATAGGCCAATGTTTGCACAGGTCTTTTGGTATTTCCCTAAGTTTGCAATTTAGGATGCTGTAATGTTCTTTCTCCCATTCTTAATATTATAGACAGGAAATGGAACAAGCCATCAAATGTGTTCACACTCTCAATTTTCTAGTCATATGTAAGTATGTTCTGCTCCAAGTATGCATTAATTTGCATTTTTTTTTTAAAAAAAAAAGGAAGACATTCTTGGCATACCTCTCCTAATATATAGATGTTTGTATGTTCTTTTTCTAATGTATGCAACTTTGCCAGACATTGTCCTGAATCAAAATATATGCATTTAAAATATACACATTCAAGTGAAACTTTTCTTGGATACATTTTGGGTTTGTTTTTTTTTGTTTTTCTAAACTGAGAACTTGCATCACTTCGTTCAGGAAAGGGATGGTAATTGTGTTTAACCTGGCATGTATGTAGGTTTTTAGAATGTGAATGGAGTAAAACCACATCAAAATGCAAATGAAGTCTGTTCTGTCCTTAATTTACATACTCGAAATCCCCGCGCTTTGATTGGCTAAAGCGTGGGGATTTCTGATTGGCCAGGCGAGCCGCGCCGATTGGCCCGTTTTAGGTCTCCCGCGATTGGCTCACTCCAAGAGCGGGAGACTTGAATTGCTGCCATTGGCCGCGGCCGCCGCAGCGAAAAGGATAAAAGCCGCGGGCTTTTTCCTTTTCACTGGTTCGGTTCACAACTGTTAAATAAAGAGCTTGAAACGTAGTCACCGACTCCTGGCGTCTTTTTGCGGACACGACAAAGTCCATATTTCTCTCACCCCTACTTAGACATGTGCTCCAATGCTTAATTCTTCAGACAACTGAATTGGCTGCATTGCCTCCAGGAAAAAATATTTGGAAGTTGCGAAAGTTTCATTACAAAGTATGTCTGCATACTGAAGAATAAAATACCCATTGTGGTATATGCTTCAGACTTGCTTCCCTCCTTCTCCATCTCATCATTAACACAACCATCCTAATTAGGACATTAAGTCTGATTGAGTTTGGATACATTGCCAAGTATAGAAATGTATTGGCAGAGCACGTTTATCATGGATTTCTTCCATTGCTTTTCATTGGTGCCTAATATGCTCAAAGGGGCAGGTTGAAACTATAAAATACAGTTTTTAAAACATATCTTTGTAGTTAGAATTGAGTTCTGTCTCTATGTACTAATAATACAGTTAATCTCATTTCTGTTTAAAGTAGTCCTCATTTTACAATCATTTGTTTAGTGATCATTCAAAGTTTCAGTAGCACTGAAAAAAGTGACTTATAACCAGTCATAACCACACTTATGACCATCACAGCATATCCATGGAAATGTGATCAGAATTTGAGCACATGGCAGCTGGCCTGTGTTTGTGGAAGCTGCAGCATTCTGAAATCATGTGATCATCATTTGCAACCTATCCAGGCAGCTTTTGACAAGCAAAGTCAAAGGGGGAAGGCAAGTTTACATAATGAAGCCATGATTCATTTAACAACTGCAGTAATAAACATGGCAAAAAGTCATAAAATCAAGCACAGCCTATTTAACAACTGCCTTGCTTAGCAACAAAAGATCTGGTCCCTTTTGTGCTCATTAAGTCAAGGACTACCTGTATTCCAGGGGTGGTATTCAGCTGGTTAACACCGGTTCAAGTGAACCGGCTGTTAAATTACCCACTACTCCACTATCAAACTGGATCCTGAGCACTGCGCTGCAATGGAGAAACAGGAAATGGAGCAGTCAGCACAAGGGAAGGAGGCCACTTTCCCTCTTTCTTCCCCCTGTTCGTCCTCTTTCTCTCGTGCTGGCTGCTTATTGCCTGTTTCTCCATTGCAGCGCAGCTCAGCGCCCAGAATCCATCTTGACAGCCAGAGGGGTTAATTTAAGAACCGATTCACCCAGGGTCAAGTTGGGCCATGCCTCCCATGACAGCCAGCCTCATCCTGGGCAAACCAGTTGTTAAATTATTTGAATCCCACCATTGCTGTATTCCATCTTGGAATGTCCATGTATCTAGGTATTGCTTTGCATGTTTGAAGACTGTGTTAGTCCCTTGCTTCATTTTGGTTTCCTAGGCTGTACTATCTATTATTTAGCACTCCAGCCTTCAATTATGAGCAGCACCTCTCACTTGCATGCTCCATAGATTTCAGGTGTAACTTAACCATAAAGCTCAACAACTTCCTTTCCCAACTTTCCTTTGTGGTTAGAATATAAACTTGGATAATTATCATATTAAAGGCTTGTTTACAAAGTCGATTCAGCCATTGTTTTCTTCTTGCTTTTTGCCTTTTCTTTTAGTTACTCATGTCCTGAGTAGTAAGCAGTATAATGTTCTTTTTTTTTTTTTTTAATAAAGTTTTATTTAAGTTTTCACACACAAAATACAAGTAAAACATCTTTTTTGAAAATAGCACGGTCCCGGGTTGAATTTCTTTATACAGACACAAAACTCAATTTCATATTCCTTTTTGTATTCTATTCTATATCTTATACCATTTTACATTTTCTATATAGTTTTTCCCCTCTTTTAATTTTCTCAATTTTATTTTGATTATCTCATCTCAATTCAAATCATTATATTTATACTTTTGTCTGTTCTGTTTCAATTTCATATTATCTTTTCTCATTAAACAAATTTTCTCCTGTAGTTACTAATTGAAATATGACACCTTTATATCTTTTAATTACATCCATTTAACTCTTATTTAAACTTCAATATATACCTTAAGTTTATGACCTTCAATATAATACATAATACATAACTTCCAATTGAATTCTGCTCGGCACATTCTTATAATACACACTATATTCTTTTAAAAAAAAAGATTGTAAATATATGTAATTATAAACCCTCATTCCATTCCAGTTCAGTTCTATCATTAATAATCATAAAAACCATAACATCTTTAACACTTCTTTTCAATTAAATATCATACTTCCTTAAAAACATATATAATCTCCATAATTAATTTTTCCCTTATTTCTCTTCACATATATTTTATAAATCATTAAATATATCTTTTGTTACATTTATTTATTGACAAGCATTCCACTGAATTACGATAGCTATTTTATCAGACATTTTAATCATACATTGTTTCATATTTTCTAAAATTATTTCTGCTTCTAATATAACCATACTATCTTCTGCAAAGGGATTGCAGAATCCCTTTTTCCATTAAGTTTTCACCCATTATCTCTAAATAGGCCCTGTTTCTCTATATTTTGCTTCTCTCCTTTATAACTTCTTTTCCTTTCTTTCTTCCCTCTCATCTTCTCCCTCCCCTTTTTACCCCCTTATCTCTCTAGTTCTAATTCTCTCTTCTGCATTTCCCTCTTCTGTTGCTTTCTGATTTTATACTTATTTTTCACTCTATTTTAGGGGGGGGGGAGTTGTTTTTCCCAATCTTAAACTTTCCATTCTCTTTCCCCCCTTTCCTTTTTTTCCCCCATCTAAGATTACTTGTTCATTAAAAAGGCTTCTTCTTTGTCACAATCTTCTTGTTCTGCAGGCATTTCTTGTTGTTTCTCATAATTCCAAATTTCCATTTCTAAAAACTGAAATATGAAGACAAAAGAACCTCTCCCTTCTTGTGCATCTTCTTTGTACTTTTTAAGTTCCATTTTCAGTTCTTCTAAAAGTGGAGCCATTTTAAACAGTTTTAAACAACCACCCGATTGATTTTAGTCATTCAAAACAATAACCAAGAATCCAGAAATCATCAAGTAATCCAGACAGTCCAGAGTTATATCTTCTTATTTCTTTTTCAACTTTCTCTTCCTGGGGTTTTTGTTGCAATATTTCAGTTAGAATGTATCTTTTGGAAGTCTTGTTGAGATTTTGCTGTAAGTTCTTTTTTAATTTCAGGCAGTCTCCTTCCTTCCAGATCCTGCCCTTTTATTCTTTTTTCTCTCCTTTCCTGTTTTCAAAAGCTTTTAATTATCCAGAAATCTTTATTATCTCTTTGACTTTTTATTTTCAGCATTAAATACCTATTGATGTCAAAGTGGATTTTTTTCCAATTTCTTGCTTAAATCTCTTAGCTGTCAGTATAGGAAAAGGAGAAAACCAAATCTTTTCCCTTTTCTCTCTCCTTCACAGCTTAAAAATCTTCTTAGGGAACAATGGTATTGTTTTTTAACAGTTTCAATTCCAGGGTAGCTTATTTGTTACTTTTGCTGTTTGACCCGGTCAACCAAAACTTTCTCCTCTTATCTTCCTCCTGCAGCAGTATAATGTTCTTATCACAGTATCCAATTTAGTCAATTTCAATTTATTGTTGCCTAAGATGTCAATATATAGTTGATCTATTTCATCTTTCAACATGCAGAGCTTTCTGTCTTTGGTGCTTCAAATTTTTATTTTTATTTCATAACAATTAAATTAATTAAATGCGTTTAATTAATTTAAAAGGCTTTAATAGCAATTAAATGTATTGAAGGCTTTAATGTTGCCACCTCATAGACACCATTATTACTCTGAAAAATACTTAGCTCTTCCTCAGTAATATGTTAAGTCCCATCCAGCCTTAGGAGGCTATCAGCTCACAGTGTATCATCAACCATTTTATCTTTTGTATCCACATGGTTGTCTTGGTAAAATAAATGAATAGCTTATCATTGCCTTCTCCTGCACAGTGTGAAATTGTGCTTTTTCTGTTGTTATTATTAATGTGATTATCCACTTCCAGCATCCACTATATTACTTCTGCCCAATACAGATGCATGTTTTTAAGTGGATGGCCTAAATGACCTTCACACATCGATGACTCTTTTATATACTCTTGGCTTATGACAATGAAGATTCTCAGTCATTCAAGTAGAGTTGTTTGGAAGTTGAGTCATGGAAACTGGACCTGTTTTCTTTTTGTTTTGAGACATTTCACTACTTATCCAAGTACCTTCTTTAGACTGAGCAAGTTGATTAAGAGGAACCCTATCGATGTCCTGAGACCAACCTGGATGACATATATGGTGTTCCACTAACCAACTTAGTCAGAATGAAGAAGCTACTAAGATAAATATTCTTGGAGAGTCTCAACCATCCAGGTCATAGTTGTCTCAAAGGAGCTTCTTCAAAAGGCAAGTGGACTATTTTTGGGGAAGAAAGAAGATGGCCACTTTTCATCAACTGATGAAGCTTCTTGGATGAGAAGTGAAATGTCTTCTTCCTCTTATTAATAAAAACAGTCTAGTTGCCTTTTGGAAAAGCACCTTTGAGACTACTTGCAGAGAAACTTTTCAAACCAAAAAGAAAAGAAAAAAGAAAAAAAAAAGTCCAAGTTCCATTATTCAGTTTCCAGATACTCTTGGTATGCATTTCTTGGTATGCTCATCAGTCCCAGGAACACACCACAGACCCTGACTGCAATGAGGAACTACAGCAGAACAGATGCAGGGATAAACTGTAACTAGTAATAAGTAAACAATTCAAGACAGGGAATAGAAAATTAGATCAGTACAGGTACCAATTATGTACAGATCGAATTGCACTGACTTTGAGACAAAAGTCTCATTCTTTTTTTTTTTTTTTGAAAACAATTTTATTAATTTTCTACAAACAAACAAGACAAACAAAAACATCAACTCTCTTATGTACATACAGTGTGTTGGATGGTTCATCAGTTTTGTGCATTCATTTTGTAGTCTCAATTACAGTTATGTTACATAACAACTCATATTGTCAATCCAAGCTTATATATCCTAATATTGCTTTTTTTAAAAAAATCATTTGACTATACTTTTAATCATTCATGCTTTGTGAAATAACAATACTTTAAATAGTTTATTCTATAACAAATCAAAATGAGTCCGGGTCTTGTTCAAAAATCGCACAGCGTACTTACCCCTGACTGTGATCGACAAGGACCGGCCTGGCCTGTTAGGCCTCCAATGGTTCGCGCCACTTGGCATTGAAGTGGCAGGCATTAACCGAATCGGCGGCAGTGACTGGGAGGAGGACCTCGTCCATGAATTCAGGGACGTCTTCACGGAAAGCTAGGCGAGTACAAGGGGACCCCGATATCATTTAGCCTTAATCCAAAAATAGCTCCCATCTGCCTTAAGCCTCGTTGAGTTCCATTTGCGCTAAAGCCAAAAATCGATGAACAGCTTGATAAGTTAATAGCCCAGGGAGTGTTAGAGTGTTAGAGTGTTAGAGTGTTAGAACCAACCAATCACTCTCCCTGGGAGACCCCAATATTGACACCTATTAAGCCAGATGGTTCGATTAGAATTTGTGGGGACTACCGAGCCATCCTGAACCACGCCATGCAGCAAAACCCATATCCGGTGTCGGTGGTGCAACACCTCCTCCATTCCCTGGGGAGCGGAAAAGTCTTCTCTAAACTAGACTAAGCTCAGGCATATCAGCAACAAATCATATAATCATACCAAATCTATCCTAAAAACACTCTATAATTATAATTATAATTCCTGACCAAAATGTTATTGAAAAAGGAAGTGAATTATAGATGGCTGATTCCAGAAGGATTAATGTTTACGTGGCAAGAACAGAGATATAGAATTGATTCAATTGAGAAAACAGAACTTTTCCACGCATAATTTTTTGGAAGGAGAGAAGAAGAGGCAGAGAAAGAGGTCTCATTAATTGAGTTTCAAGAGGAACAACTGGAGACTGAAAAAGAGGAAGGCACAATAGGTGGACAGGTGTATAGTAAAGAACAGCGTGAAGTGAGATCCATGAGAGCTGTTAGACCTAAATATAAAGCATAATTATGGAAGAAAAAAAATTGATTACAATGAATATAAATGGACTCAACTCAGCTGTTAAAAGAAGGAATACTTTTCATAAATTAGAGAAATTAAAATTTGATATAATTTGTTTACAAGAAGTACATATTAAAAAACAACATGAACAATTGTTAGTACAGCCAAAATTAGGGAAAATATTTACTTCTTTGACTCAATGTAAGAAAAGAGGAGTGGTTCTATACATTAAAGAGGCTATCCCAGCAAAATTGATCTATACGGATGAAGACGGAAGAGTATTAATGGTGGAAATAATGGACAACAATATAAAAGTACTCTTGATTGCAATTTATGCTCCAAATGATAAACAAGAAGAATTCTATAAAAAATTACACATGAAAATAACTGGACTGGACTTTGTTAATATAATTATGATGGGAGACTTTAATGGAATTGTGGACAATAAACTGGACTATATAGCAACAACAAAGCAAAATGAAAAGACTCTCCCTAAATCCTTTTTTAAAATGACAGATGAATTAACTTTAAAAGACATTTGGAGAGAAAGAAATGTTAAAGCTAAACAATATACTTTCTATTCAAATAGACATTTATCATGGTCCAGATTGGATATGATTTGGATCTCAACAGAATTAATATCTAATATTCAAGAAACAAATATTGAAACAAGTACTTGGGCAGATCATAGCCCAATGACAATTAAATGGAAGGTGTTAAGCCTGTGTTCCCCAACCAGGGTTAAGGAGACAAGCTAAACAGAATGTGCAGCGTTAGTCAGATAGGCACACAGATAAATGAGTGATATAAGTTTGTATGTTTGTTTGTTTTTTGAAAAAGATTTTATTAATTTTCTACAAACAAAGTTTGTATGTTTGTTAACATACAGTAAAAATAACAGATATGCTTGTGCTATCAAAAATATAGTTTATTCCATTACGAGTTCATAGCATAGTCAAAATAACAGTCCATTAGTCATGTGTCATTTAGTCAGTTCATTCAAGGATATTCAGTTAGCAAAGTCCGTGTAGAATATCCTATGTCAGTTCACTTACAAATCAGTCCTTTGTTTATCTCTCCCGTTCGAGTAACGCAGTCTTGAGTCCATGCAGTAATTAGGGATCATCAAAGCCAGAGAGAGAGCAAGCTGTCGTCTTGCTTCTTTTAAAGTGCTTTCACAACCACTCCCCTAATTACATTCCCATATTTAAAGTTGCAGACACTTTAACTTATAAACTATGATTACATATTTATTATTTTACCTAAACCAGTTTACCTAAACCAGTAAACAATGTTATCCCTAACAGAAGGGACAAAAAAAAAAAAAAGATTGAGATGGACATTACACAATACTATCTTAAAGGAAAAAGATTTTACACAATGGATGGAGAAAGAATTGGCTTTTTTCTTTAGAGAAAATAAAAAAGAAGATACTTCAACGCAGAATGTTTGAGATACAATGAAGGCATATGCTAGAGGTTTGATAATAGATTACATAAGAAAAAAGAATATTACGAAAAGGCAAGCCTCTAAGGCCATTGGAAGATGAATATAAAAGACTTGAAAAAGAATTACAGAAAATGCCACAGAAAAAAGATATTAAATTGAAGTTGGATATTGTTAGGGATACACACCCCAGCAGAACGTGCTACGGCAGTCTAGCAGGCAGGCAAATTATGTGAGATAAACGTTGTTGTAGTTTACACTCAGTAAGACAGATACACTGTGCCAGTTAAATAGTTTTTTTATGCCAGCAAGAGTTATAGCATAGTCAAAACAGTCCATATGTCATAAACTAGTTCAGTCCATCCAGGGATTAATCAGTTGCAAAGTCCAGTGTTGAAAATAGAGGTCAGTAAACTTACAAATAATCAGTCCAGCAATATATCTCTTTTGCAGTCAGAGATATGAAGAAAATCAAACCCCTTTTCTTCATTTCAGCAACAGCAGGGAAACACGCAGTTATCACCATCAATCCAACATTGTCAGCTACTACAATGAAAGCCAGCCAACAGTGAGCTCTCTTGCTCCCTCTTATGGTGATTTTACAACCGCACCCAAAATACATGTTTTGCAGTAAAAGTGATACACACACTTATACTCACTAACATAGTTTATATATTATTTTTACCCAAACTAAGTTAGGTAACCAATGTTATCGCTAATATTCTCCCCTTTTGGGTAATATAATAATATATAAATCTATTTACAATTTCAACTCATAGTTTTCACAATTTTCTTTGTGCTTGACTGCACCTTGGGCTTTTGTAAATCCATCAGCAATGTTTTCATCAGTCATGAAATATTCCAATCTCATTAAACCATTTTTTACATATTGTCTTACATTCAAATATTTAAGGTCAGTATGTTTAGATCTAGTTTTTACAGCAATATTTGTAGCCAACCGTATGGCTGTTTGATTATCCTCATAAACTACAATGGCATTTTTAACAGTTACTCCCATATCTAACAATTGTTAAGCCTGGGTTCCCCAACCAGGGTTAAGGAGACAAGCTAAACAGAATGTGCAGCGTTAGTCAGATAGGCATACTGTCAGATAAATGTGTGAGATAAGTTTGTATGTTTGTTAACATACAGTAAAAATAACAGATACACTTGTGCTGTCAAAATATAGTTTATTCCATTTAGAGTTTATAGCATAGTCAAAATAACAGTCCATTAGTCATGTATCATATCAGTCAGTCCATTCAAAGATATTCAATTAGCAAAGTCCATGTAGAATATCCTATTTCAGTTCGCTTACAAATCAGTTCTTTCTCTCACCTTTTCCAGTAGGGGAAAAACACAGTCTTGAATCCATCCAGTAATTAGGGATCATAAAGCCAGAAAGAGCAAGCTGACGTTCCTTGCTTCTTTTATGGTGCTTTCACAACCGCTCCCTTAATTACATTCTTACAGTTAAAGTTACAGACACGTTAACTAACAAACCATGATAACATATTTATTATTTTACCTAAACCAGTTAGGGTAAACAATGTTATCCCTAACATTCTCCCCTTTTAGGTAAATAGAATAATATAACTATTTACATCTTTAAATCATATTTGTTACAACTCTCTTTAAACTTAATTACTCCTTGAGCTTTTGTAAATTGGTCTGCAATGTTTTCTTCTGTCATGCAGTATTCCAGTTTAATTAGCCCATTCTTTACAGATTCTCTAACATTTAAGTATCTTAAATCAGTATGCTTTGATCTAGTTTTTACAGCAATATTAGTAGCTAACTTTATGGCTACTTGGTTGTCCTCGTACACAATAATGGAATCTTTAACAGTTACACCCATTTCTAATAATAACTGTTTGTACAAAATTAAGTCAGTACATAGTAATGACAGACATGAAAATTCCGCTTCCATCCTGGACAAGCTAATATGCTGTTGTCTGATTGACCTCCACCCTATTAGTGTCTTACCAAATAATATAGCCATCCCAGATGTTGATTTTCTAGTGTTTATGTCAGTTGCAAAACTTGCATCTGCATAGGCACTAAGACTCAAATCATCCTTTGGTTCTATATACAATGCATGGTTCATTGTTCCTTTAAGATATCTTAAAATTCTCTTTAATGATTGCCAATGACATTGATGTGGATCCGAATTAAAACGTGCCAGCTGATTAACACTATAAGCTATATCTGGCCTTGACCAATTGCTTATATATGATAAGCTACCAATCAAAGATTGAAATATAGACTTATCAAATTTGGGACTTTGATCATCAGTTTGGCAAACTTCCTGACTCATTGGAGTCTTTGCCGGTTTACAAAGTTCCATTTTATACGTTTTAATTAATTGGCAAATTTTATCTTCTTGAGATATCTTAAAACCATTTTTTGTTTTGTTAATTGTCAATCCTAGATACCTTTTAATTTCACCTAAATGCTTTAATTTTATCTTTTTGGCTAATAATGATATAATCTCATTAGCTTCATTATTAGTCTTAGTTATCAAAGCAATATCATCTGTAAATAATAATAATAATGACACCGTTCCATTATTTTCTCTTTTAAACACACATGGATCTGCTAAACCAGATTTAAAACCTATATTGTTTAATTCTTTCACAATATATTGGTTCCACTCAAAGCCAGATTGTTTCAACCCGTAAAAACTCTTTTTGAGTTTCCAACAATCATTACTATTTACTTTATTGTCTTTTATAACAATTGGCTTTTGTAAATATATAGTGTGCTGCAAAGGTGCATGTAGATAAGCAGTTTCTACATCTAAATGGTTAATGACATAGTTTTTCTTAGCTGCCCACACTAAAGCTGCTCTCAAAGATGTTGCTTTGAGACTTGGTAAAAAACTTCATCGTAATCAGATGCAGTTTGATTAAATCCTTGAGCTACCAACCTAGCTTTATGGGTAACAGTCCCATCATTTCCAGTTTTTACTTTAAATATCCATTTGCACCCAATGGATTTTTCTCCTGGAGGTAATTTAGCATCTTCATATACTTTCATTACCTTTAATGAATTTAGTTCTTTTCCCATTGCCTTTTGCCAATTCTCCTGATCCTTAGCAGGACACATCCTAAGTTCATCTACACTAGTTGGAACTTTCGTTACTTGGCAAACTATACTTGCTTGATACCTATCAGGTGGTGTAGTTATACGTGTAGTACGTCTAGGTTTTACAGGACTTACAGGTGGACTTTCATTTACTAACTCTTCATGATCATCCAACTCTTCCTGATCAATTGTTTCCTCTTGTTCTGATCCTATTTGTTCTTCGTGGACTTCTTCTTTAATTGGACTCTTCTTGTAATTAGTCTGTTCTTTCTGCCTTTTGTAGGGTTCAATAATTACTTCATTATTTAAATCTTGCTCTAATCTATTCCATCCTACATGTTCTAGGAATTTAGCACTAGCACTGGTGTAAACTCTAGATGTACCTGGTTCCCAGAATCTATAAGATCTATGATTAGATTCATATCCTACAAAAAATAATCTTTGCTCTATGCTGTCCTTTGTGTCTGAGTTGTGTAGGGATATGCACCCATGCTGGTGCTACAAATGTGTGCATGTAACTTAAATCAGGTTTTGTACCATGCCACAGTGTGAATGGTAATTCACCTGTTGTTGAATTAACAACATTATTTAATATATGATTACCATGCATTATTGCTTCTCCCCACAAATTGTCAGGTAATCCTGAATAGTATGTGCCATTGACTGTAGTGTTTGGCCTCATCCCTCTATAAAGGCATTATGTTATGGCCTATATGGTGCAGACTTTTTATGTTGAATACCTAACATTCTAAGTCTATTCTGGAATTTATTATTTGTAAATTCCGTACCATTATCTGTTATAAGAGTTACTAATTTCTTTTTAGTTTTCCTTTCAGAAAATTTTATCCAATTAAAGAGATTTAGATACGTTTCAGTTTTGCTTTTCATTAAATAGCAAAACCCATATCTAGAATAGGGGTCCATTATACTTAGTATGTATCGAGCACCTCCTACACTTGGTTTTTTTGTACCTATTAAATCGGCAAATACTACTTCTAAAGGCTCTTTGGTAGTAAATCCATCAACTCTATTAGCCAGTATGACCCTGCTTTTGCTTTGATTACAAATAGAACATTTCAAATACTTATTACAAAGTTTCAAACTTATTCCTTTAGATAGTTGAACAGTTTTCTTAAGCATTTTAAAATTTAAATGCCCTAGGCGTCGGTGTAACAAATGAATACATTCATCATGAGGTTTCTTATTATCATAAACCGTGTTAGCCACCTTTAAACCATTATCATTTAACACATATAATTCACCTCTTAAAGATGCAGTAATTTTCTTATCTTCTTTCTCAATTATGCAGTTATCTCCTTTAAAGGTAACTACATATCCTAGTTTAACCAAAATTCTAACTGAAATTAAATTAAACTTAAATTGTGGTACATATAACATTTTTACATTCTCTTTTATAAAAGAACAATATGCTGTACCTTGACCTTTAGCTTTCAGTTTCCAGCCATTGGCTAATGATATCTGCTGTGTACTCTTGGACATTTTAATAAAATTTTTGTTATCATTTGTTATACAGTGGGATGCTCCACTATCAACCACCCATAAATTATTTTTTACAGCTCCATTAATATACATGGCTAACTCTAAATTTTTGTTTATCTTTTGATGACTTTTAGTATTGTGGCCAGCATTCTGGCACTTTGCTTTTTTACAAAAATCTTGCCAAATGTCCTCTTCCTCCACAATTAAACACTTTTTAATTGCATATGCAGTAGGAGATTCATTATCTTCTTTTTGAGATTGCTCCCTCCTTAACTCATCTCTTTCAAGTCTTCTTCTTGCCTCTTCAATCAATCTGCCAGTTATATCAGTTAAAGTTAAACTTTCCTTTGGCAAAATTTCAAGGGAAGTGACGTAGTTTTCATAACTTTCATCTAGTGAAGATAGAATTATGTAGACTTGGTGTAGTTCAGAGAAAATAAGCTCTTTCTCGTGCAGTTCTTGAAAAATGCTTTTTATAGAATTCAAATGACTCAGCATATCACCATTCGTTTGGAGATGCGTCCTGAAAAGCTTCCGTGTAAGATTTATGTGAGCACCAAAGTTATCTCGGACATAAATCCTCTTCAGCTTCTGCCAACACCCAACAGCCGTTTGTTCTCCGCAGATATGAACAAGTTGCTGGTCAGTTAGTTTTAGTCCTATTATGCAAATAGCTTGTTCATTTCTCTGCATAAAATCTTTTATCTTTAGTCTATCTTCCTCAATCTCTGGATCCCATTCCTTTACGTTTGGTGGGTTTTCAATTATGTTCCACAGACCTTCCCTTCGTAGAAGTAGACTACATTTCATAGACCATGATACATAGTTTGTTCCATCCAGCTTGGATATAAGGGACAAACTTTGTAGATTGACTTGTGCCATGTTTTCTTATATGGATATAAAACTATAATTAATAAAACACAGCTGTCTGTTTACTGTAATGTATAACAACACAAACTCTCACTTTTTACATAAATCTGTTTTATCCTAGTTAAACTGACTTTGCAGCTTCTGGGCCCATAAACAGTGTTAAGCCTGGGTTCCCCAACCAGGGTTAAGGAGACAAGCTAAACAGAATGTGCAGCATTAGTCAGATAGGTATACAGATAAATGTGTGAGATAAGTTTGTATGTTTGTTAACATACAGTAAAAATAACTGACATGATTGTGCTATCAAAAGATAGTTTATTCCATTTAGAGTTTATAGCATAGTCAAAATAACAGTCCATTAGTCATGTGTCATATCAGTCAGTCCATTCAAGGATATTCAATTAGCAAAGTCCGTGTAGAATATCCTTTGTCAGTTCACTTACAAATAAGTCCTTTCTCTCTCCTTTTCCAGTAGGGGAAAAACACAGTCTTGAATCCATCCAGTAATTAGGGATCATAAAGCCAGAGAGAGCAAGCTGACTTTCCTTGCTTCTTTTATGGTGCTTTCACAACCACTCCCTTAATTACATTCCTATATTTAAAGTTGCAGACACTTTAACTAACAAGCCATGATAACATATTTATTATTTTACCTAAACCAGATAGGGTAAACAATGTTATACAGAACTGTTTATACAGAATTAAGTCAGTACATAATAAAGATAGACATGAAAATTCTGCTTCCATTGTGGACATACTTATGTGTTGCTATCTAATTGACCTCCAACCAATCAGTGTTTTACCTAATAGTATAGCCATGCTATACTAAGTTGATTTTCTAGTTTTTATATTTGTTGCAAAACTTGCATCAGCATATGCACTTAAAATCAAATCATCTTTTGGCTCCAAATACAATGCATAGTGCCAAGACCTCCTTTCCCAAAGACTCATACTTAAAGACTATCAGGGGAATAGGATTCCAGTCGTAGGATCCAGTCGAGTCCGGGTCTCGTTCAAAAATCGCACAGCGTACTTACCCCTGACTGTGATCGACAAGGACCGGCCTAGCCTGTTAGGCCTCCAATGGTTCGCGCCACTCGGCATTGAAGTGGCAGGCATTAACCGAATCGGCGGCAGTGACTGGGAGGAGGACCTCGTCCATGAATTCAGGGACGTCTTCACGGAAAGCTAGGCGAGTACAAGGGGACCCCGATATCATTTAGCCTTAATCCAAAAATAGCTCCCATCTGCCTTAAGCCTCGTTGAGTTCCATTTGCGCTAAAGCCAAAAATCGACGAACAGCTTGATAAGTTAATAGCCCAGGGAGTGTTAGAGCCAACCAATCACTCTCCCTGGGAGACCCCAATATTGACACCTATTAAGCCGGATGGTTCGATTAGAATTTGTGGGGACTACCAAGCCATCCTGAACCACGCCCTGCAGCAAAACCCATATCCGGTGCCGGTGGTGCAACACCTCCTCCATTCCCTGGGGAGCGGAAAAGTCTTCTCTAAACTAGACTTAGCTCAGGCATATCAGCAACTGCCGGTTGATGAAAAAATGGCACAGGCACAGACGATTGTGATGCACCGAGATGCCTTTAAATGTACACGGCTCCAATTCAGAGTGAGTGCAGCCCCGGGGATCTTTCACAGCCTGATGGAAGGACTATTACAAGGGATTAAAGGCATTGTCCCCTACTTTGACGATGTGTTAATTGCTGCCCCTACTTCAAAAATTTTACGGGATTGTTTAAGATTGGTTCTCCAGAAATTCAAAGACGCAGGCCTTAAAGTGAAGAAAAATAAGTGTTAGCTGTGTACAGATCGTGTCGAATTTTTAGGGTATCTAATTGACAGTCAGGGCATTCACACTACAGATAGCAAATTGAGAGAAATAAAAAACACTCCCAGACCCCGGAATAAGGCCAACCTCCAGGCATTTCTAGGACTCATCAATTTTTATAATGTATTCCTGCTGCACAAGGCGACTGTCGCTGAACCTTTACATCATTTACTGGACAAAAAAGCATTTTGGGTATAGGGTCATAGAGAAGAGCAGGCATTTCGTAATGTGAAAAAACTACTGACTTCTGACGCTGTACTAATGCAGTACAATGAGACCTTGCCGTTAAATATCACGTGTGATGCATCGCCTTTCGGAGTGGGAGCCATTTTGAGCCATGTATTGCCTAACGGTAGAGAAGCCCCTGTTGCCTATTTTTCAAAGACGCTTTCGAAAACTGAGTGAAATTATAGCCAGATTGATAAAGAAGCCCTTGCAATTGTGTCTGCTGTCAAAAGATTTCATGAGTACGTGTGCGGCCAGGCTTTTACTATAGTGACTGACCACAAACCTTTGCTGGGAATAATAGCGGGGGATAAGCCAACCCCCTATATATTATCTCCCAGAATGACTCACTGGTCAGAATTCTTGGCTGCTTATAATTATCAGCTGCAATACCGCCCTGGGAAAGCAATTCCCCATGCCGACGCATTGAGCCGAGCACTGCTTCCAGAGACTATTGACGACCCCACGCCAATAGTGACAACGTTGCAGATCGAGGCACTTCGTACACCGCCATTAACCGCCCATGATATTGCGAGAGAAACAAAACACGACCCCGCCTTAGCACGAGTCCTCACGTGGGTGTAACGCGGATGGCCATTGGACCAAGTATCAGACGACTTCGCACCATTCAAAAGTCGACAAACAGAGTTGTTTTCTCAAAAGAGCTGCATTATCTGGGGCGATAGAGTCGTTATCCCAGAACGACTCCAACAAGCAGTACTGAGAACCTTGCACGATGGCCACCCCGGCATCGTGCACATGAAAGCCCTCGCACGAAGCTACGCGTGGTGGCCAGGCATCGACAAGCAAATCGAGATTTGGGTCAAAGCTTGTCATAGATGCCAGGAAGTAAGCAGCGCCCCACCATGCTATTTGTATGGACTTTGGAAGTGTTGAATAGAAATATTAGGGATGATAAAACCATAAAAGGAATGAAAATTAAAAAGGAAGAATTCAAACTGCAAGCCTTTGCTGATCACTTAGCCTTTATTTTGGAAGATCCGTTAGAAACAGCTCCAAAGTTATTGGAAAAGATAGAGACATATGATGAGATGGCTGGTTTGAAAATAAATAAAGATAAAACAAAGATTTTGACAAAGAACATGCTACTGAGACAAAGAGAAGAACTGGCAGACCTGTTGAAAATTCAAGTTACGAATAAGGTCAAGTATCTGGGGATATACTTGACAGCAAGATGTAGCACATTAAAAGAGAATAATTATATTAAACTTAAACAACAGATAGCTACAGACTTGAAGAAATGGGAAAACTTACAATTGTCATTAATAGGGAGAATTTCAACAATTAAGATGAATATTTTACCCAGAATCCTATTTCTGTTTCAAACAATACCAATTAGGGTCGGAAAAGACTATTTTGAAGATTTAAATAAAATTATGTTGAAGTTTATATGGCAAGGTAAGAAAGCGAGAATAAAGCTAAAGCTTTTGCAAGACACTAGAATTAGAGGAGGTTTTGGCCTGCCCAATTGGGAATTGTACTATCAAGCTGCAAATTTGATTTGGGTTAAGGAATGGATAACATTAAGAAAGACTAGATTGTTGACACTAGAAGGTCATGATTTGCTGATGGTTGGCATGCTTTTTTATGGTATAAGGGAACTAAAACACAAGGTTACTTTAGAAGACATTATATACTGGAGTCTTTGTGGTTAAATTGGGAGAAGATAAAAAGACAATGTTATTTGAAAATTCTGGTTTGGTTATCGACTATTGAAGCATTTTCCTATTCTATAATTTATAAGAAGGAACAAACAGTTAGATATGGGGAATTATTGGATGAAAAGGGTGAACTTAAATCGATTCAAAATTTAGAGGAACAAGGTATAAGGATGAATTGGTTTTCATATGCGCAAATATATTCAAGGTATGATGAAGATTCTAAAACGGAGGGATTCTATGATAAACAGACTGATCTAGATAAGATCTTGATGGGTACTGATGAGAAGTTGATTAAAAAATTATATGGTTACTTATTAGGAATTAAATTAGAGGAAGAACAAGTTAAAGAAACTATGATTGTTTGGGGGAAGAATTTTGGATATGGGATTGATTTAGAGAAATGGCAAAAATTTTGGTCTCAAAATTATAAAATGACAATGTCAACAGCATATAAAGAAAATTTGTATAAGATGTTTTACAGGTGGCACTTTCCCCTGACAAGAATAGCAAGAATGTTTAAGAACAAATCTGAAAAATGCTGGAGATGTCATCAGATACCTGGCTCATATTACCATATGTGGTGGACCTGTGAGGACGCTAAAAAATATTGGATTAAAATTTGCATATGGTTGGAAAAAATGACAAAAAAGCATATAGATTTGAAACCGGAGTTCTTTCTATTGGGAATTTTACCAGATACATACAGTAAAGACTTGAAATATCTGATTGTAAATGTATTAACAGCGGCTAGGATTGTATTTGCTAAAAACTGGAAGAATGAGAAAATACCATCACAGGAAGAAATTATTAAGAAAATATTGGAATGTGCTGAGATGAGTAGATTGACATTTGAAATTAGAGAGCAAGAGGATAAACAATTTTATGAAATTTGGGGTCTTTTTTATCAATGGCTAGGTGACAAAATACGATAATAGAATATTTAAAATGTTAGATAGCAAGGAATATCTTTATTTTTTCTTTTGCCTTTGTTATTTGACATTATAATTACAAAAGTCCCATTCTTATCTCCATCACAACCCAGGCCCCAGCACTGCTCCCTAAACCCCTTATAACATGATACTCTTTAATTAATTGTTCCACAGGTCTCCAAAGAGAATACAGTAGAAAACAGGTAAAGCAACTAAAGTATGGCACAGACTGATAAGAGTTTGCCAGATAAAGATATGAACCTAGGTGCTACAGATCTGGTTGCACAAGTCTACAATTAAATGAAGTCAGAAAGAGAGGAAGTAGCACTCTTCGGGAAGCTTAGTTAAATAAGGGCAGAAATGATGGGGCATAGTGTTAGATTCTTTGGACTTAGTGAAGAAAATCAGAATTAGGAAAACTCCAATGGAAAAAAAATGGTTCCAAACAGCCGTGTGACTAACACTCCCCCTAGCAATGAGAACAATTAACAAATGGAGCAGCTTGCCTCTAGACTGGAGGTTTTCAAGAAGGGATTGGACATCCCTTTGTCTGAAATGGGTTTCCTGCTTGAGGAGAGGGTTGGACTAGAAGACCTTCAAGGTTCTTTCAACTCTATTATTCTGTTTTGTTATTCTGACCAGATTATAGACTTCACCCAAAAGGTTCTATTGAATGGACTAAAGAAAAAGCTGCTTTTTTCCACACATAATTTTCTAGCAGCAATGCCTCTTGAAGAACTATAAAAAAAGGTGACAACAGGTCACTATTCTAAGCCACAAAATGGACTTCAGATACCAGCAAATAGGTCTTTTATTCTGCTGACACAATCTAATTCAGGAAAACCACTCATCTTTTTGCTTCCTTGGGTTATCTGAATATGCCTGAACTGCAATGTTTAATGAGCTCATGAATACTAAAGGTGAATAAAAATGGGGAAACCTCATATTTTCTCTGCTTCTACTTCTTATTTACTTGGAAGTAGAGTTTAAGCTTTGCCTTTTATTCTCTTTGCCTCTGGATGCTGACTCTTTCTAAGTTAATCTCTTCTTTTACCTCTTTTTTCCTAGCCATGATTAAATTTCTTTTACTCTTCTTTCTTTTCTATGCAACGCTTTAATATTTTTCCAGAATTGAATTGGGGGTGAGTGGGGGTGTTGGTCACACTGTTGTTTGGAACCATTTTTTTTTCCATTGGAGTTTTCCTAATTCTGATTTTCTTCACTAAGTCCAAAGAAGGAACAAACAGTTAGATATGGGGAATTATTGGATGCAAAAGGTGAACTTAAATCGATTCAAAATTTAGAGGAACAAGGCATAAAGATGAATTGGTTTTCATATGGGCAAATACATTCAAAGTATGATAAAGATTCTAAAACAGAAGGTTTCTATGATAAACTGACTGACTTAGATAAGATTTTGACAGGTACTGATGAAAAGGTGATTAAAAATTGTATGGATATTTATTTGAAATTAAACTAGAAGAAGAACAAGTTAAAGAAACTATGATTGCTTGGGGGAAGAATTTTGGATATGGGATTGATTTAGAAAAATGGCAAAAATTGTGGTCTCAAAATTATAAAATGACAATGTCAACAGCATATAAAGAAAATTTGTATAAGATGTTTTACAGGTAGAATTTTTCCCCGACAAGAATAGCAAGAATGTTTAAGAACAAATCTGAAAAATGCTGGAGATGTCATCAGATACCTGGCTCCTATTACCATATGTGGTGGACACGTACAGATGCTAAAAAATATTGGACTAAAATCCACAAGTGGTTGGAAAAAATGACAAAAAAGCATATAGATTTGAAACCAGAGATATTTTTATTGGGAATTTTACCTGAAATATATAGTAAAGATTTTAAATACCTGATTGTAAATGTATTAACAGCGGCTAGGATTGTATTTGCTAAAAAGTGGAAAAATGAGAAAATACCATTACAGAAAGAAATTATTAAGAAAATAGTGGAATGTGCTGAGATGAGTAGATTGACATTTGAAATCAGAGAGCAAGAGGATAAACAATTTTATAAAATTTGGAATCTATCCTATCAATGGTTAGACAATAAAACATAGTAAAGAAATATATAGATTCTTAGAAAATAATAAATACATAAAGATGTATTCTTTTCTTATTATATCTACAAAATGATTGTAGGATAGATTTGAGATGATAATATGAACTATCATAAAACAAATTAAGTAAAAATATGATTATTTCGTAAAACATGAATGAATAAAAGTATAGTCAAATGATTGATTAATAATGATATTAATGTATTTAATATTGATTGAAAATATGAGAATAAATACAATGTAATTGTCATTGCTGGGGGAAGAACTGAGAGCCAATAGTATGTCAATAGTATGTTAATAATATATGTTTATATTTACATCTTACTTAAAGATAAGAATTCTCTTTTATGTCAAGAAGTGGGATACAAGGCAAGTCAAAAGTAAAAACAACTTATTTTTTTATTATTATTATTTTCATACCAAGCCTACCACCATTATTGCCCTCTATTATCTCCTTTCATTCCTTTAGATATCTTTTTTACCCTCTCTCTCCATTCAATGATTATTAAGGCAGGTCAAATTGTTCTTGCAGTAGGATTTGTTATTATTTGCAGAAGATTTTTAGATGTAAGGTAAGGGCTACAACTTAATTATCCCGGGAAACATAATGCACTACCAATAAATAGCAGCTGTGAAAATAATTTCCATATTTATCCCAAGAAAAGTGCATGAATATGCCCATAATGTCATCAGAATCAAACTCAACTTGAAGCTCATACTATATATTGAATTTGATAAATAAATTAGATGTTTCATGTAATGCATTTTATCTTTGGCAAAATATTTTTGATATCTTGTTATGTCAAATTGCTACACATGCAATTCTTTTTTTGTAAGTTCATAGTATAATGTTTTTGTAAGTGCTCTATTTCCCTTAGATCAATCAAATTGATTCCTCAGCTTTCCAAAAAAATCAAGCATAAAACAAGCATATAGACCGTTTTTTTGGCAGGGAGGGAAAGGGGGTGATGGAAGAGGGAAGGAAGGAAGGAAGGAAAGAAGGAAGGAAGGAAGGAAGGAAGGAAGGAAGGAAAGAAAGAAAGAAAGAAAGAAAGAAAGAAAGAAAGAAAGAAAGAAAGAAAGAAAGAAAGAAAGAAAGAAAGAAAGAAAGAAAATATTTGGGGGAACGCTCATTCACATATCACACATGACAACAAATGAAATGATAACAATTGATGCAAACAATGTTCTGACACATTTAATACACCATTGGTAATAATGGACATCTCTTCCACATAAGTCTGTGGAGATTCTCTGTCATCCAGGTCAGGGGTCGCTAACCTTTTGGACCTCAGGGACTACCAAACTCACAATTTTAAATCCCAGGGACCACTAACTGGTTCTGTGGGTGTGGCCTAATTTGTAGGTGTGGCTTGGTAGTCATGTGACTGGCTGGGCATGGCTTGTATGTAAATATTATAAATATTTTTATAAATATTGAATTTTTTTATAAAACAACTTTTACCCCAAATCAGGCAAAGCAGGCAGGCAGATTGAGTTGCTCACAGAATCACAGATTCATTCATTGATCTATCTACCTGCTATCGGCTAGCTCAGTCTGTCATATAAAATTTGCTTGCCAAGAGTCTACACTGAATAATAGAACCATCAGTCCTAAGGGAGGTTCGTCTGTGCCTAAATGCAGAGCCAAAGAGCTAAAGACTAGCTAGAAAGCAAGAAATTCAACCATTTCCTGCTTCCTAACTAATCTAAATCTCCCGGCACAGTAGAACAGATGATGGTCGGAAAAAGGAAAAAAAAAATTTAGCAGGCAAGTTTACCAGGTAAGGAATGAGTGGGCAGAGAGGGTTCCCACGGGCCATGTGGGCAGCACAGCCTTGTGTTTCTGTGCAGCCTGGATAAATTGCTTTGGGGGGGAGTTCTCTGGGGGTGAGATTACTCTGCGGACCACCAAAATTTTCTCACGACCCACCAGTGGGCCACAGCCCACCAGTTGGCAATTGCTGAACCAGGTCATGCTTCTCCCAAAGATGCTTTTTCAGCAGGAAACTTGACTTTCTTGTTTTTTCTTTGAAGAAGTTTTTCTTCTCATCTAAGAAGCTTCTTCAGTTCTGACGGGATAGTGGGGAATGGAACAGAGGTGGGGTTCACATTTTTTAACAACCAGTTCTGTTGGCATGGCTTAGTTGGTGGGCATGGCTTGGTGGTCATGTGACTGGCTGGGAATGGCCAACTCAACATCACTCACATCAAGGCACGCATCTCCTTGCCTGGCCTCTTATGACTGTGGGGATACTGCAACAGTTGTAAGTGTGAAAAATGGTCATAAGTCACTTTTTTCAGTGCCATTGTAACTTTGAATGGTCACTCCACATAAGCAAAGTACCAGCAAAGGAGGAAAAAAAAATCTCCAGAGAAGTTCCAGAGACAGGAAGTCTAGTCCTGCCAAGAATGTAATAAGAGTTAATGGAGTGGCAGTTTCTGTAAGCAACACCAGAATGTTTCCTTCCTGCCTTTCTTACAGGATTAGGCCAGTAATTTCTTCTAACAACCGGTTCTCTGAACTGCTTAGAATGTTAACCAGTTCTAGCGAATAGGTGCAAACCTATGTAGAATCCCACCCCTGGAAGGGAAGGATTTGGGGAATGGAGTATAATGCAAGGAGTATAAGTCCTTCTGTTCATAAGGTGAGGTAGGTCTTACAGGCAGTGGTGACTTCTCTGGATGAAGGCAATTTATCTTCTGAAGATACCCAACTTGTGTACAGGCCATTATAAGAATAGAATAAAATAACAGAATTGGAAGATACCTTGGAGGTTTTCGAGTCCAAGCCCCTCCAAGGCAGGAAACCCTACACCACTTCAGACAAATGGTTTTACAACACCTTTTTTAAAACTTCCAGTGTTGGAGCATTCACAACTTCTGGAGGCAAGTTGTGTTGTAACTGTCAGGAAATTTCTCCTTAGTTCTAAGTTGCTTCTCTCCTTTATTAATTTCCACCCATTGCTTCTTGTCCTGCCCTCTGGTGCTTTGGAGAATAGTTTGACTCCCAATTCCTTGTGGCAGCTCCTGAAATATTGGAACACTGCTATCATGTGTCCTCCTTCTTTTCATTAGACTAGACATACCCAACCATTCAATAGTCAGGAACCTGTTGTTTTCAAATGGAAATTCTTTTTGTGCTTTATAAACTTCACGTTCTTAAATTTCCAGTGCTCTGGTGCTTTCAAAATTACTGCCATATGTCACACATGTTAAAATTAAAGATGTAACCTACCAAAATTGCTAATTCAAAATCTGATGTATTTGGTAATAAACACTGTGGGTGCTTATTCTCTCCTGGGCTAAGACACAGTTTTCTTTTGATTTTTTTCAGTAAATTCAGCAAAATCAGTTGATGCAAATTCAGATGGAAAGCACAGTGAATAACAAAACCAATTCTTAATATTTCCAACCAGTATAATTATCAATTGTAAAAGACAATGCCCTTTTTGCTGAGGATATAAAAATGTTTACCTTCCATTTCCTGGAATGGCTTGTTTTGTAATGAAGTACTGCTAGCTTTGTTCCAAGCAGCTTAACAAGAAGCAGATTGAATGACAATGGTTCAGACTATTTGCTACATACCAACCAGACCTGAGACCCAAATATTTTGGACCAAAGCAGTTACAACTAAGAGCCGGCAAGAGAACAAGATGGTATTCATTGTGTGGCTGTTAATATTCTAGTTCTCACAATGTGGAAGGAAGAAGTATAATTCTTAACATCAGAAGCAAGTGGAAAACAAACAAAATAAGTGATTTGGTTTGATGTCCACAAAAACTTGGCAAGAACATAGAGTGATATGCTAAGAAAAATATATAAAAGGCACATAAAATTGGATTTTCTGTGCAATTTTGTAAACATGCTTGGCCATGCAGATTTTGGGATGCAAAGCAATGAATATTAGTGTATTGTAAAGGGCATTTTGGGTATGCTATAATGGAGTCTCTGCCGCCACTCCCTTTTTTGCTAACTTTAGTTAATAAAACAAAGAAAAAGAAAGGTAGCAATAAGGAAAAGAAAGATAAATAAAAGTGGCATGCAACATGGCAACAAGATTATGCACATATACTTATTTTACTGATTGAGTGATATAACATCTTTAGGAGTGGTGGCGGCGCAGTGGTTAGAATGCAGAATTGCAGGCTAATTCTGCGGACTGCCAGAAGTTCAATCCTGTCCACCTCAAGGCTGACTCAGCTTTCCATTCTTCCAAGATCAGTAAAATGAGGAGCCAGATTGTTGGAGGCAATATTCTGTAAACTGCTTAGGGAGGGCTATAAAGCACTTTGAAGAGTTGTATAAATATAAGTGCTAATAAAAATATTATAATAAAAAGAAGTTAAAGACAAGAATAAAATAATTACAATGAAAAAAGGTGAGAAAAGAGCTTCAGGTGCTAATAAGCCCCATGGCTATGTGCTCTTCTTATATAGTCATGTCTGCTGTATGTTGTCTGTGTGTGTGATTTTATATAACAATTTCAGTATTTCATTGTTGTTAAGTTCTGCGCATGGTCGCAAGGAATGGAGACAAGACGGTGAACAGTGAACTTCAACTCTTTATTTATCATTCTGAACAGAGCAAAACTCTAGGTCAACAGCAGCCCTTTTATAGGCAAGCTGCTGCTCTAGTAACCAATAGGAAACGTGGAGTGTTAACCCACTTAACCAATGAGAGTGGCTCGTTAACAGCCAATCAGATTCTCCTGAACGGACCAATCCGATATCGCTATTATCGGCCAATCAGAAGTGCAGGGCTAGAACCCTGCTATTTTCTAAAGCTTTTGATAAACTTTATTTAAGCGTTTTATTAGTTCATAACATCCCTTCCCGGGTTCCATTTGGGGGGTGCGGTGATGTAATCTCTGAGGTAGGAAGGTTGCTTTGACTGTCTATTGGATTTATGCTGTCCCACTGGTTCTTGTCCGTAAGCCTGTTTTGGCGGGGCGTTTTCAGGCAAGTCGGGTGCCTGTGGTTCCTCGTTGGAAGACTCGGTGCCGCTAATGTTCTCGTTGTTGTCCTTCCTGATCCTTCTTCACTTGTTACACCCAATGGTTGACTTCTTTCGTTCCTGCTTCCCACCATCTCGAATTTGGTTTCTTCGACATCCCCTCCTCCCTCAGTTTGGGAGTTATCGGAGTCACGGAAACTAGGTTGTAGCCTCAAACGAAGCTGATCAATATGGTGTTTCCATATTTTTCCATTGCAGGTTTTCACCCAGTATGACCTGGGTCCAGTGGCTTGAATAACAGTGGCCTCGATCCACAACGGTTTGCCAGAAAGTTTTCTGGCGAAAACTAAGTCGCCTATCTTGAACTCGTGGCATTTTCCGCTAGATCCACAGGGTTTCTCTGGCTCATAAGACAGGTGAAGCCGGTCGAGGTGGGAGCGGAGTTTGCGTCCCATCAATAGTTCCACTGGAGTCTTGTTGGTGATGCTGTGCGGAGTGATGTGTTGGAGAAGGAGTATTCTATTTATCTTATCTTCAATGTCCCCATAGTCCATCTTGTAGAGGGTTTTTTTAACAAACTGTACCATGCACTCGGCTCTTCCGTTAGCTGCAGGGTGCACTGGCGAAGTTAGCTCATGGCAAATACCACGGTCCGCTAAGTATTGTTCAAAAGGAAGCGTGGTAAACTGGGGTCCATTGTCGGATACCAGAACGTCTGGCAGTCCATGCGTCATGAATAATCTGTTCAACTTCCGGATGACGGACTCGGTTGTGGTACTTTTCATTTCATGGATCTCGAGCCAGTTTGAGTAGGCATCCACTGTTAATAAGAACGTATGTCCCTTAGTAGGTCCCGCAAAGTCAATATGAATGCGGGACCACGGTCCCCGAGGTGTTTCCCATTCTGTCGGAGTTGCTTTTGGTGGGGCATTGCTAACTTCCTGGCACTTATAACAAGTCTTTACCCAGGCTTCGATCTGTTTGTTGATGCCCGTCCACCACGCATAACTTCATGCAAGCGCTATCATATGCACGATGCCGGGGTGGCCCTCATGCAGTATCTTTAATACTGCTCGTTGTAACCACTCTGGGACGACGACTCTATCCCTCCACAGGATGCAGCCCTTTTGCGAAAAAAGTTCCATTTGCCAATTCTTGAAGGGAATGAAGTCATCAGGGGTTTGATCTACTGGCCATCCTTGTTCAACCCAGCTAAGAACCCGCTTTAAGATAGGATCGCGTTTTGTTTCGATCACGATATCTCTAGCTGTTAGCGGCAGTGAATGTAGCGTTTCAATCTGGAGTGTTGTAAGGGTTGGAGCTGGGTCGTCGATGGTTTCCGGAAGTGGTGCATGGCTCAATGCATCAGCATGGGGAATGGCTTTCCCCGGGCGGTGCTGCAGCTTATAATTGTACGCAGCCAAAAACTCCAACCAGTGAGTCATTCTAGGTGATAATATATAGGCTTGTCTCCCGCTATAACCCCCAGCAAAGGTTTGTGGTTGGTAACAACAGTAAAAACTTGTCCATAAACATAATAATGAAACCGTTTAACAGCAGATACAACAGCAAGAGCCTCTTTATCGATTTGATTATAGTTACGTTCAGCATTTGATAGAGTCCTTGAAAAATAGGCAATAGGGGCTTCACTACCATTTGGTAACACATGGCTCAAAATGGCTCTTATTCCAAATGGTGACGTGTCACATGTGATTGTTAAGGGCATTATATCTCATTATGCTGCATTAAAACAGCATCTGAAGTTAATAGGTTTTTCACTTGTCGGAACACGTGCTCCTCTCGGTGCCCCCAAACCCAGGTTGCTTTTTTGTCGAAAAGCCTATGTAGGGGCTCAGCTACGGTCGCTTTGTGGGGCAGGAAGATGTAAAAATTAATAAGCCCCAGGAAAGCTTGGAGATCAGTCTTATTTCTGGATCTTGGGGCGTTCTTGATTGCTTTTAACTTGCTACTGGTGGGGTGAATGCCTTGTTTATCGATTAGGTACCCCAGGAACTCTACTTTATCTGTACACAGTTGACATTTATTTTTTTTAACCTTAAGGCCAGAATCTTTAAATTTCTGGAGAACCAGTTTAAGACACTCCTTTAGTATTTCTCTATTCAGGGTAGCAATTAAAACATCATCAAAGTATGGTACGACCTTTTCTATACCCTGTAATAGTCTCTCGTTTTCATCAATATCACTGGCCATTTCCTGAGGTGCACTCACTCCGGTCCCAGGTTCCTGTTCCTGCGTTTCCGTTCCAATATCAGTCCCTGCGAAGGGGTTTCCTTCGAATAATAACTCGCTTTCCTCTGTATCTCCCCCCCCCAGTTTGATCAAAACGGAGTTCGGAATTTCGAGGTGGTAGCCGCGATCGTAGCTGATCTATGTGGCGCTTCCAGAGTCTATCGTCAGGACACTGAACGAGGTATGATCTAGGGCCGGTTACGCAGATTACGGTTGCTTCCACCCACAGCGGATCGCCCAAAAAGTTTTTAGGGAATACGAGATCGCCTACCTGGAAGGTACAGGATCAGCTGCTGGATCCTAGTGGCTTTTCGGGTTCGTAGGCTGGGTGTAAACGGTCGAGGTGGGAGCAGAGCTTTCATCCCATTAGCAGTTCGGCGGGAGTTTTGTTGGTGACGCTGTGAGGTGTAATGTGCTGCAGGAAGAGTATCCGGTTGATTTTTTCGTCGATGTTATCGTAATCGATCTTTTGCAGAGTCCTTCCGATGAATTGAACCATGCGCTCAGCCCTACTGTTTGCAGCAGGATGCACAGGTGAAGTGAGTGCATGTCAAATGCCCCAGTCAGCCAAGTACTGCTCAAAAGGTAGCTCAGTAAATTGGGGCCCGTTGTCGGATACCAGGACGTCTGGTAATCCGTGGGTTGCAAAAAGTCTTTCCAGTCTTTTGATGACTGCGTCAGTGGTTGTATTTCTCATTCGGTGAATCTCGAGCCAGTTCGAGTAGGCGTCGACGATAAGCAGAAATGTGTGGCCTTTGGTCAGCCCAGCAAAATCCAGATGGATGCAGGACCAGGGTCCCCGCGGCGTTTCCCATTCGGTTGGGGTTGCCTTTGGTGGAGCGTTGCTTACTTCTTGGCATCTCCTGCAAGTTTTCACCCATGATTCGATTTGCCTATCGATGCCTGGCCACCACGCGTAGCTTCGTGCGAGGCCCTTCATGTGCATGATGCCAGGGTAGCCATCGTGCAAGGTTCTTAGCAACGTTTGTTGGAGTCGTTCTGGGATAACGACTCTATTACCCCAGATGACACAGCCCTTCTGTGAGAACAACTCTGTTTGATTACTTTTGAATGGTGCAAAGTCGTCCGGTACTTGGTCCAATGGCCATCCATGTTCCACCCATGTGAGGACTCGTGCCAAGATGGGGTCGCGTTTTGTTTCTCTCACGATGTCACGGGCAGTCAATGGTGGCGTGCGTAGTGTCTCAATCTGCAACGTTGTCATTGTTGGTGCAAGATCATTGATAGTTTCAGGGAATGGTGTACGGCTCAGTGCATCAGCGTGGGGAATAGCTTTCCCCGGACGATATTGTAGCCGATAATTGTAGGCAGCCAAGAATTCTGACCAGCGGGTCATTCGGGGAGATAGTATGTAGGGAGTTGGTTTGTCCCCAGCAATGATCCCCAGCAATGGTTTGTGGTCAGTTACAATGGTGAAATTTCGGCCGTACACGTATTCATGAAACCTCTTAACTGCTGACACAATTGCCAAGGTTTCCTTATCAATTTGGCTGTAATTTCGCTTGGTTTTCGAGAGCGTCTTTGAAAAGTAAGCAACAGGGGCTTCGTTACCATTAGGTAACACATGACTCAAAATGGCGCCCACTCCAAAAGGCGATGCATCACAGGTTATGTTTAATGGCAAAGTCTCATTGTATTGCATAAGCACGGCGTCCGAAGTCAGTAGTTTTTTCACATTACGGAATGCCTGCTCTTCTTTGTGACCCCATACCCAGTTTGCTTTTTTGTCTAAAAGACGATGCAGCGGTTCAGCAACAGTAGTTTTGTGCGGCAAGAAAACATTATAGAAGTTGATGAGGCCTAGGAACGCCTGGAGATCGGTCTTGTTCTGGGGTCTGGGAGCATTCTTTATTGCTCTTAATTTACTATCAGTAGGGTGAATACCCTGACTATCAATTAGGTACCCTAAGAATTCAACACGATCGGTACACATTTTGCATTTATCTTTTTTAACTTTCAGGCCTGCTTCCTGAAATTTTTGTAATACTAATCTTAAACGCTCCCGCAAAATTTTTTGAGTGGGGGGCAGCAATAAGTACGTCATCGAAATAGGGGACAACACCCTTGATCCCCTGCAACAGTCTCTCCATTAGGCTCTGAAAGATTCCTGGGGCTACACTGACTCCGAATTGAAGCCTTGTGCACTTATATGCGCCACGGTGTGTTAAGATAGTCTGTGCCTGTGCCGTTGTTTCGTCAACTGGCAATTGCTGGTAAGCCTGAGCTAAGTCTAATTTAGCGAAGACTTTTCCACCCCCCAGGGAATGGAGGAGGTGCTGTACTTCCGGCACCAGATACAGGTTTTGTTGCAGGGCGTGGTTCAGGATGGCCCGGTAATCCCCGCAAATTCTAATGGAGCTGTCCGGTTTAATGGGTGTCACAATCAGCGTTTCCCAAGGGGAATGATCCATTGGCTTTAAAACTCCCTGGGCAATCAACTTATCTAGCTGCTCATCGATTTTCGGTTTTAGAGCGAACGGAACTCGACGAGGCTTAAGGCGGATGGGTGCTATCTTTGGATTAAGGCTAAAGGATATCGGGGTCCCCTTGTACTCGCCTAACTTTTCCTCGAAGACATCCCTGAATTCGCGGGTGAGGTCTTCCTCCCAGTCACAGCCGCCGATTCGATTAATGCCTGCCACTTCAATGCCGAGTGGTGCGAACCACTATAGGCCCAACAGGCTAGGCCGGTCCTTATCGATCACCATCAGGGGTAGGTACGCCATGCGGTTCTTAAATGTAACTCGGACTCGGCTGGATCCCGCAACTGGAATTCGGTTCCCCTGGTACTCCTTTAGGATGAGCCGTTGAAATTGAAGGTCTTGGCGCCGGATTGTGGGGATGAGTTGCTTTAAGGTCTTCCATGAGACCATCGAGAGGGATGATCCCGAGTCTACTTCCATTGGGCAGGGCCGATTTCAATGTTCACGTTGACCCGAATTTTCTGCGCGTCTAGTGAAGAGGCATGGCCAATAGTGAGTGTTTGGTGCGCCTCTTCTCGTCTCGCTAGACGATTCATGGGTTGGTTTCCATAGGAGTGGTTTTCTGGTTCTCGCCTTATAGGGTGATTCCCTGTCCATTGGCGGAGATTGGTTCCTTTTGCGGTCAGGTTGGGTCCAAGGAGGCTTCTGCAGACTCGTCCGATGTGGCCTCATTTCCCGCACTCGTGGCAGAGTGCGTTGCGGAATTTGCAGTCAGAGTGAAAATGGTTGGCCCCGCAACCTGCGCAGGGTTTTTGGAACTTTGGGCATCATTCCCGATCGGTCCGTAGGCGATGGACCTCTTCTTCATCGCTGTCTGACGACGAAGAGAGGTCCTCATGATGGGCCATGGAAAGCTGCCCTTCTGTGCTAGGTGAAATTTCGCCGGCCGGCTGGTGGGTGTGAGTGCGATTTCGGCGTAGTTGGGTAGCCGACTTCTTGGTTGCCTCCGCTGCCGTGGCTTCAGTTATGGCGTCCTTAAGGGAGATGTCGCCCTTTGCCATTATTTTGCTCTGCACGTTTAGAGCGTCGAGCCCTAGGACTACCCTGTCTCTCAAAGCCTCCTCCAGGTCAGTGAATTCACACAGGCCTCCCAAGTTCCAGAAGTCTGCAATGAAATTGGTGACACTTTCTCCTTTCCACTGGTTCCGTTGATAGAACTCGTGTCGTCTTACGAGCGTTGGAACAGCGGGTGCGTAGTGGGCCCTTAGTAGTGGTTCGAGGACATCCCAGTCCATGGTCTTCACTTCAGCTGGTTTTGCTAATGCCTGAGCCATCTTAAAAACCGTTGGGCTGCAGTGCATCAGAAATACCGGCCGTTTCTTTCCGGCCGTGGCATCCTTTAGATTATTTGTTTCCAGAAACATTTGGAAACAATCCATGTAAGACTCCCAGTCTTCTTGAGCCGGGTCGAACAGAGCGGGCGACATGGCGCCGCCGGATATGGTTTCACCGTTTTGTGCTTCAGTCATGTGCTTAGTTGGCTCTGATGTCATCCGATCCCACCTTCATCACCAGTGTTAAGTCTGGAGCATGGGTGCGAATCATGGAGATGAGCCAGTGGAAACAGTGAACTTCAAACTCTTTATTTACAAATTGTGACTGCTCAGCTCAATGGCTGCTCAAGCCTTACTTATATAGGCAACTCATTAACTACTCAACCAATAGCGAACCTGGAGCGCTAGCTCCGTTTAACCAATAGGAATGGTCTGCTAGAGGCCAATCGGATGCTCCAAACAGGCCAATCCGATCGGGCCATCAACAGCCAATCAGAAGTGCAGGGCTAGAACCCTGCACTAGACTTCAAGCTCAATGATAACTTTATTGGTATTATGCATTCACAACATTGGTGACAAAACTGTGTTAAACCTGGGTTCCCCAACCAGGGTTAAGGAGACAAGCTAAACAGAATGTGCAGCGTTAGTCAGATAGGCATACAGATAAATGTGTGAGATAGGTTTTAACATACAGTAAAAATAACAGATACGCTTGTGCTATCAAAAATATAGTTTATTCATTTAGAGTTTACAGCATAGTCAAAATAACAGTCCATTAGTCATGTATCATTTTAGTCAGTCCATTCAAGAATATTCATTTAGCAAAGTCCGTGTAGAATATCCAATGTCAGTTCACTTTCAATAAATCAGTCCTTTCTCTCTCCCTTTCCAATAGGAGAAAAACGCAGTCTTGAATCCATCCACTAATTAGGGATCATTAAGCCAGAGAGAGCAAGCTGCCGTTGTCTTGCTTCTTTATGGTGCTTTTACAACCACTCCCTTAATTACATTCCTACAGTTAAAGTTGCAGACACTTTAACTAATAAACCATGATAACATATTTATTATTTTACCTAAACCAGTTAGGGTAAACAATGTTATCCCAAACATTCTGGATGCAATATTCTAAGTGTGGTTAAGTGAGGCAGCTGTGAAATGAATCGTGCCAATTTTACAACCTTTTTGGCCACAGTTGCAAAGTGAATCATGCAGTTATTAAGCGAATCCAGATTTCCCCACTGACTGCGCTTGTTGGAGGTCAGGGAAAAGGTCACAAATGGTGAACACATGACCCTGGAATGCTGCATTCATTGTAAATACATGCTGATTGGCATGTATTTACAATGGAATAAAGTTCCAGGCATTTGAATTTTGATCACCTGACCGTGAGGATGCTGCAAATGGTCATAATAGCAAGGATGTGTCATAAATGACCCTTTTTCAGTAGTGTTATAATTTCAGTCAGATGAATGACAAACAGTCATTAAATGAATGTTTGTAAGTAGAGGACGACCTATATGTGCAAGGGAGCCATTGCCTGAGAAGTCTGAATGCTAAATTCCCCCAACCAGCTCAAGATTGCACAGCCTTTTGATCTTTCTGAGAAATCTCTGAGTTGCCAAATTCTGGCCCATTACTCCTGCAGGTGCACATTCCATCACACCATAGTTATAAACCAGTTCTTATTTCCACTTGAATGCATCTCAGACACCTTTCATTTTATTTTATTATTTGGGAATGCTTTTATGAGAGGAACTTGGTTCTACTGCTTTCGTCCTGCATCTGGACATGTCCCTGGAACATGAAGAAAGTAGCAAATAAAAAGAAGGATGAGCTCTCCCAGTGAATGTTTACAGAAAAGAGAATTTCAGCATTCCTGGGTTTCCAGCAACAGCAAAGATAGACATGAGAGAATTGATCTACCCAATTCCTAAAGACAGAAAGTAATGTTTGAATTATGTTCATGGTGAACTTGTTTCCAAATGAAGCTTGATAAATTCCAGTCTAAAGCTGAAATAATGTGCTGTAAAGTCTAAAATAGTTTACAGCTTCTGTAACCATCAAATTGGAGATATAAAACAGGCAGTCAGATCCACTTTATTGTTCTTTTGAAGTAGATGTGCTGCTACAATTATGGTGATTTACAGTAACATTAACATCATAAATACTTAGGAATCCCAGCAAGGTACTGCATTTCTAAACTCCTTTGCCAGTTTCCTTTTCTTCTTTTAAGATCTGGGTATGCATATACACTCAGCAATCTGGCACATGGGTAATCCTTTCCTGGGCTATGCAGTTCAGAAATAAATTCATAACATGAATGAATGAATCAGTGGTGGGATTCAAATTTTTTTTTACTACCAGTTCTTGGTGAGCGTGGCAGGGGAAGGATACTGTAAAATCTCCAGTCAGAGGTGGTATTTGCCAGTTCTCCAAACTACTCAAAATTTCCGCTACTGGTTCACCAGAACTAGTCAGAACCTGCTGAATACCACCTCTGGAATGAATAAATGAATGAATGAATGAATGAATGAATGAATGAATGAATGAATGAACTCTTTATTGACCGTGTGATTAGACACACAAGGAATTTGTCTTGGTGAAAATGTTCTCAGTGTACATAAAAAGAAAAAAATACATTCATCAAGAATCATAAGGTACAACCCTTAATGTAACTATCTATAATATCTTTTAAAGAATCCCAACAGGGAGGAATTAGAAATGGCTGGGTTTTTTAAAAAACATATACTTTACTAACTTTTCATACTTAGTTACCAAAATCTTTCAGCAACCTCAATCTCTGAGAATACTTTCCTAGATTTTTTTTTGGGGGGGGGGGGGATTCTTTTGTAGAGAAACAGCTACATAAAGACAAATCAATTTCACGCAACATGAAGCTGGAGTAAATGTCAAAGATAGACATTCAAACTAATCAGTCGGTATCTTTTAAGATTTAATCCTGCAGATTTTATTTACAATAAGGATGTGGTAGGAAAATCAGTCCAGACCTTGAATGGAGTTTTCAGCCTATATAGTCCTCAATATGTTCTAACATGTATCTTTCCACTACCTGGGAGCAATAGTGTGCTATAGCATCAACAAAAATCTCTTCTCCCCCGCCCTGCAGCTCATGTTTTCACAATTTCTACAAATACCTACAAAAATTGTGCCATTTTATCTTACCATGCCTATAAACTTATTGACTACTATGCACAACACATATAGAGTTAGTCACCAAATTCTGCCATCTTGCCTTCTTGCCTTATCTAAAAGACTTCATTATTGCACACCTGAAAAACTAAGTTTGGGACAGATGACCAGTGTGGTGAGTAAAGGGTCAAAATCTGTGTGTTGAGTAAAGGGTCAGACAGATTTCTCCAGCACTGCACATCATGGAATGCAATGCATCTGTTTTTCAGAGACAATTGCATAGGTGCACCACTGATATTTGTGCAAATGTAACTTTCCAGCACGAAGGCCCTCAAACAACAAAGCACAGAACAGGAAATCGGATCAATTAATCAGCATGCAGGACATGCACCTCCGTACAATATGCAGTTGGGATTTGGGAGGTGTGTGTGTCAGCCCATCTGTAACCTACACTTACCCATCAATCCCTTTGCAGCACAGGTATGGGGCAATGGCTACAGGCAGTTGAGGACAACTCTAAATCAGCCTTAAGATTTGATTAGCAAAAAATCAATTTTAAAAACTTACTTTGCATTATCTCTGTATGACATGCTTCCTTTTGGTTACAGTGATAGGAACCATGGTGGTGCAGAGGGTAGAATACAGTACTGCGGGATACTTCTGCTGACTGCCAGTTGCCAGCAATTTGGCAATTCGAATCTCACTTGGCTCAAGGTTGACACAGTCTTCCATTCTTCCAAGGACAGTAAAATGAGAACCCAGATTGTTGGGCACAATATGCTGACTCTGTAATCTTCTTAGAGAGGGCTCTAAAGCATTGTGAAGTGGTATATAACTCTAAATGCATTGCTAAGTCTAAGTGTATTCCTTCCTTCCTTTTTTGTTAATTGGAAGGGATAATTAATCAATATATTTTATAAAAAGTATAAATTTCTATGGTAATGGAAGTATCCCCATTCAAGGAAATAACATTTGGGACACCAGTGATTAATTTTGTTTAAAAGGCTCCATTTTCAAGGTAGTTTTGTGTCTAAAGGAAGGCAACGGTGCTTAGAGTACTACTACATTTCAAAATTGGTCACTTAATGGGTATGTAAAAATCCATATCAATGTTCTTTGTACAAATTACAGTTACCCAGAGGGAGCAGTAACTTTGAAAAGTCCTTTTTACAATCTGTGTTAACCTTTTATAAGACATGCATATAACTAATTGCACCCAATAAATCTTTCACATTTATATTTGCTTGTTAATTCCATTTTTGATAATGCTAACTCTCCATGCACATCTTTGAAATAGTTACAGCTATAGATGCTCTTTCTGATGAATCTGAATTGTTCTGAATTTGAACACATTTTTAATCCAAACCCTTGATTACACAGTAGGCAGATTCTGGGTTGTTTTTGTTTTATTTTCAGTTTCATCTTTGGAATTCCAGGTAGTCCTTGACTTAAAACCACAACTGAACCCAAATTTTCTGTTGCTAAGTGGGACAATGATTAAGTAGATTTGCCTTTCTTGCCACTGTTGTCAGGGGAATCTTGTTAGGGGAATCTCAGTTAAGTTAGTAATAAGGTTGCAAAGTGAATCTGATTTTCCCATTAACTTTGCTTTTCAGAAATTAGCAAAAGGTGTTCACGTGATTCCAGCACACTGCAAGCATCATAAATATGAACCCATTTCCAAGCATTCAAATTTTGATCACGTAACCCCAGGGGATGCTGCAACAGTTGTAACTGTGAAAAACAGTCATGTCACTTTTTTCAGAGATATTGCAACTTTGAATGGACACTAAAGCAACTGTTGTAAATCAAAGATTACTGATAAAATAGAGAGCTTGATATAGTCTTCTCATGAACATAAAAAAGATTTGCACTAAGTAGAATAAAATCCCTGTTCAATCTTTGTTCATTCATATTTCATTAATATTGTTCATTCATGACTATCATTAAATGTCATACCTTATGATTCTCAACTCTTTTTTAAAGCAAACTTTATTGATTATACCACTAAAATAACAAACACATACACAACATAAAGAAAAAAAGAAAAAGAAAACGAATAAAAATGAACAATTCCATTATCAACAGTCTGTGGTTCCTTATTTGTTATCATTATTGGTGTCATATTCACAAATAAGTCTTATTGTGAATGTGTAATTACTAACTCTTTAGTATTTAACAATATTTACTAATAATAAATATAGTATTTAACAATAGTTACTAATATATTTTCTTTTCTTTCTTTTTTTTTTTGAAAATTTTATTTGGATTTTCACAAAAACAAAATACAAATAAAACATCTTTTTTGAAAATAGCATGGTCCCAGGCTATCACTTCTTCATACAGACACAAAACTCAATTTCATGCTCATTTTTATATTCTATTCCATATCTTATTACCATTTTATATTTTCTACATAGTTTTTCCCCTCTTCTAATTTTCTCAACTTTGTTTTGATTGTCTCAATTCAAATCATTATATTTATACTTTTGTCTGTCCTGTTACAATTTCAAATTATCTTTTCTTATTAAACAATTTTTTCTCTGTAGTTACCAATTAGAGTATGACACCTTTATATCCTTTAATTTTATCCATTTAAGCTCTTATTTAAACTTCAATGTTTAGCTTTAAGATTATAGCATTCAATATAATACATAACTTGCAATCAAATTCTGCTTGGTAAATTCCAGGCAGTCTCCTCCATTTTTCCAGATCCTGCCCTTCTATTCTTTTTTTTCCTCCTTTCCAGCTTTTAAAAACTTTTAAATGTCCAGAAATCTTTATTTATCCCTTTAACTTTTATTTTCAGCTTAGATGCCTATTAATGTCAAAGTGGATTTTTTTTTTTCAGTTTCTTGCTTAAGTCTCTTCGTGTCAGTATAAGGAAGGGAAGAAAAAAAACCTAATCCTTTCCCTTCTCTCTCTCCTTCTCAGCTTCAAAATCTTCTTTGGGAACAATGTTGTTAAGTTTAAATTCCAGGGTACCTCATTTGTTGCTTTTGCTGTTTGACCCGGTCAACTAAAACTTTCTCTTCTTATCTTCCTCCTGCACATTCTTTTCCAGTTGAGTTCTTCTTTATGGTGGCCATTTCTGACCACCGCTACAACCGCCTTCGGGAAAGGGAGTAATGGCCAATTGGGGAGGAGAGATGCGGCTCTCCTCAACCTTGCAGGCAGTCTCCCCCCTCTTCACCACCTCTACGGGGTGGCTTAGCCCCGAAACCAGCCAGCTCGGGGCGCTCCAGCGGCGAACACAGATCAAAGCCTCAGAGAGACAAGGTTTCGGCCTGTCACCGAAGAAGCTCAAACCAGAAGTCCAATATTTACTAATATATTTTCTATTTTTGTTCTATCCAATCATATGATTCTCAACTCTTGACAAATGTATCTTTTCTTTTATGTATACTGAGAGTATTCACACCAAGACAAATATCTTGTGTGTTCAATCACACTTTGCCATTAAAGCATTCTATCTATTCTATCTATTTTCCTCACCCGTTTTCATTCAGTAATACATTCCTTTTGACCTAGGCTTCCCCAACAGCCCAAAGCCCTTTTATTCAATTTACAGTGAATTCCTCTCCAGCAAAGTCCCGGTCAACAGTTTTTCAAGATAGTTCACAATTACAGACCTTTATCAGGCTTGGAGAGTAACCAAGACAATATCTTTCAGATGCCACAATACTTGGCAAAAAATGTGAGGAATGAACTAATTGTTTCCTGCAAAACCCTACTCCCCTTTCACTCCTTTTTTATTCCCTATGGAGGGGCCATTCACTGTACACCTGTGGCTTTACTCCCAAGTCAACCTTGTTCCTTAGCTGTTCCCTTCATCTGGTAACTCTGCACATGCACACACTGGGAACAAGCTCCAGCTGTTCTTCTGCCTCATTGATGTCCAACTCCAAAGGCAGCTGATGACTGTCAGATGGCCCTGGCCCCATCTATGCCTCCAACACAGAGCACTCATCAGACACTTCCCCAGACTCCAGAACTGGCCTACGTTCCTCGCCAACCTCCTCACAGTCTGAATCTGCTGCGAGCTCTGCTGGCTACTGATGGGCCACAACACCTTTAATGTGGTCCTCACTTATTCTCATTCAACATTATACATGATTGTGAATATTTCTAGGACTATCATTTTGTGGGTTCATTTATATGGCATTTCTTGGAAGAACAAACTAATTACACTATGACGAAATGTATGCAAAAAAGTTATAGTGGCTGAAGTTTCATAGAGGTCCAGTGTTTGAATATAATAGTTCTTGTTATCCAACAAGATGCAATACAGTGGTAAGAAAAGTAAACTTCTACATTAAGGTAGCAAAATTCAGGTGCAAAGGTACAGTACCGGATCTGTGAAAGGGATCTAGGTATCCTTTTGGATTGTTGTTTATGAGTCAACAGTGCGCTACAGCTGCCAAAAAAGCCAATGCAATTCTAGGCTGCATCAACAGAGGGATAGTATCAAGAGCAAGGGAAGTGAAAGAAGTGCTCTATACTGTACTGTTGACAGTTCTGGTCATCATCATCCAAAAAAGATGCCGAGGCCTTAGAAAGAGTACAGAGAAGAACAACAAAAATAATAAGCATAAAAGATAATAAGACTAAATCCAGTGAAGAACAACTGAAGATACTATGCATAGAATTCTTTATTGGCCAAGTGTGATTGGGCACACAAGGAATTTGTCTTGGTGTAAATGCTCTCAGTGTACATAAAAGAAAAGATATATTCATCAAGAGTCAGGAATCATAAGGTACAATACTTAATAATAGTCATAGGGTACAATTAGCAATCAAATCATACTAGGAAGCAGTCAATATAAATTGTAAGGATACAAGCGATAAAGTTGCAGTCATACAGTCACTAGTTGGAGGGGATGGTTGATAAGGAGTGATGAGAAGATTAATAGTAATAGTAGTGCAGACTTTGTAAATAGTTGAACAGTGTTGAGGGAATTATTTGTTTAGCAGAGTGATGGCTCTCCTTGTGTCTAGTAGTTCTGGTGTGCAGTGCTCTATAGCATCGTTTTGAGGGTAGGAGTTGAAACAGTTTATGTCCGGGATGTGAGGGGTCTGTAAATATTTTCACAGCCCTCTTTTTGACTCATGCAATATACAGGTCCTCAATGGAAAGCAGATTGATAGTAATTGTTTTTTCTGCAGTCCTAATTACTCTCTGAAGTCTTGTTGGGTTGCAGAACCAAACCAGACAGTTATAGAGGTGCAGATAACAGATTCAATAATTTCTCTGTAGAACTGGATCAGCAGCTCCTTGGGCAGTTTGAACTTTAAATATTTTCACAGCCCTCTTTTTGACTTGTGCAGTGTACAGGTCCTCAATGGAAGGCAGATTGATAGTAATTGTTTTTTCTGCAGTCCTAATTACTCTCTGAAGTTGTTGGGTTGCAGAACCAAACCAGACAGTTATAGAGGTGCAGATAACAGATTCAATAATTTCTCTGTAGAACTGTATCAGCAGCTCCTTGGGCAGTTTGAACTTTCTGAGTTGGCGCAGAAAGAACATTATTTGTTGTGCTTTTTTTGATGATGTTTTTGATGTTAGGTGTCCATTTTAGGTCTTGTGATATGATAAAACTTAGAAATTTTAAGGTCCTGTTGATACTAGGTTGTCTAGTATTGTAAGAGAAGGTAGTACAGAAGACTTTCTCCTAAAGTCTACTACCATTTCTACAGTTTTGAGTGTGTTCAGTTCCAGATCGTTCCAGTAACACCACGAGGCAAGTTGTACAACCTCCCATCTGCATGTGGATTTCTCATTGTCCAACATCCAATTCTGTGATAGATTCAAAAAGTTTATATATTTATACATTTATTCATTCATTTATTTAACAAATTTGTATAGCTGCTAATCTCACAAGAAGTGATTCTGGGCATCAATCAAATAAGAACAGCAATTATGTAAATACAATCATAAAAATATTTTTAAAACATTAAAAATTAAAATATATTAAAAAGTAAGATAAGCCAATATGAACTTATCATACTGAGTATACCCTGACCTGAGAAGTTTTGGTTGACATGAGCCTAGTCTCTGTTCCCAGAGTGACACTGCTTTTAATCCTCTCCAAAGTCTTTTTGTTTTTGTCACTTCAAATTCTATTTAAATATTTCATTGAAGCTTTCCCATTCCAAATATTGTCATTTGATTCTCATATATCTTGACTAAAGAGATTTACATTAATTAAAGTAATGACACAAAACAACCCACTCTTTGTGAAGAACAAGATCTTCTAAATTTGATAAATCAAATAAATAAATAAGGAAATAAAAATATATAATGCTTTATTGTTAAAACTATAAAATACATATTCTGTCTTTAAAACATAGCCACATTCTTTGTTGTTATAACAGGGCTGGTTGAGTTGCAATTACAAAACTTTTCATAGTAAATTTGCTGAAAAGCATGTATGGCTGGGTATCATAAAGAATTCATATCAAGGTGTTAGGAGTGATTTGAGATTCCCATTAAAAGAAATAGCCTTAATCATCCACAATAACACTGCATTAATTATTGAGAGATCTAATCAGTAGTCTGAAATTGCCCGCATGAAATATTAAACAGTGGAACAAAGATGAATTTGTAGATTTGTGGTAGCCACACCAGCTCTATCATCAGGTAAGCTGGGCTGTTATTATTTACAGTAGGAATATGCTATGAAAATGATTAACTGATTGTGGAATCAGTTAATCCTGCCTCATAACATTCTAAGGATTGCTTTGGCATGAAGGGAAAGCATGCTATCTATTGACGCTCAATGTAATGTTTTTCAGACATGACCTATTAGCAGGTTTCTTCTTATATCAATTTGCTTTTGCACAATCACATGTTGAAATCATAATCAACCAGATTATGACCAGATCAACCAGCCTTAGGCAAAATTACTCAAGTCAAGGGACAGTGAAGTAAGTTCATATTGACTTATTCCAGAGCCAATATGTTCCCATCCTAATTGGAAAACATTTCGCTTAATTCTGAACCTAATTAAAAGTGGGGGGAAAGCAACCTTCTTCAAACCTTAAACCTTCCTCCTGCCATGCTATTTAATTGGCTGTTCTTAATGCTCCAGTGGCGATCAGTAAAAGAAGAAAGTATGAGGATTTTCTTTGTTCCATCCATGGCATGCTGGGCAGTAGATAGAAGTAAGTACTGTTCAAAGTAGTTTCACTCTTGAAATCTAGGGGCTACTTGCATGCAATGCAAGTTTAGATATGTTTGCTATTATTGAGATCTCTATCCTCCATTCATAATCGGACTAAGACACGGTAGTGAAATAGTGATGGCGGTAGCATTGAGACACCAAAGCGGTTTGTAGCTTTTCTTCTTTGGAACTTGAGTTGGATTTTGAGATTCTACATGCTCAACTCTCCCATTTAAATCAAAGAAAGTTTACATGCTCAGCCCAGCCCCTAGTTCTCTAGCATTATTTTGTTCTTCATTACATTCAGTGAAAAGGGATTTCATCATCCCTTTCAAAGGGAGAGAGAATTTCAACAGTTCTCTACGGTGAGGAGTGCAGTTCCCTTTCATGTACAGATAGTCCTTGCTTAACGAACAATTGTTTATCCCAAAGGCAACTTTTCAAAGGCAAAGGTTTGAAAAGTTAGGTTTTTTAAAGACATTTTGCTTCTCATTCAAGAAGCTTCTTCAGTTTTGATTGAATGATGGAGATTAGAAAGATTTATATTCCATGCAGTCATCTGGTGATTAGCTTCTTTCTAAGAGTCATTGAGGCCACTTGGAGGATTGTCTGTGCCCTCAGGGTCACCTGGATAGATAAATATCCAAGTGGCCTCAACAACTCTCAATAAGAGTACTAACAACCAGATGACTGCAAAGAATATAAATCCTTCCATTCTCCACCATTCAGTTAGAACTGAAGAAGCTTCTGGGATAACAAGAAAAATGCATTTGAAGAAAAGACAAGAAAGTGCAGTTCTGAAAAAGCACTTTTGGGGTAACCATCACCTGGATCACTAAGAATCTCCATAGAGACCATTTGTTTAGTACCCGTTTGAAGTTAGGACGGTGCTGAGAAAAGTGGCATGACTAGTCTTCACAGTTATGACCATCACAGCAAATGCAGTCAGATGATTGTGATTTAGGTATTTGGCAACAATTGAGCATTTGTGATGGGGCAGCATCCTACACTCATGTGATTCCCATTTGATGCACAAACAACCAGTATACAGTTATCTTACATTGGACAGATCCTGTGACCATCCAGCTCACTGGAAAAGGCTAGGAATAAATTCTGTGTGCTAGAGAACAAATATGAAGCCAAAGGTTGTGAATTGCCCATCCCTAATTTAAGATTTGTATTCTTATTTACCAACTTTTATAGAGGTTTATGAAACATGTTTCTGATAATCAACAATTTGAAGCTACGAATTTTTTTCTTTTTTACCCAGGCAATGCTTAATTATTCTTTTGTTATTAACTATCCATTTACTGCTGCTTTGTTCCTTTACAGATCACCTGACTGGCTGCTTAATTAATTAATTCATAATTGTTTCAAAACTTCATTCTTAACTGAATTAATTCTCCACCTCTTTAATTGTCTGAATATTAAATTAATTGAAGTCATAATTTTTGTCTCTTAATGACTCCACTGTTCCAGAGTATTTTTCTCCCCTCCCCAAAGAAAATTAGCTCATTTTTAGTCAAATAATAAACTTTATAATCCAATTTTAAATAATTCTGCTGATGTTCCAAGTTCATTAAGGAGATCATATATATTTTCTGTTTTAAATAGAAGCTTCTTGCCTATATCTCTAGATATCAGTTAATTGTTATCTTCAATTTCTTCTACTACTATCTCCTTATTGAGTATCAGATAAAAATGAATACATCTAGAGAATCAGATTAATGTAATTAACTGTTGAAAAACCAGCTCTGTTTAAACTGGTAATGTAAAAGTTAACGTTAAGCCTGTTAAGCCTGTGTTCCCCAACCAGGGTTAAGGAGACAAGCTAAACAGAATCTGCAGCATTAGTCAGATAGGCACACAGATAAATGAATGAGATATGTTTGTATGTTTGTTAACATACAGTAAAAATAACAGATACTCTTGTGCTATCAAAAATATAGTTTATTCCACTTAGAGTTATATAGCATAGCAAAAATAACAGTCCATTAGTCATGTATCGTTTTAGTCAGTCCATTCAAGGATATTCAATTAGCAAAGTCCGTGTAGTATATCCTATGTCAGTTCACTTACAAATCAGTCCTTTTTCTCTCCCTTTCCAGTAGGGGAAAAACGCAGTCTTCATCCATTCAGTAATTAGGGATCAAAAAACCAGAGAGAGCAAGCTGATGTGCCTTGCTTCTTTTATGGTGCTTTTTACAACCACTCCCTTAATTACATTCCTACAGTTATAGTTGCAGACACTTTAACTAATAAACTATGATTACATATTTATTATTTTACCTAAACCAGTTAGGGTAAACAATGTTATCCCTAACATTCTCCCCTTTTAGGAAATAATAATACTATAACTATTTACATCTTTAAATCATATTTGTTGCAACTCTCTTTAAACTTAATTGCTCCTTGAGCTTTTGTAAATTGGTCTGCAATGTTTTCTTCTGTCATGCAGTATTCCAATTTAATCAGCCCATTCTTTACAGATTCTCTAACATTTAAGTATCTTAAATCAGTATGCTTTGATCTAGTTTTTACAGCAATATTAGTAGCTAACTTTATGGCTGCCTGGTTGTCCTCGTACACAATAATGGAATCTTTAACAGTTATACCCATGTCTAATAATAACTGTTTGTACAAAATTAAGTCAGTGCATAGTAATGACAGACATGAAAATTCTGCTTCCATCGTGGACAAGCTAATATGCTGTTGTCTGATTGACCTCCATCCTATTAGTGTTTTACCAAATAATATAGCCATCCCAGATGTTGATTTTCTAGTGTTTATGTCAGTTGCAAAACTTTCATCTGCATAGGCACTAAGACTCAAATCATCCTTTGGTTCTATATACAATGCATGGTTCATTGTTCCTTTAAGATATCTTAAAATTCTCTTTAATGATTGCCAATGACATTGATGTGGATCCGAATTAAAACGTGCCAGCTGATTAACACTATAAGCTATATCTGGCCTTGACCAATTGCTTATATATGATAAGCTACCAATCAAAGATTGATATATGGACTTATCAAATTTGGGACTTTGCGCATCAGTTTGGCAAACTTCCTGACTCATTGGAGTCTTTGCCAGTTTACAAAGTTCCATTTTATACATTTTAATTAATTGGCAAATTTTATCTTCTTGAGATATTTTAAATCCATTTTTTGTTTTATTAATTGTCAATCCTAGATACCTTTTAATTTCACCTAAATGCTTTAATTTTATCTTTTTGGCTAATAATGATATAATCTCATTAGCTTCATTATTAGTTTTAGTTATCAAAGCAATATCATCTGTAAATAATAACAATAATGACACCGTTCCATTATTTTCTCTTTTAAACACACATGGATCTGCTAAACCAGATTTAAATCCTATATTGTTTAATTCTTTCACAATATATTGGTTCCACTGATACCCAGATTGTTTCAACCCGTAAAGACTCTTCTTGAGTTTCCAACAATCATTACTATTTACTTTATTGTCTTTTATAATGACTGGCTTTTTCAAATATATAGTGTGCTGCAATAGTGCATGCAAATAAGCAGTTTCTACATCTAAATGGTTAATGACATAGTTTTTCTTAGCTGCCCACACTAAAGCTGCTCTCAAAGATGTTGCTTTGAGACTTGGTGCAAAAACTTCATCGTAATCAGATGCAGTTTGATTAAATCCTTGAGCTACCAACCTAGCTTTATGGGTAACAGTCCCATCATTTCCAGTTTTTACTTTAAATATCCATTTGCACCCAATGGATTTTTCTCCTGGAGGTAATTTAGCATCTTCATATACTTTCATTACCTTTAATGAATTTAGTTCTTTTTCCATTGCCTTTTGCCAATTCTCCTGATCCTTAGCAGGATACATCTTAAGTTCATCTATACTAGTTGGAAGTTTAGTTAGTTGGCAAACTATACTTGCTTAATACCTATCAGGTGGTCTAGTTACACGTGTAGTACGTCTAGGTATTACAGGACTTACAGGTGGACTTTCATTTATTAACTGTTCTTGATTATCTAACTCTTCCTGATCAACTGTTTCCTCTTGTTCTGGTCCTATTTGCTCTTTGTGGACTTCTTCTTTTATTGGACTCTTCTTATAACTAGTCTGATCTTTTTGCCTTTTGTAGGGTTCAATAATTACTTCATTATTTAAATCCTGCTCTAATCTATTCCATCCTAAATGTTCTAGGAATTTAGCACTAGCACTGGTGTAAACTCTAGATGTAACTGATTCCCAGAATCTATAAGATCTATGATTAGATTCATATCCTACAAAAAATAATCTTTGCTCTATGCTGTCCTTTGTGTCTGAGTTGTGTAGGGATATGTACCCATGCTGGTGCTCCAAATGTGTGCATGTAACTTAAATCAGGTTTTGTACCATGCCACAGTGTGAATGGTAATTCACCTGTTGTTGAATTAACAACATTATTTAATATATGATTACCACACATTATTGCTTCTCCCCACAAATTGTCAGGTAATCCTGAATCAGACAACATAATACGTGCTATTGATTGCAGTGTTTGGCCTCATCTCTCTATAAAGGCATTATGTTGTGGCCTATATGGTGCAGACATTTTATGTTGACTACCTAACATTCTAAGTCTATTCTGGAATTTATTATTTGTAAATTCCGCACCATTATCTGTTATAAGAGTTACTAATTTCTTTTTAGTTTTCCTTTCTGCAAATTTTATCCAATTAAAGAGATTTAGATACGTTTCAGTTTTGCTTTTCATTAAATAGCAAAACCCATATCTAGAATAGGGGTCCATTATACTTAGTATGTATCGAGCACCTCCTACACTTGGTTTTTTTGTACCTATTAAATCGGCAAATACTACTTCTAAAGGCTCTTTGGTAGTAAATCCATCAACTCTATTAGCCAGTATGACCCTGCTTTTGCTTTGATTACAAATAGAACATTTCAAATACTTATTACAAAGTTTCAAACTTATTCCTTTAGATAGTTGAACAGTTTTCTTAAGCATTTTAAAATATAAATGCCCTAGGCGTCGGTGTAACAAATGAATACATTCATCATGAGGTTTCTTATTATCATAAACCGTGTTAGCCACCTTTAAACCATTATCATTTAACACATATAATTCACCTCTTAAAGATGCAGTAATTTTCTTATCTTCTTTTTCAATTATGCAGTTATTTCCTTTAAAGGTTACTACATATCCTAGTTTAACTAAAATTCTTACTGAAATTAAATTAAACTTAAGTTGTGGTACATATAACATTTTTACATTTAAGAACAATATGCTATACCTTGACCTTTAGCTTTCAGTTTCCAGCCATTGGCTAACGATATCTGCTGTGTACTCTGGGACATTTTAATAAAATTTTTGTTATCATTTGTTATACAGTGGGATGCTCTACTGTCAACCACCCATGAATTATTTTTTACAGCTCCGTAACTCTAAATTTTTATTTTTATTTTGGTTACTTTTAGTATTCTGGCCAGCGTTCTGGCACTTTGCTTTTTTACAAAATCTTGCCAAATGTCCTCTTCCTCCACATTTAAAACACTTTTCAGTTGCGTATGCAGTAGGAGATTCATTATTTTCTTTTTGAGGTTGCTCTCTCCTTAACTGATCTCTTTCAAGTCTTCTTCTTGCCTCTTCAATTAATCTGCCAGTTATATCAGTTAAAGTTAGACTTTCCTTAGGCAAAATTTCAAGGGAAGTGACATAGTTATTATAACTTACATCTAGTGATGATAGAATTATGTAGACTTGGTGTAGTTCAGAGAAAATAAGCTCTTTCTCATGCAGTTCTTGAAAAATGCTTTTTATAGAATTCAAATGACTAAGCATATCACCATTTCTTCTGGAGATGCATCCTGAAAAGCTTTCGTGTAAGATTTATGTGAGCACCAACGTTATCTCAAACATAAATCCTCTTCAGCTTCTGCCAACACCCAACAGCCGTTTGCTCTCCATGGATATGAACAAGTTGCTGGTCAGACAGTGTTAGTCCTATTATGCAAATAGCTTGTTCATTCTTTTGCTTAAATTCTTCTATCTTTTGTCTATCTTCCTCAATCTCTGGATCCCATTCCTCTATGTTTGGTGGGTTTTCAATTATGTTCCACAGACCTTCTCTACATAGAAGCAGACTACATTTCATAGACCATGATACATAGTTTGTTCCATCCAGCTTGGATATAAGGGACAAACTTTGTAGATTGACTTGTGCCATGTTTTCTTTATATGGATATGAAACTATAATTAATAAAACACAGCTGTCTGTTTACTGTAACGTATAACAACACAAACTCTCACTTTTTACATAAATCTGTTTTATCCTAGTTAAACTGACTTTGCAGCCTCTGGGCCCATAACCAGTGTTAAGCCTGTGTTCCCCAACCAGGGTTAAGGAGACAAGCTAAACAGAATGTGCAGTGTTAGTCAGATAGGCACACAGATAAATGAGTGAGATATGTTTGTATGTTTGTTAACATACAGTAAAAATAACAGATACTCTTGTGCTATCAAAAATATAGTTTATTCCATTTATAGCATAGTAAAAATAACAGTCCATTAGTCATGTATCATTTTAGTCAGTCCATTCAAGGATATTCAATTAGCAAAGTCCGTGTAGAATATCCTATGTCAGTTCGCTTACAAATCAGTCCTTTTTCTCTCCCTTTCCAGTAGGGGAAAAACACAGTCTTCATCCATTCAGTAATTAGGGATCATAAAGCCAGAGAGAGCAAGCTGACATTCCTTGCTTCTTTTATGGTGCTTTTTACAACCACTCCCTTAATTACATTCCTACAGTTAAAGTTGCAGACACTTTAACTAATAAACCATGATTACATATTTATTATTTTACCTAAACCAGTTAGGGTAAACAATGTTATCCCTAACAAGCTTCATTTATATTATTTTCTTAAGTTGGGTTTGGCTTTGTTTCATGGCAAGACAAAAAGACAAATATTACAAAATTACAGAATTATATAGAAAAAGCAAGTCATTTGGAAAAATAAAAGCAATGAGAAAAGTAAAAAAAAACTAAAATGTGGTTTATATTTGTATGCATGCAATAACCTAGATAGGTAGATTATTAGTTATAATGAGAAACAGAAACATTTGAACATATGTATTGAATATTCCAAAGCAATATTTGCACAGGGAAAAGTACCCTTAAGAAAATCATTGAAGACATTTAATAAATGGTGGCTGGATTTGAATAAAATTGCTCTTCATTATAAGGTTTTTCAGAACTCTTTGATATGCCAGTTTTTCAGGCAGAGCACTTTCTGAGACTTTTAAGTACTGCTAATCGAATGAAAGATGTACTTAAATTTTTCAGTGTTTTACTATCACAAATCTGGCAGCTAACAAGGAAAAAAGGATCACTTTTTTATGCTGCATTGATTTAGTTGTCTCAAGTATATGAACAATAGTCCAAGACCAATCACTATGAAACCATTCACCTTGAAGGATTAGTTAATTGGGTTTTGCTATCAAAAAAACAAAAGAAACCTCTGCAAATCTGCTTTAACCCAGACAACAAGGAAATATAACAATTAATATGGTACGATTTGAGTATAGTTTAATGACACATACAGTATTCCCCCCAAAAAATCATAGAGATGTATCATATTAAAATTATGAAATTCTAGAATTTCATACTAATGCATTTACTATAACAATAGCACTTAAGAGTTTTATATATCATGTCACAGTGCTTTACAGCCCTCTCTCTAAATGGTTTACAGAGTCAGCATATTGCACCAGCAATCTGAGTTCTCATTTTACCGACCTCAGAAGAATGGAGTCAACCTTGAGCTAGTCAGACTTAAACTCTTGGCAATGAGCAGAAGCCACCTGTAAGATTGCATTCTAACCACTGCACCACTATGAAAGGAAGCAGGTACATACCATACTTCAAAGGTTGTTAATAACCTTAATTAATGAAATATATATGGTTTATGAAGGGATAATTATGAAGGGATTTAATGGTTTATAGAAGGAAACCTCAGCGATATTTGTAGTTATTGAAAATTGAGTAGAAACAAATAGATTCATAAAATTTAGAATTTACTACAGGAATTCCATTCCCAGTGCAAAAATGTGACTCTAATATCTATTTAAATTCTGTTTAAGGATCTTCAACAAAGTGTCCATCATTTCAGGAAGGATTCTGTTCCACAGGTGACCACATTTACAATTAGAAATTATTTCTTTATGTACAACTAAAATCTACTGCATTATAATTTTAGTCCAAACAAGTCTTCTCTTGTCCATGCCAAATCTACCCAGTGCCTCCAAATGATCCTCATAAGTTTTACTTTCCAGGTTCCTTTTCATCTTGATAAATCTCTCCTGGACACACTTCAGCTTTTCAATGTTCTTCCTCAAATGTTGCAACCAGATCTAGATGTATCAATTTGGAAAGATGCAGTGCAGGAAATGACTTCTCTTGATACAGTCTAAGATTTCATTGTCTACTAGTTTGCATTATACTGTTTCCTCATATTTAACTAGAAATTCTTTGAAACACCCACATCTTCTCATGTACTTCTGCACAGTATGGTCCCTATCCTATGCTTTCTTCATGTTTTTTATTTTTCCTACCAAAATTAAGATGTTGTATTTGCTGTGGTGTCCATCACGGGAAAGAAGACTCGGAGCCAGTGACTCAGTTTCAGCTCTTTATTAGGTCCCGAGATCGGCTTGGGGTTTAAAGGGAAAAACAGCGGCTTTTATTCTCTGGCTGCGGCAGCCGCAGCCAATGGCACTGCTTTGAATCTCCTGCGATTAGTTTCCACCAATCGTGGAAGATTCGTTATGGGCCAATCAGTGTGGCTTGCTCGGCCAATGAGATTGCCGTGCACTTTGGCCATTCACAGCGCGGCGCTTGCAAGTATGCTAATGACTGTACAGAATACCCCTCCCCTCTTGGTACGGTCCTACGTAACGTAGTCCCGTAAGTAGGCGGGGCTTCGTACTTGCCTACTTGACCTGCGCAGGTTAGTTGTTGCTTGGCTCCCAGCCAGTTTGGTCGGGTTCTGTGTTGCTCTCTGCCTCGTTGATGGAACCGCCTGGAAGGCCTCGCCGGGCCTTTCGTCGCAGCTCCCTCCCGGTCTACCCGGGCTGATTGAGCTACGGTTGTTGCCGCTCCCGCCTGGTCTTTCTGGGCTGTTTGAGCTGGCCTGGCTGCTTCTTCCTGGTGAGGCTTCGAGCTGGCTGCTTTCCAGTGAGTATAGCTGGTTTTTTCTATTGGTTTTTGGTTCCTGGGGTATTCCCTCCCCTCTTGGTTTGTGTTATGGGGACTATCTGTGTCTGTTTGCATGTCGGTTGTGTTTCCCGTGGTTGTCCTTGATCTTATTTCATCAATGTGGCGTTTCCATGCTCGTCCATCGGTTGTTTGCAGGCGGTACGAATGGGGACCTGTCAGCTGGGTTATAGTTGCCGATACCTAAAATGGATCTCCGGTAAGGTTCTTTGCATAGACTGCGTCACCTGGGAAGAATGTTTGGTTTTTGCTTGAGGAGTTTGGGGGTTTTTCTGGGTTGTATGTGGGATGCAGTCTGTCGAGTGGGGACCTTAATTTCCTCCCTATTAATAGTTCTGCTGGGCTTTTGTTGGTAATCGTGTTCGGGGTTATGTGTTGTATAAAGAGCATTTTGTTTATTTTTTCTTGGATTTCCCCGTGTTCAATTTTTTGGATGGTTTTTTTTTTTTGTGAATTAAACCATCCGTTCCGCCCTCCCATTCGCCACCGGATGTGCCGGTGCTGTCAATGCGTGTCGTATGCCCCGTTCTGCTAGGAATTTTTCGAATTCCAGCGAGGTAAATTGGGGCCCGTTATCCGACATGATGACATCTGGGAGGCCGTGTGTTGCGAACAGCTTGCTGAGTTCCTTGGTCACGGCTCCCGTGGTGGTGGTTTTCATGTTGCTTACCTCCAACCAGTTGGAGTAAGCATCTACCGTGATAAGGAATATATGTCCTTTCGTGAGCCCGGCAAAATCTATGTGAATCCTGGACCATGGTCCCCTGGGGGTTTCCCATTCCAGGATTGGTGCTGCGGGGGGGCTTGGTCTGGTTTCTTGGCAATGTTTGCATGTTGCCACCCAAGTCTCGATTTGCTTATCTATCCCTGGACACCAGGCGTAACTCCTGGCCAGGGCTTTTGTTCTAACCATGCCCAGGTGCCCCTCGTGTAACAACTCCAATACCTTCCCTTGTAATCTTTCTGGAATAACAACCCTATCCCCCCAAAGTACACAACCTTTTTGTAATGAGAGTTCTGTTTGCCGGTTCCTGAATGTCCTAAATGATTCATCGTTGTCCTTTTCCAGCCACCTCTTTTCTACCCAATGTAACACCCGCACCAGACGTTTGTCTTTATTAGTCTCGCGGGCAATGTCTGATGCAGTTATGGGTAGATTGGGCAGAGTCTCTACGCTGAGGGTGGCTGTCGTGGGTGCTGGGTCAGTGTCTAGGTCAGGTAACGACGTGCGACTCAGGGCGTCTGCGTGGGTGATTGTCTTCCCCAGTCGGTGTGTGAGCCGGTAGCTGTAGGTGGCAAGGAATTCGGACCACCTTGTCATTCTAGGAGATAGAATGTTCAGGGTGGCCCTGTTCCCTGCCAGGATTCCCAGCAGCGGCTTGTGGTCGGTGATGATGGTAAACGTGCGGCCGTAGAAGTACTCATGGAACCTCTTCACTGTGGCGACGATAGCCAGGGCCTCTTTGTCCAGTTGACTGTAATTTCTCTCCGGTTTGGTGAGTTTCCTTGAAAGGAAGGCGATGGGTGCTTCTTTTCCATCGGGGAGCATGTGGCTGAGGACGGCACCAACGCTGAAAGGTGAGGCATTGCATGTGATGGCAAGTGGTGGGGTCTCGTATTGGATCAGAACAGCATCCGAGGTGAGCAGGTCCTTGGTTTTGCTGAAGGCAGCTTCCTCATGTTTCCCCCAAGTCCATGTGGCTGCCTTTTCTAAAAGCCTATGCAAAGGCTCTGCCGCGGTCACCTTTTGGGGCAGGAAAACATTATAAAAATTAAGTAGTCCTAGAAATGCCTGCAGTTCCATTTTATTCCGTGGTGTTGGGGCTTCTTTAATGGCTCTGATTTTTTTCGCGGTTGGGTGGATGCCATGTCGGTCTAGGAGGTATCCCAGGAACTCGACCCACTCTGCATACAGCTGGCATTTCTCTTTTTTCACCTTTAGCCCGGCCTCTTTGAATTTGGTTTGTACCTCCTTTAGACGACCCTCTAGTTCTTGTTGGTTGGCCGCTGACACTAGTACATCGTTGAAGTAGGGCACCACCCCCTTAATTCCTTGCAAGAGTCTTTCCATGAAGCTCTGGAAAATTCCCGGAGCCACGCTGACTCCAAACTGGAGTCTGTTACAGCGAAATGCTCCCCGGTGGGTGACTATGGTCTGTACCTCGGCAATTTCTGAGTAGACCGGCAACTGTTGATAGGCTTGTGCCAGGTCGAGTTTCGCAAAGACCTAGCCTCCCCCCAGTGAGTGTAGAAGGTGCTGCACTACTGGGACGGGGTAGGTGCTTTGTTGTAAGGCGCAATTTAGGGTGGCCTTATAGTACCCACAGATTCTCACTGACCCATCGGGCTTGACTGGGGTGACTATGGGGGTCTCCCACTGGGCATGATCGATTGGTTGTAGGACCCCTTGTTTGACGAGCTTGTCAATTTGCTCATCGATTTTGGGCCGGAGTGCAAAAGGTACCCGCCGTGGTTTTAGGCATATTGGGGGAATGCTGGGGTCTAGGCTGAAGCAAATAGGGGGCCCTCGGTACTTGCCTAGGGTGCCGTCGAACACTTCCTGGAAGTCCCATGCCAATTGCTCTTCCCAGTCAGCATCTGCGAGGTGGTCGATGACCGTAACCTCGATCCCGAGTGGTTTGAACCACTATAGTCCCAAAAGGCTGGGGCAGTCTCGGTCCACGATCGTCAGGGGAAGCTTTGCTGTTTGGCCCTTGAAGGTCACTTCGAACTGTCCGGTTCTGACTACCAGGCTGCAGTTCCCCTGGTAGTCTCTGAGGATTAGTTTCTGGGTTTCCAACCTCCTCTTGTGGATTTCCGGCACCAAACACCTGATTTCTCACCAGGCAACCATGGAGAGGTAGGACCCAGAATCCACCTCCATTTTGCATGGTTCGCCTTCAATGCCCACTTCTACGTATACCTTCCGGGCATCTGTGGTGGATGAGTGGCCGATGATGACCGTCTGGTGGGTTTCCTCTTTCTGCCGGTTTTCGCCACTTCATCGGTTCTGTCCGTCTCGGTTCCAGTGATTTTCGGCTTGGCGGTCTCTGGCCCTGGGGGGTGCCATCTCGTCTCCGGTTGCTGTGATCTCGCCGACGGGGGCTGTAGGCTTTTCTCAGTCGGCAGACTCGGGCGATGTGATCTTTTTTATCGCAGTGTCGGCAAATCACATCGAAAAACCGGCACTCCGATCAAGGGTGGTCGCCTCTGCACCCGGCACAGGTGGTCCCCAACTTACTGCTTCGCCGATTGCGCCGATCTTGTCCCGTCTGGAGACGATGTATTTCTTCTTCCTTGTCCATGGTGTCGGAGGTGGAGTGGAAGTCACCATGATGAGTGGTGGTTTCCTGGTGGCTTGCTACTGGGTGAGCCTCAGTTGCCCGGCCCTTCTCAGTGGTCGTGGTGCATTCCCCGGTGTCTGGTCTCCGCATTTGATTCGCCGATTTCTGGGTTGCTTCGGCTGCGGTGGCTTCAGCGAGGGTGTCGGTGAGGGCGATGTCACCTTTTGCCATCAGCCGGCTTTGTAAGACTGGGTCTCTGAGTCTGAGCATAACACGGTCCCGCAAAGCCTCGTCCATGTCCAAGAACCCGCACCTGCCCCCTAGGCTCCGTAGATCAGCCACAAAGTCACTGATCTCTGGTCCCGCCAGTAGAAATCGTGCCATCTGATGAGGGTGGGCAAGGTGGGGGCATAGTGATTTCGGAGCAACGGCTCGAGATCGGCCCAGTCCATCTCCTTCACATCCCCGGGTTTTGCGAGAGCTTTGGCCATCTTGAACACTGCGGGCCCACAGTGTGTAAGGAAGACGGCTCTTTTCTTCTGCCCGGTTGCATCCTTCAAGTTGCTACTTTCAAGGAACATTAGGAATCGGTCTGTGTACGATTCCCAGTCTTTGGTAGCTGGGTTAAAGGGTGCAGGCGGTGCAATGCTGGCAATCTTGTTGGTCTCGCTTCCTCAGGACACGTGCTTGATGGGGTTAGTCTCATGATCCCACCTTCTTCGCCAGTGTGGTGTCGTCGCGGGAAAGGAGACTCGGAGCCAGTGACTCAGTTTCAGCTCTTTATTAGGTCCCGAGATCGGCTTGGGGTTTAAAGGGAAAAACAGCGGCTTTTATTCTCTGGCTGCGGCGGCCGCGGCCAATGACACCACTTTGAATCTCCTGCTATTAGTTTCCACCAATCACGGTAGATTCGTTACAGGCTAATCAGTGCGGCTTGTTCGGCCAATGAGATCGCCGTGCGCTTTGGCCAATCACAGCGCGGCGCTTGCAAGTATGCTAATGACTGTACAGAACATTTGCCCTGTTGGAATTAATCTTGCTGTTTTCTGCTAATTTTTCAAATTATTAAAATCTTCCTTAATTATGATACTGTTCCATAAGACTTGGTTACTCCCTCTTTATGTTCATCTGCAAATCTGATAGACCTCTGATTTTGTATGAAATTGACTTCTCATTTCAATCATTTATCAACATGTTAAACTGCGCAGAACATAGAATAGGATTCTGCAGTACTCCATTCAACAAATTGTTGTTTCAAACTAATTAGTAATAGACCTCACAACATGACACACACAAAGTGCTTCATGTTTATCCCGTTACTTAAAACAGTGTTTCTCAATTGTTTCTCAATCTCAACAACTTTAGGCTGACTGGGAAATTATGTTAATTAGTCCACACATCAAAAAATTGTGGAGGTTGAGAAACATTTAACTAGTTTGTTATGGAGGCATGAATGTACACTTAATGATCAACCAACTCTGTATCTACCTAATAGAAACACATCCAGCCCCCATGTTGATTAGAAATTAATCAGAGGCTTTACTACAGTCAATATATACTTTTCCATCATGTTCTTATCTCAACTAAATTTTATAAAGAAGGAAATCAAGTTGATGTTACATGACTCATTTTTGATAAGCTGTTATTGGCACCTGCCAAACAATGTGTTCTTTTCTCAGTATATACTAAATGTTTAATGATCCATTCAACAGTTTTTCCCAACAACAAATTGATTATTGCATGGTTATTTTGATTCTTTTTTCCTCCCTTTGGAACAAAGGAATAACATTTCCCTTTCTTCAGGTCTTTGGTTTTATATCCATTCTCCATGATTTCTCAAAGATCAATAAGAGGGAGTATGAAATAATATTCTGCAATCTCTTTCAAAACTTAGAATCTCTGGTTCTAGAGATTTAAGTAATTCATAGTACACCAAGTGCTTCTGAACCATCTATAGATTATTTGGCTTAGGTTGTCATGTTCGCTGTAGTCAATTTCTTCACCTAGATTCATTTTAACATAGTTCAGCTTTGTGGAGAAGATCAAAACAAAATAGGAATTTGATCCACTTTCTTTATAAGGTTTTATCAACTTTTAACAATGGGCCTACCCTTCATTTTTCCTCCTTTTACCCACCAAACTCCTTTGGTTTTTATTTTAATGTCCCTTTTAAATTTAGGTTCTTTTTCTGTTTTAGTCTTTCTAACTTTCCTTCTAGTTTTTAGCATCTTTTTTTTTTTATGTAAAACTAAAATCTGCCTCCTCCTTTTCTGTCTTTACATTCCTTGAATACATTTACCTTTGTGCTTTATAAAAGAACTATCAAGGAATGGGAGAATATTTCTTCCCCTCTCTTTATCTACTATTCATGCTCACTTGAGCTTGTAGAAAAAAAGTGGATTATCAATGTAATAATACCAATAACAAATAGCAATAGCACTTAGACTTATATAATCATAGTGCTTTACAGCCCTCTCTAAGCAGTTTACAGAGTCAGCATATTGTCCCCAACAATTTTGGGTCCTCATTTTACCCAGTTCGGAAGGATGGAAGGCTGAGTCAATCTTGAGCCTGGTAGGATTTGAACTGCCAAATTTCAGGCAGCCAACAGTCAGCAGAAGTAGCCTGCAGTACTGCACTCTAACTACTTTCTAAATGAAACTTTATGACAATAAAAACAATCAACCAATGGAACAGCTTTCCCTCAGAAGTTGTGGGAGTGCCATCGCTTGAGACTTTCAAGAAGAGATCAGACTGCCATTTGTCAGAAATGGTGTTGGGTCTCCCACTTGGGTGGTGGGTTGGACTAGATGACCTACAAGATCCCTTCCAACTCTGATTATCTGTTGTCTGTTACTGTGCCACCGAGGCTCATAATAAGATAATTATTACATTATCAATGTAATAATAAGAATAAAAATGGATAGCTATTGCAGGTACAACAGGATTAATTTCTTCATTTAGGGAGTTCTTCTGATATCACTAGTTATATATTATACTTTGGGGTTCAAATTATGGGTATTGAACCCACAGACATTCACACTTTAAATGATTCTGTAAACTTTGGCATTCAGTGCTTGCAGGAATGAATATATGGAAGCTTTCACAATATCTCCAGTCCACCTTCCTCTTAAGAAGAAAATATACTTTTATTAGAACAGAGAGACATTCAAACCTCTGAGAGCTTAACAGAAGATAACATATATACATCCTGGGAGTTTCTAAGAATAAAAATATAAAAGTTGTTTAAGATATTATCTGAAATTCTCCCGCAGCAGGGTTGCCTATGGGCCACACAGTATGTCTTTCTGAACTTTCAGCGCCTTTTGTGGTCCAAGGATTTCAAATTGCTCATATCTTTTAGAGACAGGATGAAGGGGAAAATGTGCAAATGACACAGATTATTTTTTACACTCCAACTGCTGAGATAAGAATCTCACTGCTCTTTCGACAAGGATAATAATTACTCAGACAGGGCAGGGATTCCAGTTTCAGTTAGTTCTCTATTGTGATGGAAGATAGATTTGAGTTGGACCAAATTGCTAGGCAATTCTTCCATAAATCCAAAACTGCTTATTCTGATAATGATAGTTCCTTTCTCAGTGCTAGTACTGTTAAGTAAGTGGTTGACATATGGAAGACTTCCTCTTTCTTTCAGTCTACCTTTCATGATCATACTTCTTTTTTCATGAAAAACATACATCAATTCAATCCTATAAAGAACCCCCAGGGATTCTTGTAGTACAAACTTCTACTGTATTCCTATAATTGTGGGTACTATCTCTTATTTCATAAATATAAATAGCCAGCAACATAAATAGCCACAAGTGTGTGATTTCTACATTGTTGTGGCTCCATATCACGAACTAATATGACATCACTGAAACAAATATGTCATTCTTATAGAAATATAGAAATTTTAAAACTTTTTCAAAGAAATTGCAGGAAAAATCTCACTTGTGGTTAACAGAACACATTGAGATCTTGGCACCCTCCTTGATTAAATTACCACCCTAAAAATACACCTTTTTCTTAATTGTAATTAAACAACCTACTTTTCGAATATTAGGGAAACATTTAACTACTTTGTGTTTCTCTAGGTATGAGGGTTTGCATGCTAAAAACGGCAATTCACATTCCAGAGAGACACATATGCCTCCTCAGAATAACTATTTTTCTAGAGGTAAAAGGCCTGTTTAGAATTGTATATGTTTTGACTTGTTTGTTAAGATGAAGGAGTCTTGGCATGGGATACCTTTGAAATGTTTATATCGGTTGGGTACATCTGTGCTGTTTAAGGTCTTCTGTATAGCACTTCGAAGGATGGGAAAGCCATTTACAAGAGCAAGGCTCAAAATGCCATATGCAAAAGCAACATAACTCAGTGTGTTTCTTATGCAATAAAATATCAAATAATAAGACTCTGAGTTATTTGCCAGAGAAAGCATGGTCTCCTTAACTATGGCCAGGCAGCCAATTATTTAGTGGATATTGCAAAGGGTTGTTATCTGTGGTAGGATTCAAAAAATATTTACGAGTGGTTCTATGGCGTGGCTTGATGGGCATGGTTTGGTGGGCATGGCAGGGGAAGGATACTGTAAAATATCTAATCCCACCCCACTTCAGGGGAAGGATACTGTAAAATCCCCATTCCCTCCCCACCCCACTAGCCTGCTTTCCAGCTCTGTTCTCCTGGGCAGGGCAACAAAAGAAGTCCCAGCCGATCAGTTGGGACTCAGGAGAAAGAGAATAGATGGGGGCGGGTATAGAGGGTATTTGCTGGTTCTCCGAACTACTCAAAATTTCCGCTACCGGTTCTCCAAAACTGGTCAGAACCTGCTGAATACCACCTCTGGATGTTACATTGTTTCTAACCAGAACTAAAAGGTATAAAACAGCACTTTGGTTAGTAGAAACAATCTCATTCCAGAAGCAAATACTATTTGGGAATAAGGAAGGAAAAAATTTGAAGGCTTGTATACAAAAAGAAAATCTATTCCAGGGGGCTTGGTGTTAGTGATACTTTCAAGGAAACTGCTGCTTCAAAGTTGCTTTAGGAAACCAGAACAGAACAGAGAGGAGCTTTGCGTTCCTTTTAAAACTATCTCAAGCATGTTCCAGAACTGGAAGAGGTCCCTGCAGTCATGAGAAGCCTCTCAGAAATATGAATCACATCACTGCTGTGGTGTTGACAAAATGATAAATAACTCTAAGTTTTCCTGCCTTTTTTTTTAAACTGCCTTTGCAGATTGAAGCACCCCATCAAAGGATGGGATTGCATAGGCTTCATATACATAAATGTCTCAGTATGATTTTCTATCTACTGTTTCTGCTCAGTCAAGAAATCCGTGGATCAGTCAAAACTCAATACTTTTTGATGTTGATAAACACAAAGGCTGCTTTTGTCAAATAGCCACATAATTCTATAATGAGAACCAGGAAGAATATTTATGGTCATAAGCAACTTTGAGACAGATAGATGATAGGTAAATGATAGATGATAGACAGACAGACAGATAGGCAGGAAGGAAGGAAGGAAGGTAGACTTCCTGTATCTAGTACATTCAAAACCTTTTTTCTTTTTGAATGACCACTGCAAAATAAAATAATATACCTGGAGAATGACTGATTTACAATCCTCAAAGAAGTTCTTCTTTATTTAGTGCCATCTCCTATCAGAGATCAATCACCATCAATGCTATTCTTTCTTTTGTTGTTTCTGTATTTGCTTTCAGTCTTTTCTGACAATATGTAGTGCTATACTTTCCCATTGCCTTTCACATTTCTCTTATATTACCATATGAATATCTGCCTTCCCATCATTGTGTACACAACTACAATTGTCCCAATTAACACACTTCTGTCTGTAGTTGCTCCGGATAGAGCACCTGATAGATTCCTTATGGAGTCACAAAATTGTCTTTGGATACATGTAGCATTTTGATCAATTCAGTAACATTTTAAAAAAATATATGACATTTTTATCAGTCAGTAATATTTCCCAAACATTAGAGTGACTATATCCTGCTAGCATTCTACAAAGTTTACACTGTGTTTATATTAAATATTATTTAATGGCCATTTCAACATCCACAACTCATTAGTCTAAAGAACTGTAGGTTGTTCCAAGTAAAAAAGAAATGTTATGATTTCTACAGTGTGGATCAACCATATGGTTTGCATAATCAACCATCTTACATCAAGCACGTCACTTCATATTTTTTCACTTCATTTTTATACCTCTGGTATCCTTGTCTAGATATTTTTTTAAAAAAAATAATCCATATTATTTGGATTGATGTCTAAGCAATCCAGATATCAAATTCATTATGATCTAAAACTGAGAGGGAAAAGTATGCTGGTGCTGCAAGGATGGAGACTTTTCCTAGGAAATGAGGCATTATTTAAGTTCAATAGCAGAATGGAAATCATACTGCTGCCACACAAATGCTGTGTAATGGGGTGAAAGTGGGCATTGCAAAAAGCAATTGTTTGATTAGCAAGCTGTGACCTATAAAATTGCAGGAAGTTAAATTGGATGACTTGATAGTTTGTGAATATTCACATTTCAGAAAAACAGAATCACTGAGTTACTCACGCAAAAGACTTGGTGAGGCTAAAACATTTCCATGTCACAAGGACATGAATCTTCCTGCAAGGAACATCATTTTCAAAAACTTAAAGGGAACGAGTAGCAAGACTAATTGTCTTATTTATATACACATCCTTACTTTGCAATCAAAACTAAGCTAGAATGTTCACAATGCATGCATTTAGTATGATTTGCTCCAATGTACATGTTATGTTTTGAGCATGGGCGAGAAAGAATGGAGACAAGCCTGAACGGTGAACTTCAGCTCTTTATTTACATTGTGACTTCTCACTCAATAGCAGTTAAACCCGCCTTATATAGGCAAACCCTGTAACTTTAAACCAATAACAAGCTAGGAGCGCAAGCTCTTATAACCAATAGGAACTCTCTGTAAAGGGCCAATCGGATTCCCCGGAACGGGCCAATCCGGTCTGGCCGCTTAACAGCCAATCAGAAGTGCAGGGCCAGAACCCTGCACTTAACTCCAAGCTCACACTTTATTAAATCTTTATGCACACACAACACCCCTTTCCCCTGGCTTCTTATTTGCAGGGCGCAGTTACATAGTCCCTTAGGTAGGATGGTTGTCTTATTAGCTCTTTGATTTCCGTTGTATCAGCTGGCTGCAATCACATTGAGATAGATCGTTGTTTGGCAGTGGGGCTGTTTCTGGTTCAGAATTCACTTCTACGTCGTTGCACAAATTCTCTGCAATTCCCTGAGGTGCAACCGTTTCTCCCTCCGGCTCTGCTTCCTGAGTCTCTATCAAGCCGTTGTTTCCTTCGAACAGGTTCTCTAGGAATTCATCTTCTTCTGTACCTCCCCCCCCCTCAGTTTGGTCATAGGGGAGTTGCGGACTGGCCGCTGGAAGCCGCGATCGTAATTGATCGATATGACGTTTCCAAAGTTTATCGTCAAGGCTTTGTACAAGGTAGGATCTGGGGCCGGTTACACGTACTACTGTCACTTCCACCCACAATGGGTCGCCCAATAGGTTTTTAGCATATACCAAGTCTCCTACCTGGAAGGTACGACAGCAGCCGCTGGATCCTAGTGGTTTCTCCGGTTTGTAAGCTGGGTGCAACCGGTCGAGGTGGGAACGGAGCTTTCATCCCATTAGCAGTTCGGCGGGAGTTTTGTTGGTGACGCTATGTGGGGTGATGTGTTGCAAGAAAAGGATTTGATTGACCTTGTTGTCAATGTTGTCGTAATCTACCTTCTGTAAGGTTTTCTTCACAAATTGGACCATGTGTTCTGCTTTGCCATTGGTCGCAGGGTGCGCAGGCAAGGTGAGCTCATGGCGAATGCCGCAGTCAGCAAGGTATTGCTCGAATGCTAGTGCGGTAAATTGAGGGCCGTTATCGGATACAAGGACGTCTGGTAATCCGTGGGTGGCAAAGAGTCTGTCTAAGGTTTTGATAACCGCCTCGGAGGTCATAGTCGTCATGCGATGGATCTCGAGCCAATTTGAGTAGGCGTCGATGGTAAGCAGGAAGGTGTGGCCTTTGGTTGGCCCCGCGAAGTTCAAGTGAATTCGGGACCAGGGTCCACGTGGTGTCTCCCATTCAGTAGGCATGTCTTTTGGTGGGGCGTTGCTGACTTCTTGGCATTTGGGACAAGCTTTAACCCACTGTTCAATTTGCTTGTCAATGCCTGGCCACCATGCGTAGCTTCGCGCAAGGGCTTTCATTCGCATGATGCCGGGGTGGCCATTGTGCAAGGTTCTCAGCAGCGCTTTCTGGAGTCGTTCTGGGATAACGACTCTATCGCCCCAGATGACACAGCCTTTCTGGGAGAAGAGCTCGGTTTGTTGAGTCTTGAATGGTGTGAAGTCATCTGATAACTGGTCCAATGGCCATCCGCGTTCTACCCAGCTTAGGACTCGTGCTAGGGTGTGGTCACGTTTGGTTTCTCTCGCAATATCTCGGGCGGTTAGTGGCGGAGAGTTGAGTGCCTCAATTTGCAACGTGGTTACCGTTGGTGCAGGATCGTCGAGAGTCTCTGGAAGCGGTGCTCGGCTCAATGCGTCGGCATGGGGAATGGCCTTACCCGGGCGGTATTGCAGCCGATAGTTATAAGCAGCTAAGAATTCTGACCATCAGATCATCCGAGGGGATAATATGTAGGGAGTGGGCTTATCTCCAGCTATTATCCCCAATAATGGTTTGTGGTCAGTCACAATAGTAAAAGCCCGGCCATACACGTATTCGTGGAATCTTTTCACAGCTGAGACAATTGTGAGGGCTTCTTTATCGATTTGTCCATAGTTTCGCTCAGTTTTTGAAAGAGTCTTTGAAAAATATGCAACAGGGGCTTCGTTCCCATTAGGCAGTAATGGCTCAAAATGGCGCCTACCCCGAAAGGCGATGCATCACAGGTTATAACTAACGACAAAGTCTCGTTATACTGCATGAGTACAGAGTCAGAAGTGAGCAGTTTTTTAACATTTCGGCACCTGTTCTTCACAGTAACCCCACAGCCAATTTGCTTTTTTATCTAACAACCGGTGTAACGGTTCAGCAACCGTTGCTTTGTGCGGCAAAAATACATTATAAAAATTGATGAGGCCTAGGAATGCCTGGAGATCGGCCTTGTTTCGTGGCCTGGGACCGTTTTTTATCGCTTTTAGTTTACTTTTGGAAGGGTGAATGCCCTGGCTATCAATCAGGTACCCTAAAAACTCAACACTGTTAGTACACAATTTACATTCATTTTTTTTAAACCTTAAGACCGGCCTCTTGGAATTTTTTTAGGACTAATTTTACCCAGTCCTGTAAGATTTTTTTTGTAGGGGCTGCAATTAATACATCGTCAAAATAGGGGACCACGCCCTTAATTCCTTGCTATAACCTTTCCATAAGGCTCTGAAAAATCCCCGGGGCTACACTAACTCCGAATTGCAGCCGGGTACATTTAAAGACACCTCGGTGCATCACAATAGTTTGGGCCTGTGCCATTTTTTCATCTACTGGTAATTGCTGATATGCCTGAGCTAAATCTAATTTAGTGAAGACTTTCCCGCCCCCCAGGGAATGGAGGAGATGCTGCACCAGCAGAACTGGATACGCGTTCTGCTGTAGGGTGTGGTTCAAAGTGGCCCGGTAGTCCCCACAAATTCGGATTGACCCGTCTGGCTTAATGGGTGTTACAATTGGGGTTTCCCAAGGGGAGTGATCGATGGGCTCCAACAGCCCCTGAGCTATCAGTTTGTCAAGTTGTTTGTCAATTTTCGATTTTAAGGCAGACAGAACTCAATGGGGCTTTAGATGGATGGGAGCTATTTTTGGATCTAGATTGAATGAAATCGGGGTCCCCTTGTACTCGCCTAAGCTGTCCGCGAAGACGTCCCTGAACTCATAGATAAGCTCTTCTGTGGTATCTGCCATCCCGCATCTGATGGGCGGCTCATGAAACGGAGCGAAGGGAAGAGAAACGACAGGAAGCGAGGTTTCCTCTTGATGAGCGCGCCCCGAATGTCTTGGCACACGCTCTTTTATTGTGCTTTTTTACAAGAAAATGATTTAATCAAAGCTCAAGTCAAACATGGTAATCTCGTCAGGATGTGCATGTTTACAAAGCTGCATACCGGACAGATTATTTACAATGTGGATAAGCTTATTCACAACCGTCTAGCTCCTTGTCCCTTGTACGTGCCTTGCAAAGGTCACTGAAGAGACAGAAGTTAATGATTACACATGAATGATACATAGTTGCAATGATACATAGTTACAACATCTCCTCTGTTTTTATTATTTATGACGAGTCTTCTTCCTCGTCCAAGAAGACAGGAACCATTGTTATGAAATGTTCGCCGTCCCCGTCATCTAGGCAAGAGTGCGACCCATCAGCGTCAGGGTTGTCCAAGGAGCGGTAACTCAGCAATGACATTTTTTCGTTCGGTGTTGAGGATATAACATGAGCTTGCAATAGCACATTAACATCAGCAGTTATGGAGGATAATTAATTTTTAAAAATTGCAATATTCTATAAAAACAACAAGGTCCTAATACATATCAATATAATGATTATTAATGATCCTGCCAATGCAGTTAAAAAGGTTGTAAACCATGGTGAAATAGAAAACGAACCCCCCCCCCCCCGCTATCAGCATAAAGACAACATTCTTCTTTAAGCGCAGCACACAATCCCCCTTGTTTTAAAAAATAACAGATCTAAATCTTTACGATTTTGCAAAAGGGGGTATTCCATGGGTACCTGTAGGGATATAAAATCATCAGAGTTATACACACAAGCCATACTTGAATGCAAAATGATTTGGATTTAACAATTTCATCCCCGTGGATACATGCCATGAGACCGGTGGAACAAGTCCAAACAAAATTATTGCCAGGGATAAATTACATTCCTTTCAGGCGTGATGTTAAAGTTCCTCCTGAAGTGGTGTAGATTGCAGGATATCCCCTGGTTGTGTGGGTGCGTCTGCTAAATCGAATTGAAGTGGTGGGTAGAAGTCTTCTATGCAAGAAAAATTGATTGTAGAACTTAAATGAACTCCTTGAAAATCAGTTATAGTCCAAGCAATATTATATCTTCTATGAGGCTTCTGCGGATTGTCATGGACAGTTCTTTTGAAGCGTCATTTGTTGACAGGATCAAAGTTCGGGTATATAAAAACATCACAAGCAGGAGAGAGGCTTATGGACAAGTTAGTTGTAGAACATTTGTGAAATGAGGAGGGAATTCAATTAGTAGAAAAAGGATAATAATTACAATAATGACAATAAAGATTAATTTGGTAATTCATCAAGGATGTTAGTTGGGGTGGGGAAACCCATAATACAATAGAAGGACATTTAGGTCCCCCTATGTTTTAGATTGAATAGAGGAAAAGATTTTAAGGTTCCTTTCCATAGGAAGAGTAAAGAAGGAACAAAAGAGCGAGTGGTAGAGTGTTCTGTAAGTAGGATACGAATAAGGTAGAAATTGCAAAGAGGATATAGGCAAGAATATCAGGAAGAGTTTAAGATGCAGATGTAGCGGAGGAATTCCCATGATAGGGTCTTACTGCCCGACCAGGGATCCAGCAAGTGGTTTTGTCTGGCAGTAAGATCGCAGCGTAGCCTCGTCCCCAAGTGAGAAGCTCAGCGGGACCCTGCCAGGCGGGATCTGGCAATCTGCGATAATATACCAGAGGTCTGTTAGGCGGGGGGGAGGGGGAGGAAAAATGACGTGAAGCAGCAGAAGTGGGAGGAATGCCAGTCAGATTGAGAAAGTGTAAAGTGTAAAGACAAATGTTAAGAGAATTTTGCAATGCTGGGAGGTTCGGGGGTTTTTCCCGCAACGAATATCGATCAAGAGCACATTTCAGAGATAAGTTCGCTCGTTCCACAATAGCCTGCCCCTGGCTGTTGTGGGGAATCCCAAACTTGTGGGTTACATCCCATCTGTTACAGAAGTCCTGGAAAGCAGAACTTGTATAGGCAGGTCCATTATCAGTTTTGATTTCTTTTGGACGTCCCAGCAGGGCAAAGATACGAATTGAATGATTGATGACATGTTTTACAGTTTCTCCCCGTTGAAGAGTAGCCAGAATAAACCCTGAATATGTATCGATGGAAACATGCAAATATTTCCAAGGGGCAAAAGGTGGATACTGAGTTACATCCATTTGCCAAATTTCACAAGCTTTTAATCCTCTAGGATTTACTCCTATGGGAATGGAATGTCCTTGCTTACTACATGTGGGGCATTGTTGAATAATGGCAGCAGCTTCTGCCTGAGTTTGAGAAAATTGAAAAGTTATCATAACTTGGCGGGGGAGATTCAAACACACTCCCTGCTTCTATTTTATAATGGACTTTTAATGCCTCCATAATTTTCCTCCAAGTGACCAAAATGCCAATAGGTGCACAAGGAGGATTATGGAGATGTTCACCAATTTTTTGCCAAGTGGAAATTTTTAAGGACCCTTCCTCTGAATAATTGGGACAATGTTGCCACACATAAGCCAATAATGTAGCAATAGGTTTCATTTTTACAGGCGAGCCCTTTAAATTAGCAGAATATTTAGAAGAAGCGACTAACTCCCTCAATTCCTTCAGATGCTGCGTCTGTTGTTGAGAAAAGTTTCCACCCATACTTACGAAAGTCGAGACCGTGTTTCAGATCCGATGACGTACAATTCGCTTCAGGCCTGGCGATACACAGCTCCCATCAAGCTGATAAGATATGGGCGCGTCGCTACATATCCCCCTTAGGGAATCACGTCGGGGTCACCAGAAAGCGGTATCTGCCATCCCACATCTGATGGGCGGCTCATGAAAGGGAGCGAAGGGAAGAGAAATGACAGGAAGCGAGGTTTCCTCTGGATGAGCGTGCCCCGAATGTCTTGGCACACGCTCTTTTATTGTGCTTTTTTACAAGAAAATGATTTAATCAAAGCTCAAGTCAAACATGGTAATCTCATCAGGATGTGCATGTTTACAAAGCTGCATACTGGACAGATTATTTACAATGTGGATAAGCTTATTAACAACCGTCTAGCTCCTTGTCCCTTGTACGTGCCTTGCAAAGGTCACTGAAGAGACAGAAGTTAATGATTACACGTGAATGATACAATGTTGCAAACACATGAATGATACATAGTTGCAATGATACATAGTTGCAATGATACATAGTTACAACAGTCTTCCTCCCAGTCACCACCGCTGACTCGGTTTATGCCGGCCACTTCAATGTCGAGTGGCGCGAACCATTGGAGGCCCAGTAGGCTAGGCCTATCTCTATCGATGACCGTTAAAGGTAAGTATGCTGTGTGCTTCTTGAAGGAGACTCGGACTCGGCAGGAACCTACAACGGGGATTCGATTCCCTTGGTAGTCCTTGAGGAGGAGGCGTTGGGAGCGGAAATCTTGGTGTTGAATTGTGGGGATGAGTTGCTTGAGTGTCTTCCAGGACACCATCGAGAGGGACGATCCTGAGTCGACCTCCATGTGGCAAGGCTGGTTCTCGATGGCTACTGTGACTCGGATTTTCTTAGTGTCCAAGGCTGAGGCGTGACCGATAGTGATAATATGGTGAGCCTCTTCTCTCTGCAAAGCTCGATTTCTGTAGGAGTGGTTTACTGGCTCTCGCCGTACAGGACAGTTTCCTGTCGATTGGTGATAGTTAACCCCTTTTGAGGCCTGGCTGGGTCCTGGCAAGCTGCGGCAGACCCGTCCGATGTGGCCTTGTTTCCCGCACTCATGGCAGAGTGCGTCGCGGAATTTGCATTCGGACCTAGCATGGTTGGCTCCGCAGCCAGCGCAAGGGCGTAAGGGCTTCGGGTGATGGTCCTGGTCGGACCGCAGTCGATGGACCCCTTCTTCGTCGCTGTCTGACGATGAAGAGAGATCCTCGAGGTGCGTTGTCGCAAGCTGCCCTTCTGAACTAGGTGAGATGTCGCTGGCCGGTGGTGGTACCGGAGCGCGGATTCAGTGTAGTTGTGCAGCCGACTTCCTGGTTGCTTCTGCTGCAGTAGCATCGGCGATGGCATCGGCAAGACTGATGTCGCCTTTCGCCATCAGCTTGCTTTGGACACCTGGTGCATCTAGTCCCAGAACCATGCGATCTCTTAGTGCTTCTTCTAAATCAGCGAATCCGCAGAGGCCTCCCAAATTTCAGAGGTCTGCTATGAAGTCGGCCACGCTTTCTCCCTTCCACTGGCACCTCTGATAAAACTCGTGGCATCTCATGAGCGTAGGCACGGTCAGGGCGTAGTGGTCTCGTAGGTTAGGTTCGAGGTCATCCCAATCCATGGCCTTCACTTCTCGGGGTTTGGCTAGTGCTTTAGCCATCTTAAATACGGTTGGACCTCAATGCGTTAGGAACACCGCCCTTTTCTTCTCGGCTGTGGCGTCCTTTAAGTTGTTCATCTCTAAGAACATTTGGAAGCGATCCATGTAAGACTCCTAGTCTTCCTGTGCTGGATCGAACGGAGCGGGTGGTACGATGCCGCCGGACATGGTTCCATTGTTGGCGTCATCTGTCACGTGCTTGGTGTTCTTCGAAGTTTCGTTGGTTCAGATATCTCCATATCCCATCCTTGTCGCCAGTGTTATGTTTTGAGCATGGGTGAGAAAGAATGGAGACAAGTCTCTGAACGGTGAACTTCAGCTCTTTATTTACATTGTGACTTCTCACTCAATAGCAGTTAAACCCGCCTTATATAGGCAAACCCTGTAACTTTTAACCAATAACGAGCTAGGAGTGCTAGCTCTTATAACCAATAGGAACTCTCTGTTAAGGGCCAATCGGATTCCCCGGGACGGGCCAATCCAGTCCGGCTGCTTAACAGCCAATCAGAAGTGCAGGGCCAGAACCCTGCACTTAACTCCAAGCTCACACTTTATTAAATCTTTATGCATACACAACAGTACAGATTTCATTATATGAAATCTTTGTTTTGGCTTATTAAGAAGTTCTCAGTTTATTACAATCTTTATATTAACTGTTGAAAAAAGCATATTAAAAGCACAGTTTGTCAACAGCAATCTGGAAACAGACATGAAATTCTATGTAACTGTCTTTTAAAAAATCTAGTAAGTGTGAGTTTGTATTCATTTTGCTTTTTTTTTTTTTCCTTTGAAGCAGCTATGCTTATGTATAATCAGAATGGAGTTCAAAAATTTAGAATGATTACTGAGTGATTCTATAAAAATGTAATCAGCAGACACATTGAAGTTGTTTAGGACAGCAACCCTTGGTTTAATTGGAAAGACTAATCATGTGCTAGCAAAATCATGTGCAGAATATGCAAAGAATGATGTTGACAATTTCATTACCACATGAAATAAATGGATAAAAGAGGATTTCCCCCTTATTTCCTCACCCCAAGAATATAATAGATTTTGACTCGTAATGATTGCTTATAGGCTCTCAAGTTATTTTCAATTCCTCATAATCACATAAATAGATTTTCTCCTAGATGCTCTATCCCTAAACTGCTGATTGCACTCTTCTATCTTGCTGCTAGTTGTCCTCTTTTTGTCTTTCCTTTAACCTTTCTCAGCATTACAACCATTTTGTAATGTGATAGGTCTTCACATAATGAAGGAGGATAATTTGTGTCATTTGTGCCTTGAACGAGTACTATCAGATAATGTATTTGATGATCCATTGGTTTGTTTTCTGGACTGTCCACTATGTTCTTAGGAGTCTTCTCCAAACCTACATTCAAAGGTGTAAGCACACCTCCTATCCTAATGCCCAACTTTCATTTCTATAGAGTATCATGGGAAATAACCTGGCTTACATGATTCTGATCTTTGAATAACTTTTCCAAGGACTTCATGGCTGCTCTCCTGAGTCTTAATATATGGCATATTTCTTAACTGTTTGTGACTTTACTGTTGTGGTTGATTGAAATAAGATTGGCTTTCTGCATTGTATCAGCTTCTGAGATGTCTAATGTTCCAATTGCTTGACTTTTGTTCCTTAAGGCAGTACATAAGGAATAAGGATAGATCAGTTTGTCTGCTTTTCAAGGGAACACAGTGGTGCATTTAAGGATGTCACTATGTGATAGGCAATGACAAGCGTTCAGGTATTTATTCTATCTTAAATGAGCCTTGTAAACTGACTTTGGGAAACTACTGCCATTCTTGCCATCAGCATTGGTAACTATTTTTTTTATTTCTCTGGAGCAGAAACTATGCAAAGCAAAGATATCCTTACTCCACTAAAACCCACTTCCAGTTAAGTCATACTCCATTAATGTTGAGTTGTGCTGTACAGAATACAGAATAACACTCTGTTGGAAGGGACCTTGGAGATCTTCTAGTCCCTCCCCTGCTCAAGCAGGAAACTATATCATTGTGGACAAATGGCTGTCCAGTCTCTTCTTAAAAACCTCCAGTGATGGAGCACATATAACTTCTAAAAGCTAGCCATTCCACTGATTAATTGTTTGAATTGTTGAGAAATTTCTCCTTGGTTTTAGTTGAATTTCTCTTTGATAAGTTTCTACCTGTTATTTCTTGTCTTGCCCTCAGGCCATTTGGAGAATAAGTTGCCCCCCGGTTCTATATGACAGCCTCCTAAATATTGACTGTTATCATGTCCTTCTCTTCATTAGACTAGACATATTCCTGCAGCTCTTCATCATATGTGTTGTGGCCCCGATTCCCGAGCCTGTGCTGTCAGAGGAAGAGGACTTGGAAGATGAGGAGGAGGGACTGGGAATGCCTTCCTCCCCAGGATCTTCCTCTCTGGCAATGCCTTCCTCCCTGATAATGCCTCAGGTTTCATCAGACAACCGAGAGGAACAGCCTGAGATTAATCAGGAGGAAGACATATCGGAGCAGCCCCTGACAGGGAGTCAAGAGGAAGAATGTTGGCTTGATCCTAAGCAGCATTGTAGGGAGAAATGTGAGCAGCAATGTAGGAGATGTGGGAGGCTCAGGAAAGTGAGCTGAGTCATTGAGCCACACTCCACAGGAGATAAAAGTGGGTATGTTGTTGGCTGGAACTTTGTATGGGACAAAGTTTAATCTTACTTCAGGTTTTCTTCGTGAATGATTTTTGTGGTCTGCCTTGTAATTTTCTGTGAGTAGATTTTTACTTGTTATCAGTTCGGACTTGGCAGGCAGAGCATGTTGGAATGCCAAAGATATTATCAGTTCCAAAGAATTAACTCTGTGAAGTCCAAGCCAGCTTGCCTGCCTGTGTTTGTGTGAGTTTGTACTCTTTCATCTTTTGGGAAAGAAGAAAGGTGAGACAGAACAATATGTTTTAGTCTCCAGCCTCCTAATCATCTTTGTTATTCTTCTCTGCACCCTTTCTCAAAATCTTTCTTGTATCATGGTCACCAGAATTCCAAATGCAGTCTTACCAAGGCAGTGTGTAGTTGTACTAATCCTTCTTGTGATCTTGATACTATTTGTCTGTTGATACTATTTGTCTCTTGATACTATTTGTCTGCATTGGCTTTTTTGGCAATTGCAGCACACTGCTGTTCATATTTAAGTGGTTATCCACCAGGACTCTTAGTTCCTTCTCACAATTACTTCTGTTAAACCAAGTACCACCTATGATCCTATTCTTTACATGTGCATTTGGTTTTGCTTGCATAGTGTAAAACTATACTTTTCTCACCACTAAATTGAATTTTGTTGGATAAGCTCCAGTGTTCAAGTCAAAATCTTTCTGAATTTGAATCTATCTTTTAAAATGTCAGCTATTTCCCTCAAGCTTGATCTCTTCTGCAAATTTAATTAGTTCCCCCTTTATTCACCTGTCTAAATAATTTATATGGACATTGAAGAGTACTGGGCCTAAGATAGAGCCTTGAAATACCACACTGCATGTAGATGTAGTTCCATTGAGATCTACACTGAGTGCAGTTTTTCGGCCAGATGAATCCATCTTGTGGTAATGTTTTCTATCTCACGTTTTTCCATCTTATCAAAAAGTAGATTGTAGTGTACTTTGTCAAATGCCTCATTAAAGTCCAAGTATACTATATCCACAGCATTTTACTGATCCATCAGTTTATACACATTGTCAAAGGAAGAAGTAAGATTTGTTTGGCATAATCTATCTTTGACAAACCCATGTTGTCTTCTAGTAATAGATTCACTTGCTTTTATGTATTCACAGATCTGTTGCTTCATTATCTTTTCCAGAATTTTCCCTATTGAAACTTGATCATACCAAATAAATCTTGCTGCATTCTTTGACAAATGATATGTGAACACATATGATATAGTGACTGAAGACAGTGATTAAATTTTGCTCAATGGGAATGTTATTGTGACATACTAAGTTCTATGATGCAGCATGGAAAGATAATGCAGAAGATATGACATGGCTGTTTTGTTGACTAAGCAGTTATGCACAATGCTAAGGCCACCTTGTTTAGATTAAAAGTCAAAATGCAAACTATCCATGGGTTTCTGTTGCCATGGGAAGTATGGAGGAGGAGGAGGAGGAGGAGGCATATTTGGAATACAGACACTATTTTATTCTGAAGTCAGGCTTTAGTTAATGGCAGAAAGATTATAGCCTAACTTCATGAACTTTATCTAAGTCAAAAAGCAGGAATGCAGAGAATGTAAACAACAACAGACACTGAAGGATGGAGATAAAACGAAAACCAGGACAACTTTCATGAGAGGACAGTGTTATAATAAGACTGTGAAGAATATGAGATTTGACCAGGTATAGATTCTGAATTACTATTCCTGCTTGATCCCAAACTCTCCACTACCTTAAATGGCTACAATTTCACAGAATACAATAAAGATATTATTCCTAGCTGTGTTTGTCCTTTTCTCAGGGCAAACCTCACAGCTGAAGAATAACATTATTGGGTCTTAAGATGAATTCAAAAGTCACAACATGTAAAAGCTTTTCAGATTTCTAGAGTATTTTATTAGGCAACATATTTGAAATACCTGGTGTAATTTTTGAATTTCCTTGGTTCTTCTTGTCTCTTTCTTTTAATAAAGTTATTGTCCATTTATGACTGTTTTTCATGGGCCTCCCTTGTCTCTAATACAGGAATTGGAGCAAGACATTTTGAAAAGTTACTTCTCACTGATTTCGTTATGAAGTTATGGACAAAATCAACAATGAAGATTCCTGATTGTCCATATATAATATAAGGTCTTTCTCTACTCCATGTGGTTGTATATCATGACAACAGTAAAGAAAAAAACAGTAATATGATGAAAACTACATTTTCCCAAGTAAACTATGTGGAGATCATACAGATGAAATCTTTGATTCCCCTCCTTCTTCCCTTTCTGCTTTTAAAGCAAGTGGTAACAACAAATCCGTATAGTGTATTGTACATTTATACAAGATCACCACACTGTGGTTTAAGTATATGCTTCCTTCTCCAATTTTTTTTTTTTGAAACAAATTTTATTAATTTTAAAGATAAAACAACACATCATTAACCATTAAATACATAAACACATAAAACCTCTTAATATTGTAAATCCTTACAAGTCAAACAAAACAATATTTTTATACAACATAATTCCAATTTATCCCATCCCCATATGGACACGCAAATATCTTTCATCAAGTTTCTCATTATTTCTCTTTACTCCAATTCAATTTCATTTCTCTTCCATATTTATCCATTTTATAATCATCATATTCTTTTCTTTCTGACTTGTTTAAATTATTCTCATCTAACATTCCTCCAAGGTTTTATTGATTCTTTTTTCCTTTTTTTTAATAAAAAACAAATTTTGTTAGTTTTATCATAAGCATAATACACAAACATACAAACACAAAACATAGACAAAACTACAAGATCTTTTCTGAAGGTTGTCTGTTCCCGGGTTAAAAACTCTTTACACAGACACAAATTCAAACATCATAGTCAACCTAAGTCTCCTTCTATATCTTATTATCATTTTCTTTTTTATATATGTATATAAAAACCATTTTTATCAGTTTTCTAAAATCAATACACACAAAATCAAGGCATAACAGCTTATAAATTCTTTTCTAAAAAAAAAAAATAATAATGATAGACCAATAAAACATAACATTTCGAGATTATAATATCAATATTTCATATAATATTAACTTCATATCTTATCCCTACTTCTCTTTTCCATCCAAATTATTTATCAATTAAAATTTTATTGCCTTTTATCAATATACAAAATCAAAAAAAAAGCATATATATCCTTCCATTATTACCATTTTCAACAACATTCTTTGTCTGTTCTATTTCCAAACATCCATTCATCTTTTTTCTTTTACTATACTTCTCCTGTAAACCAATTGGAGTTGCATCTATAACACATTACCTAACTTAAAAATACTACATATAAATCTTTCTTGGGATTCTGTTTAAAGAATTCTTAAAATTACATAATAAATTTTTTATTCTAAATATACATACATATAAAAACACACTCTTAAATACCCTCCAGAATCCCTCTTTTAATCTAAATTAAATTCACCCATTGTCTCTAAATAAACTTTTTTTCTTTAAATCTTGCTTCCCCCCATTAAGGCTTCTCCTCCCCCCTTTTCTCTCTTGCTTATTCTTCTCCTTGCCCTTTCTACCCCTTTGCTTTTTCCCTTCGCTTTTCTTGCTCCTTTTCTTTTGTTTTCTAACCTTGCCTCCATCTCTTCGCTCATTTTTCTCTCTTTTGGTTGTTTTTATAATTCTTAAAAACCCCTTTTTCTTATCCTTTTTCTCCTCCTCTCCGGAAGGAACCCATTGTTCATCAAAGATGGCTTCTTCTTCTTCTTCCTTGTCCCAGTCCTTCTGCTGCGTCAACTTTTCTAAGGAACATAACGCCATTTCTAAGAATTGGAACAAAGCGCCCAAAGTATCTTCTTTTTTATATTTATGATATTCAATCTCTAGTTCATCCACAGAGAATGCCATTATGAAAAGGGAAACTTTTTCCAAAACAACCACAAGTATTTTTAATCCAAGACAATCAAAAGCAATTAAAAAAAGGAAAAAAAGAAAAAAGTTCCAAAAGTTAATACTTTTCTTCCTTCTTCTCTTTCTCTTTCCAAATTAATTTTTGATCAAAGAGGTCCAATTACCATATATCTTCTTTTGGGATCCACCAAGACGTTCTAGACAGTCTCCTCCTTTTTCAGTTTCTGCTCCAATTTTTCTTTCTCCCTTCCCACTTGCAATAACAATTTTAAATAATCAAAAATCCATACCTCCAGCAGAGATTTTCCAATTTCTTAAATTTTTCAATGTCCAAAAATCCCTTTGTCTCTTAGCTTAGCTTTCAAAGCAATCCACTTTCAGTATCTAATACATCCAAATATTTCTGCTTTTTCCGTGGGATGAGAGAGTAAAAAAAAAATAAAAAAAAAGTTCCCTTTAACAGCTTCTCCGCCGCTTTCGATCTTCTTAGGGATACAATGTATCCTCCAGCAACAAGCAGCTCAATTCCAGGAGATTTAAAAGTTGTTACTTGACCCGGCTCAGACAGAACTTTCACTTTTCACACTTCCTCCAGCACAGTTCTTACCCGGTTGCTGGCTTCTTCGTGGCGGCCATTGCTGACCGCCGCTCCACCGCCTTGGGAAAAAGGGGTTTTCCCGAAGAAGGGGGGGGTCTGCGATGCCCCCACCTCCCTAACCGGCTCCCCTCTATCTTCAGCTGTCCCTACAGGGCAGCCATAACCCCCTGACCCATCTGGATCGGGGGTACCTCGGCAGCTAGCCAGCAGGAATCGCGAGCTGTCGCGAATTCCTGCTGCTCCGAAGCCACGCAAACCGGAAGTCTCCTTCCTTCTCCAATTTTGATGGTGCTTCTTCTATTACCCCTTTTAATTTTGCAAAATATAACACATTATCTGACTTCAGATTCACTCAAGTCATTTTAATAAATATATCTCTTGACCTTAGTGATGGTGTTTTATTGTTCATGCTTCTGACATTTAATTATGCCATCTCCAGCTGATGATGGATACAAGGTCAATTGTTGATTAATATTCATTTCAGTGGAGTAAAACATTTGATAAACTCTTGGTCTATGAGCCACATGTTCCTTTTTGAATGCTCTGAGAATGTTTGAATGTGTTTCAATGATTATCGATTTTAAAGGAAGATAAAGTAGGAATGGTTAAATTGATTATTTTATTTGAAGAGGAAAATATGTTTTCATTGGATATCACTTCTGGAATTTGTGCTTGTGAAGAAAAACAATCAAAACTTTGACTTTGGTTTTGTTGATTAGAAAGATTTGATGTTATAGGAATGGCTAATTATATATTAATATGTAAAAGCAAAAAGTTGAAGTTGGAATGTGTTTGTCTTGTGTTGTGCTAAGAGGAGTTGGAAGTCAATGCTCCTTTTCTTTCTTTTTTCTCTTTTCCCTTGTATCTCTCACCCCGTTCTCTCCACTTCCTTTCCTTCCCTTAATTTCCCATTTTTTCTTCTCTTCTTTGTATTTTATATAATTAAAATAAAAATATTTTGACATGAAAGACTTGAAAGACTAGGCTAGGAATAGATCATCATGGAAAAAAATCAGTGAGGTTGCAAGGAATAAAAAAAAACCTTGATGTGCAACCCAGACCTGCTTCAAATGTTCTGTATTTTTTTGGAACAGTTAGGTACGGCAAAATACTGAATGAAAAGGGTGAACTCAAATCTATGCAAGAACTAGAGAAATAAGAAATAAGGATGAATTGGTTTTCATATGTGCAAATACATTCTAGATACGATGAAGACTCTAAAACAAAAGGTTTTTACGATAAATTAACTGTTAGACAAAATTTTGACAGGTTCTGATGAAAAGGTGATCAAAAAATTATATGGGTACCTATTAGAGGTTAAACTGGAAAAACAACAAGTTAAAGAAATAATGATCGCTTGGGGAAAGAACTTTGGATATGGGATAGATTTAGAGAAATGGCAAAAAATATGGTCTCGAAATTATACAATGACAACGTCAACAGCATATAAAGAAAATTTGTATAAGATGTTTTACAGGTGGCATTTACCCCCAGCAAGAATAGCAAGTATGTTAAAGAATAAGTTGGAGAAATGTTGCAAATATCATCAGATACCTGGATCATATTATCACATATGGTGGACATGTGCAGAAGCTAAAAGATATTGGACTAAAATCCACACATGGTTGGGAAAAAATGACAAAAAAATAATATAGATTTAAAACCAGAAATATTTTTATTGGGCATCATTCCTGAAATATACAGTATAGAATTGATATACTTGATTGTAAATGTATTAACAGTGGCTAGAATTGTATTTGCTAAAAATTGGAAAAATGAGAAAATTCCAATGGAAAATGAAGTTATTAAGAAAATAATGGAGAAATGAGTAAATTGACATTTGAAATTAGAGAGCAAGAAGATAAACAATTTTATAAGATATGGATTTATTTTATCAATGGTTAGACAAAAAAACAGGGAACTGATATATTTTATAATACTTTATAATATAATGCATAATAGAATTGTAGGGATAAAGTAATGAAAGGATATTTTATTATTGAATAGATTGGAGAAGATAATTGAATGTTACAAAATAGGTTAAGGAAAGTGGTGATCTGCTCACATAAAATGATGGAATATTAGTAACAGTCTAGCAAATAACTAACAATGATAACAATATAAATATATATAGCGGATTTAAAGTATGAGAATTAATTTTAATTAGAAGGGTAAGACTACAGAGATTGTGCACAAGTGATTTGTACCAACCGACACACTGTATGTAATTGAAAGATGGTTTTTTGCTTTATGTTTATGTTTTGTTCATGTTTGGGTAAAAAATAAAAAACTTTTTAAAAAAATGTTTTGAATTTTTAAAATATATAAATATGTAAAGAATTGTTTCTGTCTTGTTCAAAGGAAAAGTAACATCTCAGCAGAATCAAATTAGACATTTTCCAAATTTTTGACATACCAAGCCCAAAATTTTCATCATCACTTCACTAAGCCAAATTAGCTCTCATTTTAGCAAACAACTTTTCCTGCCCCTTTTAAAACAATCAATCAAAAAAAAAAATCAATTTTGTATTTATGCCAGGCAGGGGATGTACAACCAATTTTCTTTCTTCAGTGAGTCATTGAGAAATGTGAGAATGTATGAATGTGAGAAAGAAATATATTGTACAAATGTTTAGAAAAAGTATTTGATGAATATGAAATACTTTGCATGAATAGTGGTGTTTAAGGTTGTTGAATATGATAAAAGTCTGTAGTAAAGTATGTGAGAGAACAGGTTAGCAAGTAGGTAAGTTCAAAACTAAGCAAGATGTAATATATTTTTGGACGTTAGTTGAGGACTTGCACTTTTTGCAGCAAATATAAGATAGATTGTATAATGCAACAAAAATATGAAAATTAGGTTTCCGGTTCTGTGTGGCTTCGGTGGCAGCAGGAATTTGCGACTGTTCGCGATTCCTACTGTGCTTGCCGCCGAGGTGCCCCCGATCCAAATGGGTCAGGGGGATATGACTGCCCTGTAGAGGCAGCCGAAGAGAGAGGGGAGCAGGACAGGGGGTTGGGGGTGTCACAGACCCCCTCCTCATCTGGAAAAACCCCTTTTTCCTGAGGTGGTGGAGCGGCGGTCAGTAATGGCCGCCATGAAGAAGCCTGCAACCGGGTAAGATTGTACTGGAGGAAGCAAGAAAAGTGAAAGTGCTGGCTGAGCCGGGTCAATTAACATCTTTTAAACTCTCTGGAACTGAACTGTCTGATTGCTGGAGGATACACTGTATCCCTAAGAAGATCGGAAAGCGGCGGAGAAAGCTGTAAAAGGGAACTTTTTTTTTTCTTCACTCTCCCACCCCATAGAAACAGCAGATGAAGATTTGAAATTTATTTGGGCACTGAAGGTGAATTATTTTGAAAGTTGAAGCCAAGGGACAAAAGACTCTTTGGACATTGGACTTAATAATTTAAGAAATCGGAAAACCCTTATTGGAGGTATGGATTTCTGATCATTTAAAAAAAAAAAATGTTGTAAGTGGGAAGGGAGAGGAAAAAAAATTGGAGCAGAAGCTGAAAAAGGAGGAGATTGCCTAGAATCCCAAAGAAAGGTATATGGTAATTGGACCTCTTTGATTACACAGTAACCCCAGAAAGAGAAACAGAAAAAGGAAGAAAAGTATTAATTTTTGGAGGAGGAGAGACAAAGGGGTAAAAAGGGCAAGGAGAAGAATAAGCAAGAGAGAAAGGGGGGGGAGCCTCAATGGTGGGAAGCAAGATTTAAAGAAAAAAAAGCTTATTTAGAGACAATGGGTGAATCTAATTGGGGGGAAAAGGGGGGCGGATTCTGGAAGGTACATAAGATTGTGTTTTTATATGTGTATCTAGAGTAGAATGTTTAAGATATAAATGAGTATTAATATATATGATTAGTTTTTTTTCTTTCTAAAAGATATGAATAGTGGTTATATAGGTTTTTTCTTTACTTATTGACCTTTCTTATAAAATTTATTGTGTAATTTTAGAATGTACTAAACAGAATCCCAAGATAAATTAAGTGTTATATGAAGTACTTTTAAGTTAGGGCAATGAGTTAAAGGCGTCACTCCAATTAGTGTATAGGAGAAGTATAGTAAAAGGAAAAAGATGAATGGATAGCTGGAAATCGAACAGACAAAGAATGTTATTGAAGATGGTAATAAGATATGGAAGGATATATAAAGTGAATATGATGTGTGAATTTCGTCTATGTGAAGAGTTTTAACTCAGGATCAAGCAGCCTTCAGAAAAGATGTTTTAGGTTTTGTTATGTTTTCTATGTTCTGTGTTTTGTATGTTGATAAAAGGCAATAAAATTTTAATTAGCAAGAAATAAATTGGATAATTAGAATGAAAAGGAGAAGTTGGGATAAGATATGAAGTTAAATAGATAACGTAAATATTGATATTATAATTTGGAATCATTCTGTATGTTCTATTGGTTTTCTTCTTTAATTATTATTATTTTTTTAGAAAAGAATTTGTAAGCTGTTATGCCTTCATTGTTCGTGCACTGTTTTTGGAAAAATAATAAAATTTGTTTTAAAAAAAATATGAAAATTAATGGTGGCTGTGTTTGACAGGGATAAATGGTCTGACATATTGCAAGTTATGATCAATTGCAAGCTACAATAAATGGAGAAAAACCAAAGAAAATGGAAGGGTGTATGTATGTATCCCTTGAGAGAAGTCTTACTAAAGCTCAGAAAATGGATAAAGAAACTTTAAGATTTGCAAATGCTGATAGAAACCTATTGGGTTGAACATGGCCTGTTCTAAGGAATGAACATTTGACAGAAGAAAAATTGCCTATATATAAGAGTGTTAATGTATGAAAAAACTGACTCCAGAAAAGAAATTCAAAGATGTTGTGCCAGATGGAGTGAATAGTTATTCAAGCATGTAATGTATTTGTGCTAAAGAAATGTAAGACAAAAGGAAATCATAGTCTGAAGCATGGCCAGAAGCAAAGATAACCTCCTGTGCTTAAAGTTGTTTGATTTAAATATACACAAATCAAAAAATAAAGGCTACCGTGTTAACATCTAGAAAAAAAATGTATGCATTTATTGGAAAAATCCTTGAAAGTAAGGTTAGGCTACCACCCAGCAGTCAATTGACAAGAATATTCTTTTATACTTTTGCTTGGATTTGTACAAGTAAAATAAGTCAGATATTACTTTTAAACATGAAAAAGCTGAGATCAATAATCCTAGAGGATCTTTTAATGTGCAAGTACCTGTCTATTTCCTTTGACTCTTGCCCCAGATTAAAGGCTATGCTCCTTAATTATACTGCACTGAGAAATTATAACAAACAAATTTTAGATATTTCATATCTTAGATATTTTTTATTCTGATTATCTATCTTTATCTTTATTTGTATCTATCTATCTATATATCATCTATCTTATATCTATCTATCATCTATCTTATATCTATATCTCTATCTAGAGATAGAGATATCTATAGAGATAGATAGAGATAGATAGATAGATGGATAGATAGATGGATAGATAGATAGATAGATAGATAGATAGATAGATAGATAGATAGATAGATAGATAGATAGATAGATAGATAGATGATGGAGATAGAGATAGAGATATAATCAGAATAAATATATATATAAAAACTGACTTCCTCCTTCATTTTTTTCCTTATTACAATAATTTGTGAGATAAGTTGGGCTGAGGGAGAGTGGCTGGCTCGAAGTCACCCAGTAAGTTTTCATGCCTAAGGCAAACTAGTATTTGTAGTCTCCTCTCTGGACTGGTACCTCAACCACTAGACCAGTGATGGTGAACCTACAACATGTGTGTCAAAGGTGACACACCACAACATTTTGGTTGAGGCACCAGTGTTCACCAAAACCCAACATCAATTACTTTCAAAAGCCCACCCATTCTTGAGCACTTTCAATGCCTTTGAGGTTGTAAGAGAGAATGGGGTGAGCTCTTGTGCAGCCTACAGAACCTCCAAAGATTGTAAGAGAATAGGATATGTTTTTGTGTGGTTTTCAGAGGCTACAGAGGCCACAGAAGGACATTCTCCAAAGCTGTTTCAAGAATAAAGCATTGTGCAACCCGGAGTTGCCTCAAATGGTCTGCATGAATGCATAAAGAATTGTTTTATATCTATATCTATTGTTTTGTATCTATATATCTATATTATTCAGTGGGAAGGATAACATGCTAGCAGAATCAAATTAGATTTTTTTCCAAATTGTTGACATACCAACCCTAAAATGTATGTTACCACTGCAGTAGACCAAACATCTCATTTTAGGAAATTAACTTTTCCTACCACTTTTTTTAAAAAGTTGGCCTGATATGCAAAATGATACCTTTCTAATTATAGATAAGGTTCTTTGCCTAATTTTTGAAAGGATACTTTTCTGTGATAAGAATTCTGTAAATGAATCAGTCCTGTACTTTTCATTTTGAAAGGACACTGACAATACTACTGTAGAGATGTGGAAATAACTAACTCCTGTCTCCTGGTTCCTGATAATTATATGCAAAGGGACACAGCTGGATCCTGGACAAGATGGCAGCAAATGTCATTCTGATTTGCCAGGAGCATAATTAGTAAATTAAGAGGGGGGAGGGGGGGAAATGAAGGCTATCATCTATTTCCCCCTCCCTGAAAATCCAGGGTCAATGGTGCCACTGATTCTGACATTTCCAAGAGTAACCTTTTAATATAACCTTATGGTGTAAAATAATTATTTGCAGCTTGACCAGAAGGTCAGAAAGATATGGCTCATGCTTTCAAACAAAATCTGAACAAAAAAAGTTTGCAACTTCTTAATTTAAAAATGAAATATCCCTACTTCATAAACATGTCCATACCAGCAAGATGAGTAGAGGAACAATTTGTTGTTGTTGTTTTTGTTTTTTTTTTGAAAAAGATTTTATTAATTTTCTACAAACAAACAAGACAAACAAAACATAAAAACATCAACTCTTATATGTACATCCAGTGTGTCAGTTGGTTCATCATTTTTGTGCATTCATTCTGTAGTCTCAATTACAATTATGTTACATAACAACTCATATTGTCAATCCAAACTTATATATCCTAATATCACTAAAAAAAAAGATTTTGACAATATTTTTAATCATTCATGCTTTATGAGCTAACAATACTTTAAACCAGTTTACTCTATAACAAATCATATAATCATATCAAATCAATCCTAAAAAACCCTTTATAAATATAATGTCGAATAACAAAATAATAGCAAAATAGCAAAATAAAGATATTCCTTACTGTCTAGCATTCTAAATATTCTATTATTGTATTTTATCATCTAACCATTGATAAAAAAGATCCCAAATTTCATAAAATTGTTTATCCTCTTGCTCTCTAATTTCAAATGTCAATCTACTCATCTCAGCACATTCCAATATTTTCTTAATAATTTCTTCCTGTAATGGTATTTTCTCATTCTTCCAATTTTTAGCAAATACAATCCTAGCCGCTGTTAATACATTTACAATCAGGTACTTCAAATCTTTACTATATATATCAGGTAAAATTCCCAATAAGAAGATCTCTGGTTTCAAGTCTATGTGTTTCTTTGTCATTTTTTCCAACCACATGCGAATTATAGTCCAATATTTTCTAGCGTCCTCACAAGTCCATCACATATGGTAATATGAGCTGGGTATCTGATGACATTTCCAGCATTTTTCAGATTTGTTCTTAAACATTCTTGCTATTCTTGTCGGGGAAAAGTGCCACCTGTAAAACATCTTATACAAGTTTTCTTTATATGCTGTTGACATTGTCATTTTATAATTTTGAGACCACTATTTCTGCCATTTCTCTAGATCAATCCCATATCCAAAATTCTTCCCCCGAACAATCATAGTTTCTTTGACTTGTTCTTCCTCTAATTTAATTCCCAGTAAATAACCATATAATTTTTTAATCACCTTCTCATCAGTACCCATCAAGATCTTATCTAAATCAGTCTGCTTATCATAGAATCCCTCCGTTTTAGAATCTTCATCATACCTTGTGTTCTGTCCCCTCATTAGCATGAATTCGACAACATGGACGAAGCCCTGCGAGACCGAATCGTGCTCGGCCTTTGGGACCCCATCCTCCAGAGTCAGCTGATGGCCAAGGGCAACATCACCCTCGCAGATACCCTCACCGAAGCCACAGCCGCCGAAGCTACCCGAAAATCCGCCGACCGCATGCGCCGACCGCACGCCGGGGACCGCAGCGGGAACAACCACCCTGCAAGGTCGACCGAGGCCCAACCCGAGATGACCACCCACCAGGGCGACATCCACTCAGCATCAGGCACTTCCGACGAGGAGGAGGAAATCCACCGTCTCCAGGCAGGCCACGACCCACGGAACCGGCGGGGTCGTAAGTCGAGGACCACCTGTGCCGGTTGCGGAGGTGACCATCCCAGGTCCGAATGCTGGTTCTTCGATTCAATCTGCCAGCATTGCGACAAGAAGGGACACATCGCCCGCGTCTGCCGTCTCAAAAAGAACCGCAGCCCTACACGATGGGACCAGAGCGAACGGAGACGAGAGAGCACACCACCCCGGATCAGAGATCGCCCCGCTGACAACAGATGGGACCAGAACGGACGATCCCTATGAGGCAGCGAGACCCGGCGAAGAGAGGAGACCCATCAGACGGTCACCATCGGCCATACCACAACCAACGACGCCCGGAAGGTCTACGTGGAGGTAGGCATCGAAGGCGAGCCATGTAAAATGGAGGTGGACTCAAGGTCCTACCTCTCCATGGTAGCATGGCAAGAAATAAAACGCTTGGTGCCTACCATCCAGAGAAAAGGCCTAGACAACCAGAGACTAATAGTGAAAGACTACCAGGGAAACCGCATCCCTGTAGTCGGAACCGGACAGTTCAAGGTAACCTACAAAGGGCGCACCGAAAGGCTTCCCCTGACCATCGTCGATCGCAACTGCCCAAGCCTACTGGGACTACAATGGTTCACACCGCTCGGCATCGCAGTCACAGGCATCGACCACATCGTCGACGACAACTGGGAGCAACAACTAGCCCAGGAATTCCAAGAAGTGTTCGACGGAAACCTAGGCAAGTACCAAGGGCCCCCTATATCATTCAGCCTAGACCCAAACGTCCCCCCAAAACGCCTAAAACCAAGGCGGGTACCATTCACGCTTAAACCCAAGATTGACGAGCAAATTGACAAGCTCGTCAAGCAAGGGGTCCTACAACCCATAGACCACGCCCGGTGGGAGACCCCCATAGTGACCCTGATCAAGCCTGATGGGTCGGTGAGAATCTGTGGGGACTATAAGGCCACCCTAAATGGCGCCTTGCAGCAAAGCGCTCACCCCGTCCCAGTAGTGCAACACCTACTGCACTCACTGGGAGGGGGCAAGGTTTTCGCTAAACTCGACCTCACCGAGGCATACCAACAATTGCCGGTCGACGAGGAAACGACAGAAGCGCAAACCATAGTCACCCACCGGGGAGCATTTAAATGCAACCGGCTCCAATTCGGAGTCAGCGTGGCGCCTGGAATATTCCAAAGCCTAATGGAAAGGCTGTTACAAGGCATCAAGGGGGTGGTACCATACTTCGACGACATCTTAGTGTCGGCAACCAACCAGGCCGAACTAGAGAGTCGCCTAAGGGAGGTCCTAACCAAATTCAAAGAGACCAGGCTCAAAGTAAAGAGGGAAAAATGCCAATTATACACGGAACGGGTTGAATTCCTATGATATCTCCTAGACCGTCACGGCATTCACCCCACAAACCAAAAGATCAAAGCCATCAAAGAAGCCCCCACACCCAAGTCGAAGACAGAACTGCAGGCATTTCTGGGGCTGCTTAACTTTTATAATGTCTTCCTGCCCCAAAAGGCGACGGCGGCGGAGCCTTTGCATAGGCTTTTGGACAAGGTGGTGACCTGGACTTGGGGGAAGCGTGAGGAAGCCGCCTTCAAGAAAACAAAGGATCTTCTCACTTCGGATGCCGTCCTTATCCAGTACAACAAGACCCTACCACTAGCCATCATATGCGACGCATCACCCTTCGGCGTCGGCGCTGTCGTCAGCCACACTCTCCCCGACGGAAAAGAAGCACCCACCGCGTTCTTTTCAAAGATCCTCACCAAACCGGAGCGGAACTACAGCCAGCTGGACAAAGAGGCTCTGGCTATCGTCGCCACAGTAAAAAGATTTCACGAGTACCTCTACGGCCGGACATTTAACATCATCACCGATCACAAACCGCTGCTGGGAATCCTTGCAGGGAACAGGGCCACCCCGAACATTCTGTCTCCCCGAATGACAAGGTGGTCCGAGTTCTTGGCGGCCTACAATTACGGACTCACATACAGACCGGATAAGACTATCTCCCATGCGGACGCCTTAAGCCGCTCACCATTACCGGAACCTGACACCGACCCAGCACCCACGACGACCACCCTCAGTATAGAGACTTTACCCAACCTACCCATTACCACGTCAAACATTGCCCGAGAAACTAATAGAGACAAACGTCTGGCGCGGGTGTTGCATTAGGTAGAGAAAGGGTGGCCGGAAAGGGACAACGATGTGTCCGTCAGGACATTCCAGAACTGGCAAACGGAACTCTCGTTACTAAAAGGGTGCATACTATGGGGGGATAGGGTGGTCATCCCGGAAAAACTACAAGGGAAGGTTTTGGAACTGTTACACGAGGGGCACCCGGGCATCGTTAGGACAAAATCCCTGGCCAGAAGTTACGCTTGGTGGCCAGGGATGGACAAACAGATTGAGGCCTGGGTAGCAAGGTGCCAACGATGCCAGGAAACTAGGCCAAGTTCACCTGCAGCACCCGTCCTAGAGTGGGAAACCCCCAGGGGACCTTGGTCTAGGATCCACATAGATTTTGCCGGGCCCACAAAAGGACACACTTTCCAAATAACCGTAGACGCTTACTCCAACTGGCTGGAGGTAAGCAACATGAGAACAACCACCACGGAGGCCGTGACCAAAGAACTCGGCAAACTTTTTGCAACACACGGCCTCCCAGACGTCCTCGTTTCTGACAATGGGCCCCAATTCACCTCATTAGAATTCGAAAAATTCCTAGCGGAAAGGGGCATACGACACGCGCTGACAGCACCGGCGCATCCGGCGGCGAACGGTAGGGCGGAACGGATGGTGCAATTCACAAAGAAAACCATCCAGAAAATAGACCACGGGGAGATCCAGGACAAAATAAATAAATTACTTTTCATCCAACACATAACCCCAAATACCACTACGAATAAAAGCCCAGCCGAACTGCTAATGGGAAGGAAAATAAGGTCCCCACTCGATAGATTACACCCCACGTACAACCCAGAGAAACCCCCAGACTCAACCAGCAAATACCGAACCTTCGCACCAGGCGATGCCGTCTACGCGAAAAACCTAACAGAGACCCATTATGGGTACCGACCGTCATAACACAACTAACAGGCCCACACTCGTACCGGCTACAAACAACCGACGGACGAGCATGGAAACTCCACATCGACCAGTTAAGATCGAGGATGACCACCCAAGAGACCACCGACACGCAACCAAGCAAAACCAACTCCCACAACACAAACCAAGAGGGGAGGGAATACCCAGGGGACCAAAACTGAGAAAGAATAAACCAGCCATACTCACCGGGAAGCAGCCAGCACAAAACCTCGCCAGAAAGAGACAGCCAGGCCAGCTCAACCAACCCGGGAAGACCGAGCGGGAGCAGCGAAACCCGCAGCTCAACCAACCTGGGAAGCCCAGGAGGGAGCTGGGGAGAGCGGCCCGGCCCGACCGAACAGGCGGTTCCCACGATGGCGTCCAGAGAAACGGAGACCCCGACCGAACCGGCCGGGATCCAACCTACGACTGACCTGCGCAGGTCCAGTAGGCTGAGACAGAGCCCCGCCTACCTACGGAACTACACAACGTAAGGACTGAACCAAGAGGGGAGGGGTGTTCTGTCCCCTCATTAGCATTCTTGAGATCCCCGCGCTTTGATTGGCCAAAGCGCGGGGCACTCTGATTGGCTAGGCGAGCCGCGCTGATTGGCTCGCTAAGAATCTCCCGTGATTGGTCCATTCGAATCGCGGGAGATTCAAAGCGGTGCCATTGGCCGCGGCTGCCGCGGCTTGGAAATAAAAAGCCGCAAGTTTTTCCTTTAGTCTCAGTTCGGTTCCTGACTCAATAAAAGAGCTTGAATTAAGTCACCGACTCCTGGCATCATTTCCGACGACACGACACCTTGAATGTATTTGCGCATATGAAAACCAATTCATCCTTATACCTTGTTCCTCTAAGTTTTGTAATCGATTTAAGTTCACCCTTTTCCCCATATCTAACTGTTTGTTCCTTCTTATAAATTATAGGATAGGAAAATGCTTCAATAGTCGATAACCAAACTGGAATTTTCAAATAACATTGTCTTTTTATCTTCTCCCAGTTTAACCACAAAGACTCCCGCATATAATGTCTTCTAAAATAACCCTGTATTTTAGTTCCCTTATACCATAAAAAAGCATGCCAGCCCAACAGCAAATCATGCCCCTCCAATGTCAACAACTTATGCTTTCTTAATGTTATCCATTCTTTGACCCACATCAAATTTGCAGCTTGATAATACAACTCCCAATTAGGCAGGCCAAAACTTCCTTTAATTCTAGCGTCTTGCAAAAGCTTTAGCTTTATTCTCGCTTTTTTACCTTGCTATATAAACTTCAACATGATTTTATTTAAATCTTCAAAATAGTCTTTTCCAAGCCTAATTGGTATTGTTTGGAACAAAAATAAAATTCTAGGTAAAATATTCATCTTGATTGTTGAAATTCTCCCTATTAATGACAATTGCAAGTTTTCCCACTTCTTCAAATCTGTAGCTATCTGTTGTTTGAGTTTAATATAATTATTCTCTTTTAAAGTGCTACATCTTGCTGTCAAATATATCCCCAGATACTTAATCCTATTTGTAATTTGAATTTTCAAAAGATCTGCCAGTTCTTCTCTTTGTCTCAATAGCATGTTCTTTGTCAAAATCTTTGTTTTATCTTTATTTATTTTCAAACCAGCCATCTCACCATATGTCTCTATCTTTTCCAATAACATTGGAGCTGTTTCTAACGGATCTTCCAGAATAAAAGCTAAATCATCAGCAAAAGCTTGTAGTTTAAATTCTTCCTTCTTAATTTTCATTCCTTTTATGCTTTTATCATCTCTAATATTTCTATTCAACACTTCCAAGGTCAACACAAATAGCAAAGGGGATAGGGGACACCCTTGTCTTGTGCCTTTTCTTATATTAATAAAATCTATAAGTTCCCCCTCCATCATTGCTGTCTGTTTATTATATATGGCTTCTATTGCTTGAGTAAATTTTTTAGCAAAACCCATCTGTTCCAATAGTAATAACATAAATCTCCAATTCACGTTGTCAAATGCCTTTTAAGCATCTAAAAATATCAAAGCCATTTGCTTTTCAGGATGAGCCTCATAGTATTCCAAAGTATCCAAGATTACTCTCATATTGTCTCTGATTTGTCTCTTTGGCAGAAATCCATTTTGATCTGGGTGAATAAAATTATTTAAATATTTTTTAAGTCTTTCTGCTAAAATTGAAGCAAAGATTTTATAGTCTGCATTCAATAAGGAGATGGGTCTGTAGTTCTTAATTTGCAGTGGGTCAGCCTCTTCTTTTGGAATAAGTGTGATATAAGCCTCTGACCATGTTTTGGGTATCATCTTCTTTAACATAACTTCATTCATGACTTCTAACAATGGGATACTCAATGATTCTTGAAATGTTTTATAGAATTCTGCCAGAAGCCCATCTGGACCTGGTGCTTTCCCATTGTTTTGTCTCTTAAATGCTTCATTTAATTCCATCATTGTTATATTGCTTTCTAACATTTCTTCAGTCTCTTTAGGTATCTTCGGTAAATTAGCATTCTGTAAATATTGTTTGACTTTTTTCTCATCAATATTCCCTTGTTTATATAGTTGCCCATAAAAATCTCAAATAATTTCCTTTTTCTCCTTATTACCATAACAAACTTGGCCTTGATCATCTATTAACTTCAATATTTTTCTTGATTCCTTCTCCTTTCTCAATTTATATGCTAGCCATCTACCTGGTTTATTCGCATCTTCGAAGTAATTCTGTTTAGAATTTCTGATTTTCTGTGCCAATTCTTCTTTCTCTATTAATTCCATTTTATGTTTAATTACATCCAGCTTCAATTTAATATCTTTTTTCTGTGGCATTTTCTGTAATTCTTTTTCAAGTCTTTTATACTCATCTTCCAAAACCTTAGAAGCTTGCCTTTTCCTAATATTCTTTTTTCTTGTATAATCTATTATCAGACCTCTAGCATATGCCTTCATTGTATCCCAAACATTCTGCGTTGAAGTATCTTCTTTTTTATTTTCTCTGAAAAAGAAAGTCAATTCCTTCTCCATCCATTGTATAAAATCTTTCTCCTTTAAAATAGTATTATTTAATGTCCATCTCGATCTTTTTTTTTTTTGTCCCTTCCATTTAATTGTCATTGGGCTATGATCTGCCCAAGTACTTGTTTCAATATTTGTTTCTTGAATATTGGATATTAATTCTGTTGATATCCAAATCATATCTAATCTGGACCATGATAAATGTCTATTTGAATAAAAATATATTGTTTAGCTTTAACATTTCTTTCTCTCCAAATATCTTTTAAAGATAGTTCGTCTGTCATTTTAAAAAAAGATTTAGGGAGAGCCTTTCTATTTTGCTTGGTTGTTGTTGCTATATAATCCAATTTATTGTCCACAATTCCATTAAAGTCTCCCATCATAATTATATTAACATAGTCCAGTCCAGTTATTTTCATGTGTAGCTTTTTATAAAACTCTTCTTGTTTTTCATTCGGAGCATAAATTGCAATTTGTTTAATAAAGCTTTGGTAGATGTTGAATGAGGCTACGGGCTCCACATTACTTTTGGCAGAAACACGGTCTCATCCAAGATATGATTCTCCTTGACAGGTTGCATGAGCAAACAAAAATCATGATTATTGATTGCCTGTTTTAATCAGTAAGTATTTATAGCAAATTAAATTAAGTATTTAATTTGTATTAGTATTCATAGATTGTTTCATAGTAATTTCCTTTTATGGAAACAGGCATTGTTTTCACTGCATTTATTAATGACCAAATAGCAAAATAGCTATTCTGGATTGAAGATGAAAATTTGAGTCCTATAATTGGCTATGATGCTTGATTTGCAAGACTTAGTTAAATCACTGAAATCACATCCTGGACATAAACTGTTTCAGGACACCACTACAGAGCATTGCATGCCAAAACAACTAGACACAAAGATAGTTTTTTCCAATGCCATCACTCTGCTAAACACCTAATTTCTACTGCACTGTTTTATGTTTAAAGATATTTACCCATGTAGATGGCTGTATTGCTATTATCCTTCTCATCTTCTCATCTTTCCTACTATCTTCTCCTATTGGTATCTTATGATTTATCACTTGTTGCTTCTATCTTATGATTTATGAGTGTGTCTTGTGAGTCATGATCTATGATTACCACTTTGATGTTTTTATGTACACTGAAAGCTTATGTACTGGAGACAAATTCCTTGTGTGTCCAGTCACACTTGGCCAATAAAGAATATTCTTATCAGTGCCAGAGATGCAGCTGCCTTCCAAAAGTTGGATTATGTTGAAATTGAGGATCATATGACCACAGCAGCAGCCTGGCAGCACAACTGCCAAAGCACAACTTTCCCAAATTTCATTTTGGTGGAAGTAATGGATCCTGGCATTCTTCAAATTAGCCTATTTAAGGTACCTTTTTTGATGATGTTTTGTCCTATGATGTACTATTTCATCCAGTCAAAGTTTATAGACTCAAGAGTTTTGGTAGTATCTAGATTACTAAACCAAGATTAGTATATGCACAAAGAAGGAAATATTCAGCCTTACCCAACATGGAGGAATGTTTGTTGAAATTGACAGAAATTGCTGAGACAGACAAACTCTTTGATTAGAGAAAGGACAAGGACTACATTTCTTCATGGCTGGAATTCCTTATGGACTTTGTGTCCAAAGGTGGAGGAGAAGGAGGATTGGGAGCCTAACACAAAGGATAATTCCAATGTTCAGCCTGCTCAGCTAAGTTCACTTGCCAACCATATTGAGGAACAGGATAAATAATAGTGTGAGCTGCAAATCAATGAACTTTTCACATTATCTCTGATGTTATTTTACTTTTAGTTCCATTACATTAATGGGGGCAAGCTCATAGCTCAAGGGCATGTAGATATAGCTGAAGCTTATTATGTAAAGGAATGATGTTACTTCCTTAAGCTTTCAATAAAGAAAAGATAAAGTTAGAACATCAACAAAGAAGGATTGGAAATATATTATTTTTCCTAGCTCTTGCAGGCTAGGGAAAAAAGACAGCTTTCACTGAGCTGAGCAATCTTTGCCAAATATTAATTTATTTCCAAAATAGGTGCTTGCAGTATAGAAAGTGGTTGGGAGCCACACAGGGTTAGTTGAAAGATGGGAGAAAAAGAAAGAAAGAAAGAAAGAAAGAAAGAAAGAAAGAAAGAAAGAAAGAAGAGAGGAGGGAGTGAGGGGGGAGGGGAGGGGAGGAAGGAAGGAAGGAAGGAAGGAAGGAAGGAAGGAAGGAAGGAAGGAAGGAAGGAAGGAAGGAAGGAAGGAAGGAAGGAAGGAAAGAAGGAAGGAAGGAAAATTTCTACTCTGGGTATTTGATGCAAATATTTCAACTTCACTGTTCTTTATGTGCCTAAGTTAACAATTCACACACCAATGACAAAGAAATAAGGAAAACACTTTCAATGTATAATAATTGCTTTAGACTTAGGGGAAGAAACAGAAGCTTTTTTTTTCAAATTTGCCAGCTGTGTTAAGGATTTCAAAGTAAACCAATGTATTACTTTTATTTTATTTATTATAATTTGGCAAACAGAAACAAAAATAGGAATAATATAAAAAACAATGACAGGGACAATAGGCACATTTGTGCACTTATGCACACCCCCTTTACGGGCCTCTTAAGTATGGAGTGAGGTCCACAAAAATCAATTTGCGACTAAAACTGTGAAAAAATTGTAGCTGAGACAACTGAATCAGGTAGAGCATTCCAGACTCTATTACAAAAATTGTATTTTTTACGGTCAAGTTTAGAACAATTGATAGTGAGTTTAAAACAGTTGTTCATGCACGTATTATTGTGATCAAAACAAAAAAAGTCATTTATAGGAAAAACATTGCTGCGTACAATTTTGTGTGCAATACCTAAGTCTGACCACAAGTGACACAGTTCCAGGTTATCCAAACCAAGAATTCCAAACCTAGTAGCATAAGGAACTGCGTATTGTTACGTTTTAACAATACACAAGCACTATCATATATAGATCCATGCATGCATATTCACACACAATAACCCCACAAACACATACATGTATGTTTTTGTGCATGTGTGCATATACACACGTCACGCATCAAGGATCAAAGAGATGCTTTCCTTTTCTCTGACAACCACTTGACTGAGGACTCTGTTATCCCCGTTGCCAACTACATTTATTAATCTGGGGCCAGTTGGAGAAGCATTTTTACTATCCAGCTTTTTTAGCTTCTCCTCTTTGCATCAGATGATATTATCTATATAACCAAGTGTTGCCAATGGGACAGCAAATCAGTCAAATAGAATAAAAGCTGGTGAGGAAATTGCAGGAGAATTTCTCTGCATGGCATTATTTTTCTCAGACACTAAAAATATTACCAAAACATAACACATGTCTAAAAAAAATTCTGTTCTGAACTTGACACCCTCCCAAATCTGCTGTATGAGTACAATGTCCAAAGCTTCCTAATGAAATGGCTAGCCCTTGGTCTCTGACATTTTTCTATGTGATTGCTTGTACATCTGGTTCAGCCCATGGAAAAAATACATCTAAAAACAGACCTGAATACAGGTCTAAAGGTACCCTCTCTTCATTATGTGTATTTTCTCTCAAGCGAAGTATTTTTAAAAAATTCTTGAGACTTTGAGCTAAGAGTTACACTGGAACATTTGGAAATTGTGAAGTCTGACAAGATTATGATGTTCTGACTTGCACATTAGTCAAGGGATGTGGATCAAGGAGGAAATCAAGGGACAGATGCCAAGATTCTCTTGCCAAGAGAGTAGAGAAATATGGTTTTTCTTTACATGGCATACCTATATGGATTCCATAGGATTAAAGGACAAAATGGACAGTTTTGGAGGCATCAGGGTGCAGAATAGGGATAAGAAGTTATAGGGAGTCTCATCATCCTAGTAGCAACACAGTTCCTATTGCAATTCAGAAAGTACAAATTATAGCTCTCTCATACTCTTGGAGTAACTCTGCCCTGAAGCTTACACTGCTTGCTATTCCTAGCTGGGATTTTTTAGCCAATTTGACAAATTCCAGTCCAGAATATTGGATGGCAAAGAAAATACAAAGAATAAAAATAAAGAGAAGATGCAGAAAAGAAATGAAAAGAGATGAAAAGAAAAGAATGTAATAAAGAAAAAAAAATGTTCTGTCCTTAATTTACATACTCGAAATCCCCGCGCTTTGATTGGCTAAAGCGCGGGGATTTCTGATTGGCCAGGCGAGCCGCGCTGATTGGCCCGTTTTAGGTCTCCCGCGATTGGCTCACTCCAAGAGCGGGAGACTTGAATTGCTGCCATTGGCTGCGGCCGCCGCAGCAAAAAGGATAAAAGCCGCGGGCTTTTTCCTTTTCGCTGGTTCGGTTCACAACTGTTAAATAAAGAGCTTGAAACGTAGTCACCGACTCCTGGCGTCTTTTTGCGGACACGACACTGGCGACGAGGGTGGGATCCCGACCCTGAACCGAACCCCGTGTCCAACAAGAGCCAGTTTCAGCACCGAAATGGCGAAAATAGCACCGCCCGCCCCCTTCAATCCCGCCACCGAGGACTGGGAATCGTTCTCAGACTGTTTCCGCATGTACCTCGAGTGCACCGGAATGAAGGACGCCCCGGGCCCGCTAAAACGCGCCGTTTTCCTCACCCATTGCGGAACCGAGGTATTCCAGATGGCCAAAGCATTGGCCAAGCCAGCCGACGCAACCGCCATGGACTGGGACGTCCTCGAACCTATCCTGCGGCGCCATTACGCCCCCGAGGTCCCCATCCTGATCCGGCGCAACGAATTTTACCGGCGCGACCAGAAACCAGGCGAAAAACTGAGCGATTTCGTCGCCGAGCTGAGGCGCCTAGGTGGACTCTGCGAATTCGAAGGTCTGAACAGCCTCCTAAGAGACCGATTCGTACTCGGTCTATGGGACCCTGCACTCCAGAGCCGGCTTATGGCTAAGGGCGACATCAGCCCAGCAGACGCCCTTACCGCAGCCGCAGCCGCAGAAGCAACCCGCACTTCCGCTGACAGCATGCGAAAATCTGACGCGAAGAACGGAAACAACAACCCGGCAAGGTCGGCCGACCCAAAAAATGAATCAACCACACACTACGGAGAATTCCAGTCTGCATCCAGCACGTCAGAAGACGAGGAGGACATACATCGCGTGCAGACGGGGCGCGGCGACCAAAGGAATCGAAGAGGTCGTAGGTCGAGGACCAACTGTGCCGGATGCGGCGGCGACCACCCCAGATCAGAATGCCGATTTTTTGACTCTATCTGTAGGCATTGTAAAAAAAGGGGACACATCGCTCGGGTCTGCCGCCAAAAGAAGACTCGCAGCCCTCCCAGATGGGACCAACATGAGCGTAAGAGGGAAAGCCCACCGCCCAGGACCAGAGATCGCCAACCGGACGGACGGTGGGACCGAATCCAGCGACCCTCAAGAGGCGGCGACAGTCGGCGCAAGGAAGAAATCCACCAGACGGTGACCATCGGCCACGCCATCTCCGACGGCACCAGAAAGGTACACGTAGAAGTCCACATTGAAGGCCAACCATGCAAGATGGAGGTGGACTCCGGGTCCTACCTCTCCATGATTGCATGGCATGAGATAAAACAGTTAGTGCCCACCCTCCATAAGAGGAACATAAACGCCCAAAGACTTATTATAAAAGACTACCAGGGAAACCGCATCCCGGTAGTGGGCACCAAGAACTTTAATGTAACTTATAAGGGCCGCACCGAACAACTCCCACTCACAATCGTCGATCGCGACTGCCCAAGCCTGCTGGGTTTACAATGGTTCGCCCCGCTCGACATCGCGCTAACAGGAGTCAACCACGTCGCCGACGACGGCTGGGAACAGCGGCTAGCCCAAGAGTTCCGGGAGGTCTTCGACGGAAGCCTGGGCAAGTACCAGGGGCCCCTTATCTCATTTGACCTAGACCCTAGGGTTCCCCCCAAGCGGCTAAAACCTAGGCGGGTGCCATTCGCCCTAAAACCTAAGATTGACGAGCAGATTGACAAGCTCGTCAAACAGGGGGTGCTACAGCCGATAGACCATGCCCGATGGGAGACCCCTATAGTGACCCCAGTCAAACCAGACGGGTCCGTGAGAATTTGTGGGGACTATAAGGCCACCCTAAATGGCGCGTTGCAACAAAGCGCCTACCCTGTCCCAATCGTGCAACACCTACTGCACTCACTGGGAGGGGGCAGGGTCTTTGCCAAGCTCGACCTCGCCCAAGCATATCAACAGTTGCCGGTCGACGAAAAAACAGCGGAAGCCCAGACCATCGTTACCCATCGGGGGGCCTTCAAGTGCAACCGACTCCAGTTCGGAGTCAGCGTGGCACCAGGCATCTTTCAGAGCCTGATGGAACGTTTACTGCAGGGCATCAAGGGGGTGGTGCCCTATTTTGATGACGTATTAGTGGCGGCGCCAAACGAAGCCGAATTAGAAAACCGACTCAGGGAGGTCTTAACAAAATTTAAAGTAACGGGACTTAAAGTAAAACGAGAAAAATGCCAACTATGCACAGAGCGAGTGGAATTCTTGGGCTACCTTCTAGACCGGCATGGCATTCACCCTACAATTAAAAAAGTAAAAGCCATCAAAGAAGCCCCCACCCCAAGGTCTAAGACGGAACTACAGGCTTTCTTAGGGTTGCTGAATTTTTATAACGTTTTCCTACCCCAAAAGGCTACGGCGGCGGAGCCTTTGCATAGGCTCCTGGATAAGGCGGCAACCTGGACTTGGGGGAGACGAGAGCAAGCCGCCTTCCAAAAAACCAAAGACCTTCTCACCTCCGACGCCGTCCTGATTCAATTCAGCGAAATCTTGCCCTTGGTTGTCACTTGCGACGCATCACCTTTCGGCGTCGGCGCTGTCCTCAGCCATACCCTCCCCGACAAAAGAGAAGCACCCATCGCTTTCTTTTCCAGGACTCTAACTAAACCAGAGCGGAACTATAGCCAGCTGGACAAAGAAGCTTTGGCTATAGTTGCCGCCGTTAAGCGATTCCACGAATACCTTTACGGCCGCCCGTTTACCATTGTGACAGATCATAAGCCATTGCTGGGCATCCTCGCAGGAAACCGAGCCACCCCGAACATTTTATCGCCCCGGATGACAAGGTGGTCCGAGTTCCTGGCAGCCTACAGCTACGAACTGTTACACAAGCCAGGTAAGAAAATTTCGCACGCGGACGCTTTAAGCCGCTCGCCTTTACCAGACTCTGATCCTGACCCAGCACCAACAACAAACACCCTTAACATCGAGAACCTGCCCAACCTACCCATTACCGCGTCAGACATTGCCCGGGAAACTATTAAGGACAGGCGCCTGGCGCGAATTTTACATTGGGTGGAAAAAGGTTGGCCTGAAAGGGACAATGACGAATCCGTTAAGACATTCAGAAACCGCCAGACTGAATTCTCGCTGCTTAAGGGGTGTATTTTGTGGGGTGACAGGGTGGTCATCCCGGACAGGTTGCAAGGGAAGGTCTTAGAGATGTTGCATGAGGGGCATCCTGGCATCGTCAGAACTAAAGCCCTGGCCAAGAGTTACGCTTGGTGGCCAGGGATGGACAAGCAGATAGAGGCATGGGTAGCTAAGTGCCAACGATGCCAGGAGACCAGACCAAGCCCACCCGCAGCACCCATCCTGGAGTGGGAAACACCAAGGGGGCCCTGGTCCAGAATCCATTTAGACTTTGCCGGTCCCACGAATGGGCATACCTTTCTAATAACAGTTGACGCTTACTCCAACTGGTTGGAGGTAAGCGACATGAAATCTACTACCACGGAGGCCGTCATCAAAGAACTTTGCAAACTCTTTGCAACACACGGCCTCCCAGATGTCGTCGTCTCCGACAACAGGCCCCAATTTACATCCCTCGACTTCGAGAGATTCCTGGCGGAGAGGGGCATCCGCCACGCATTAACAGCACCGGCGCATCCGGCGGCGAACGGTAGGGCGGAACGGATGGTTCAATTTACAAAAAAAACCATCCGGAAAATGGACCACGGGGAGATCAATGACAAAATAAATAAACTCCTCTTTATACAACACATCACCCCGAACACCACTACCAACAAAAGCCCAGCCGAGTTACTAATGGGTAGGAAGCTGAGGTCCCCACTCGACAGGTTACACCCAACATATAACCCGGAGCGGCCCCCAGACTCCAGTACAAAATACCGAACATTCGCAACCGGCGACTTAGTGTACGTGAAAAACCTGACGGGAGACCCCCTATGGATCCCAGCCGTCATCACCCAGATCACAGGCCCACGATCATACCGGCTCCAAACCACAGATGGGCGAGCCTGGAAACGGCACATTGACCAGCTCAGGTCACGAACAGCAACAGAACTCAACCCCCAAAAAACGAACCAAGGGGGGAGGGAATACCCGAATAAGCAAACGCAAGAAAAAATAAACCAGCAGTACTTACCGGAGTGCAGCCATCGCGATCCCCCACCGGAGAAGAACCACCTAGCCAGCTCAACCAACTCGGAGAAACCAAGCGGGAGCGGCGAAACCCGTAGCTCAACCAACCCGGAAGGCCCAGGTGGGAGCCACGGAGAAGGAACCGGCCCGATCACCCAACCGGTTCGCACAGAAGAGGGAGCAGCCAAAAACATGACCGCTCCGGACGAAATACAGCTTGCAACTGAGTTGCGCAGGTCAAGTAGGACTAGACGGAGCCCCGCCTACCTACGTGACTACGCAACGTAAGGACTATACCAAGAGGGGAGGGGTGTTCTGTCCTTAATTTACATACTCGAAATCCCCGCGCTTTGATTGGCTAAAGCGCGGGGATTTCTGATTGGCCAGGCGAGCCGCGCTGATTGGCCCGTTTTAGGTCTCCCGCGATTGGCTCACTCCAAGAGCGGGAGACTTGAATCGCTGCCATTGGCCGCGGCCGCCGCAGCGAAAAGGATAAAAGCCGCGGGCTTTTTCCTTTTCGCTGGTTCGGTTCACAACTGTTAAATAAAGAGCTTGAAACGTAGTCACCGACTCCTGGCGTCTTTTTGCGGACACGATAGAAAAGAAATATATAAAGAAGTGATTTATCTCCTTCAGAAGCTAAACAATTTTAATAAATTATCACCTCCTCTTAAAATACAATAAATGATCTCTTCTTTCTCTTTTCTTACCTATAAACAAATCAATGAAGCCTTGTTATTTCAGTCCTGATGTCAGCAAAAGTCCATTAAAGTTACCAGAGATAACAAGATATCTATTTTAACTGTGATCAAATAAATCAACTTTATATTCCTTCCTTTTACTTTATCTTAATATTGAGTCTTATAATGTTGTAGAACTTGATTTCTTTTCATTTTTTTAATTCTCCCTTGTCACAAGATTCTTTAAAACTTCAACAAGCCTCTTTTGTTAATCCAATATAGAAAAATTATCTAGATCGCCTCTTGGTTTCTTCATCATTTTTATTTATTAAGACATCACCCAGTTTCTTTTGTATGTTCAATGTAATATCTTTACTATGGCAATCTTGTACCCTGTGATTTATAAATTCACTTTCAAATCAGCCTCACTCTTATTCTGCCTCCATAACATTTTAGATACAATTTCTCCATAGAGACAGCTGTCCCCGTTGACACTATTAAAATTAACTTCTGAATCTGTTGTTCAAAAATATTCTTCAATATGTGCAATGTTAGAATAGTTTGCTTTGTTCTTTAATTGTAAGTTGAACAGATCTGCCAACATCTGGAAACAGATCTGCCAACATCTAGAAACAAGTAAAGTAATAACTAGCAGTCAGCATGGGTTTGTTAAGAACAGATCATGCCAAACCAATCTTATTTCATTCTTCAACACAGTGACTCAATTAGTAGACCAGCAAAATACTGTGGACATAATATATTTAGATTTCAGCAAGGCATTCGACAAAGTAGACCACAACCTACTTCTTCGTAAGCTAGAAAAAAATAGATAGATAGCACCACAACTAGATGAATTCGCAATTGGCTGGCAAACTATACTCAGCGAATAGTCCTTAATGGGTCTAAGTCTACATGGAGGGGAGTAAGCAGTGAAGTGCCACAAGTCTTAGGCCTAGAACTCTTCAATATCTTCATTAACGACTTAGATGAGGGAATAGAAGGGGAACTTACCAAATTTGCAGATGATACTAAGCTGGCAGGAATAGCTAACACCCATGAAGATAGGCTCAAGATCCAAATGGATCTTGACAGACTAGAACACTGGGGCGTATCTAACAAAATGAAATTCAATGTAGAGAAAAGTAAAGTCCTACACTTAGGCAAGAAAAACCAAAAGTACACATATAGACTGGATGAAACCAGGCACAATAGCAGTAACTGTGAGAGGGATCTTGGAGTCTTAGTGGACAACCAGCTAAATATGAGCCAGCAGTGTGCAGCAGCCGCCAAAAAAGCTAAGTTGTATTAACAGAGGGATAAAATCAAGGTCAAAGGAAGTACTAATACCACTCTATAAAGCCTTAGTAAGACCACACCTGGAGTACTGCATCCAGTTTTGTTCACCACATAATAAAAAAGATGTTGAAACTCCAGCAAAAGTACAAAGAGCAACCAGGATGATTAGGGGACTGGAGGCTAAAACATACAATGAACGGTTGCTGGGACTGGGCTTGGCTAGTCTAGTGAAGAGAAGGACCAGGGGAGACATGGATAGTGGTCTTCCAATATTTGAGGGGCTGCCACAGGGACGAAGGAGTCAAGCTATTTTCTAAAGCACCTGTAGGCCAGACAGGAATAATGGATGGAAACTGAACAAGGAGAGATTTAACCTGGAAATAAGGAGAAACTTTCTCACAGTGAGAACAATCAACCAATGGAACAGCTTGCCCTAGGAATTTGTGGGAGCGCCATCAGTTGAGACTTTCAAGAAGAGATTGGACTGCCATTTGTCGGAAATGGTGTAGGGTCTCCCGCTTGGGCAGGGGGTTGGACTAGATGACCTACAAGGTCCCTTCTAGCTCTGATTATCTGTTATCTGTTATTGTATGTTCTTGTCCTTTAATTATAATCTTTGGTTCCTTCTAGTTACCTCTAGGGTCAAATTTTACAGTCTTATTTTTTTAAAGAAAATCAAGACAAAGTGTTCACCCATGAGAAAGATTCTTTACCGTTCATTCCAAAATAGTATTTTAAATGCATCTATCTTATTCTGTTTGCAACTTTCTAACATCAAAATTATGAACACTCTTTTAGAGTTTATTCCAACAAAATTTATGTTTTCAAACTTATAGTTGAAACTTTCTTTCACTAAGGATTGAAGGAAACTCATCTGATATCTTTAGGCATGCTGATCCAAAAGTACCTAATAACTAATAGCTGAAAATTTCTTGAAGTAGATAGAAAACAAACCATTTGAATTTAGTATCCTTTCAAATGCGCCAACTGTGGCTTGAACAAAATTGTTATTTCCTTGACTCCCAGAGCTCAAAAAACCCCAGAAACTCTATCTTGCAATTGCTTGGATGAAGAACAACTGTCTGGATACTTGTGGGTGATCTTGAGTCCTCTCCTTATCTGGAGAAAATTACTGAAGAACCTGTGTACTGATTTCTGCTTTAGTCCACTGCACTTGCCTATGTTGTTGATTTGCTTAAGATGTTTTGAAGGGATCTTATTCTTTGGCATGGTACAGTGATACTAAGCATAGTAGCCTGTTGATTATTTCAGAAATACTTTTGATATAGAAGTGTCTTTGCTATAAATTATACTGGTTGTGTTGAGAAGGGTTGCATAGTAAAGAACTTTTGATGAAGTTATGAGGTTACCCAGTGTGTTGGACGAGGTAGTATAGGTAGTCTGTTTCAACACAGTGCCTCTTGGCTTGTCATGAGTACATGGCTAGTGTCAGTTGATTTTTCTCTAATTTTGCCACTGTTTTCTCCATGAGGAGTCAGCTGCAACATGCAGTATAATGACTATCACAACCACTATGTAGGGCCAGAAAGATAGAAGACTGGCAGAAGACTGGCAATCTATGAACATCATCTGGAAAACATGATGAAAACTCCTTAATTTTACAATGGGTGAACAAACTCCACCAGTTTTAATTGAGAAATTGAGAAATTTAATTGAGAAATTTCCTTGATTTTAGATCAAGGAAATCTAAAAATGTTAGAGAATTCCTGCAAGTTTGACATTTAGAAAAAGCACTCATCCATAAACACATAGAGAGCCCATTTAACATACCATTTAGCATATAAAACCTATGCTAAAGAAGGAAACAAGTAATACATCCCATCTAACAGCCAACGCCTAGATAAACAAGAAACTACATCAGATAAACAACCTCAGCCAAGGAACCTTCGAAGAGGAAGCTACATCCCCACCAAGACTGGCAGACAAAGTTTGAATATACTGTATAAACTGCCAATAAATCCCATACTCATACTTTATTTATGAGTATTTATTTATGTATTTATTAAATTTATATACTGCCCATATCTCGTGGTTCAAGGCAACTCTCATATAATGATAATGTTACTTTGTCTGGCAGTGAAATGTCTACATGACTACAACTGAGGTCAGAGAGCACCAAAATCTCAACAATTTGAAGGTCTAGTGACACAGACATCAACAAATACTGTATTTCCATGGACAGGCAACATAATCAAACCTTGATTTTAAGCAAATGAAAGTTTCTAAGACCTATCCAGATTCTATATTTTAATTTCCTAGACTATGTTTTATGTTGACTAGATGTGGTTCAGTGATAGATTCCATATCTTTGCAAGGAACATTCTGGGGGATTGTATTTGCTCTCCGCACCTACTTACTTAATCTGATCATATTTTTCCTGACCTTTTACTGCATTTGAGCACTTAATTAGAATCCCTGAGGCAGAACCAGTATCTAAAAGTTAATTTTTGACAAAAGTTCCCTTCTTCAGTCAAAGCTGTATCAGTCCAACATAATTCCTCCCAGGCTATAGAAGCCTTTTCTTATTTCTACAATGTTGATCTTTGATTAATTTTCCCTCATTTGGTTTGTCAATGCCCCTCCTTGCTTCAGAAGAAAAATGCAGAATTTGGACCTGTCTACACACCAACCAACCAATTGGTTATGTGCTATAATTTTGCTGCTTTTGTTCCAGTTGCAGGAATAAACTCAAACACATCAGTGGTACCTTGTAATTTTCAAAACACTTTCTTTATTCTCTGCAAAAAAAAAAAAAAAGACAGCTACTTTTCAACTGTGATCTTAAAGTACTCAGGAATTTCTTGCTTAAAAAATACCTTTATTGTATTGTTGAAAGTAGTAGTTGCATGATACTTAATGGTTTAATTAGAGTTGAGCACTCAGACTTTGTAATACTGGTTTAGTTAGAGTTCACAAGTATTAGTTTTATGAGGCTTTCTATTACTGGTTTCCCCTCCTGCCTATGGCAACTCAAGAGCAGGCCAGGAATGCTTTACAAGTTGACACTTACACAAGTAAGGCAGGGCCATGTGCAGCTGAAGGGTTAAAGGTAGCACAATGTTGCAATTTGAGACTTTAGCCTGAATTGAGATAGTGTTTGACTTCTATTAATAGATTAGCAAGACATCCAAAGTCAGTTTATAAAGGGACTCTAGAGCACTGACATTTATCAAAATGAAACTTGGGTTACTTTCTTATGTAAAATCAGTTAATTTTTGGCACTGCTCAAGTGTGTTAAGTGTTCATTCCACATGGGTCTGAGACCATACACAGAGATCATACTCAATAAATTTGTTGCAACCACAGTATGTGCTGCAATGACTAGAAATAATGTTAGACAATAACAATAATTGAGAAATGCTTCATGTGAAGACCTGTAATCTTTTCAAGAAAGATTGGCCAGGACATAAATGAATACAGTTGATCCTCAACTTGATAACACAATTGACTCTAAATGTTCTATTGTTAAGCAAACCAGTAGTCAAATGTGTTTTGCCTCATTTTACTATATTTCTTGCCACAGTTATTAAGTGAATCTCTGCAGTTTTTAGTAACATGGTTGTTAAGTGAACCTGACTTCCCCATTGACTTTGCTATCAAAAGATTGCAAAAGAAGATCACATGACCCCGGGATACTTCAGTCATCAGTCAAAATATGAGCCAGTTGCCAAGCATCCAAATTCTGATCATGCAACAGAAATTGCTGCAGATGGGTATGCTGCAACAGATGTTAAATATGAAAAAACAGTCATGAGTCACTTTTTTCAGTGCTGCTGTAACTTCAGTCACTAAATAAATTTATTTAGTGACTGAAGTCAAGGACTACCTGCGTAACTCATTAGATAGGCTTCCATGTTCCTCTTCATATAATTTTTCTCTAGAAGAGCTGCAAAAGAAATACAACCATCTGCCAATTTTTCCTAGGATTGGTTAGCTAGGCAATTTTTTAAAAAGTCTTTCATGCATTATGTACTTACAATGGAGACAAAATGAGCATGGGGACAACATGTACCTGGAAGGAAAATGTTCTGTGTTTTCATTTCAGAACAAGGGTCACATCGGGTAAGGTAGCCTCATGGTTTTCAGGTAGTACACAACATTTTACTTATTTATAAGAAGTATTGACCAAAATCTGTAATTCAGCTACAAGTACTCTCTGGACCAATGCAAGATTGCTGCTGGATGCATTAACTATTAACCATTTGAAATATGTACAAGACTTAATGTGCCTTGCCAGTCTATATGTTTTTATCAGAGAAGCTGGTAAGATTCAGAGATTGTAATGAACTGTCTAATAGCCAAAATACATCTTTACAAAACTGATGCCTCCTTAAAGAAATCAAGTCAAATGCTATGGAGTTTTCTATAACTACAAAGTTCTATAGCTACAAATGGAGTTTTCTATCACTACAAAGTCTATGATGTTCCATCTTATCCTTACTACACATAGATAAGATAGCTAAGACTTTATCTACTTGGGGTCCACATGTCTCAGGCCATATAGATAGATGGTTGGTAGGTAGGTAGGTAGATAAATAGATAGATAGATAAATAGATAGATAGATAGACAGACAGAAAGATATAGATACAGATGATATATAGAAATAGGTATAGATATACTGTACATCTAAAAGCATCTGAGCCAATAATATGTTAAATAGTTGTGTGGTACTCAGTGCATCACTTGCAATGATTGCCAATCCTTGAACTGCTCAAGAGCCCTCTTATTTTTCAGATGTTCCTTAAGGTAACAATAAAATCAGAGCCACAAATGAAAGCCTTTTATTTTTCAGAGCAAAAGTTTGATTAAAATATCTGGTCCTTCTCTGCTTCACTTCAGCTGCTATCTGTTGGTTCTGCTAGACTTGAATGCTGTTCTTATTATCCAGGGATCTATAAGCCAATAAATCACTATTCAGACATGATTTTCCAAAACAAAATCACACTATGAATGTTAAACTGTCTCCTAATGCAAGAATGTCAAATTTATCCCCTCAAACCATTGTATTGTGGATAAGCATATTAATAAAGTAATTACTGTCTAAACTCTCTGCATTTCACTGGTTTCAATTCCCCATTGCATCTGTTCAGAGATGGAAGAGATACAGCAATGAATTTAGGACATTTAAAGCTCACTTGTGTCTCTTTCCTTTTCAAAAGAGTATTGGAACAAAAAAAGTTTCTTTTTATTACCTGATGAGTACAACTATTTCTTCCCACTGCTTGATGTGTATAATAACCTGTACAATGTTGATACATATTGCATAATGGCTTTTCATAAATGACATTTTATCAACAGTATGTGTGCCTCTAATAGTTATAGTTTAATGAACCACATTCTCCAAGGTGGGTGAAATTAAATTCATCATAGATTTGAAGACTGCACTGCAGTGAAACTGCTTCTCATTCAGTATGGAATAAATTTGACATTCTGAATATGCAGAAATACAAAAAGGGAAACAGTGTAACCATAGAAACTACCTTTGAGCAGTAGTAAAATACCTACAGAAATGTATTACTAATAAAGGTCACTAAGACAGTCCCAAATGACAGTAATTAATAGTGTTTATATGTATGTGGGATGTATGTGCACATAATATTAAGAAACAGATTAACATATAAATGCAATAGTTTGTGAATCACAATATTTGAAACCATAATTGCAAAATAAAGAAAATCTGACATTTTCATCTGCCAGTATTTAATTCCATTGTTTTTTTTAAAAAAAGATTTATCTTCTCTTACATGCCTGCTAATTTGAATTAGCTGAATATCTGTCTTTGAGAGCTTCTCTATAGAATTCAAATTCATCAGAATCAAGCACACATGCTTGTTTAGCTACTAATCCCACATAATTGAACAATATCTCCTGTTGCATTCCACGTTCCCCTAAATTTCAGGTTTGTAAGAGAATATCTAAAATAAATTCTATAATTTTACTTTGCATCTTTTGCTACTGCTTTTATTTCTTCCATTCTAGATCTTTTTCCTCCCCTCATGTTTCCAAGCATACCAAAGATGCAAATGAAAATAATGATTGCGGCACAATTCTTTTTGTGCAGTTAAGTGTTACTTATTCAGCCTTGTGCATTGAACAAGCATAGCATAGAGAAATATCAATAAAGATACGCACCTAAGCGTATCAGCTCTGAGTTTCTATCTTTTCCCCCCAATCAATGTGAATTTGGAGAATAAAGTTGTGAAGAGCCTCTATGTAGCAAGCATGTTAAATGCTAAAAATTTTAGCATTCCTGGTTTTTTTTTTTCTCTGTGTGGTTAATATTCTGAATGCAGCTGCCTTGAGTTTGCAAATAAACAGAAAAATGGGATATGACTTGAATGGATAAATAAATACAGAGATGGGGGAATCACAAAACAAGCACCACAAATGCAATATTTATAAAATCTCTATCTCTTATTCCATTATACCATTATTATGATATAGAAACCAATTCTGTGGAAGCAATGAAAGAAGTGATACTTTCTCAGAAGTGCCTTCTGCATTTTATGTTCACTTTTCATCTTAGTCAGAAATAAGGATGTAACAACAGCTTTGTCAAAATATCTCCCTTATTTGTAAGAAACTCATTGGATTTTCTGCCTGATGTTGAAAACAAACTTGGGGGTCATCTAGTCCAGTCCCCTGACAAGAAAAAATTTGTCATCATGACCAGTTTGGATGAACTGGCAAATTTGTTTTGGGTATCAAAATGCCAAATAATGAAGGTCAGGATATGAAAGAAAGAAAGTGCTGTATTTTGTAGAGGTTTGTATGTACATATGCAGTAAGAAAGAAAGAGATAATGTTATAGTTTCAAGGATTTTTTTTAAAAAAAATCCTGTAGGCCCCATAGCAGTTTCCATTTCATCATTAATGAAACTAATCTCCCTTATTCATATTTAATAAAATATGGCTCAGTTAAGTATTAATATGACTGAAATACTCACTAATGCATTCTGACTGTAAGTACCATAAAGCCTTCCTGGAATATCCCTACACCGCTGCACAGAGTGACTGAAGGAAAAGAGAGAGAGAGAAAGAGAAATAAATCTCAGAAGAATCACCTTTAGAGAGCAATGTTGCAGTAACAGAACCTGGAACTTATTTTCCACTAGAGGATTCACTGATGAGCTGACCTCAGAATTCAAAATTCACAGTAGAGTTGACAAAATGAAATGAAAACCAATCTGAAAAGTGATTCAGATGAATCTTCATTCAAGGATGAGACAAAAAAATATTCCTGATAGGTTTTGTAAGTATGGCTGCCCGGACACCATAAAAAAGAAAGAGGAAATTAATCATCAAAGGAACCAAGTTCATTCAGTTTGCATATTAGCAATAACAGCAATAGCAGTTAGACTTATATACTGCTTCACAGTGCTTTACAGCAGTGGCCCCAAATCTTTTGGACCCCAGGGACTGGTTCCATGGAGAGAGGTTTTTCCACGGACCAGAAGGGAAAAGGTTTTGCGTGCTACCTGCAATCTGCAAAAAGGGCTTTGCTTGTTTGTGCATCCCTCAGTCAGGTGCTGGTCCACGGACCATGAGTTGGGGACTTCTGCTTTAGAGCCCTCTCTAAATGGTTTACAGAGTCAGCATATTGCTCCCAACAATCTGGGTCCTCATTTTATTCACCTCTGAAGGATGGAAGGCTGAGTCAACCTTGAGCTGAGGTTTGAACTCCTGGTAATTGGCAGAATTAGCCTGCAATACTGCATTCTAACTGGGCAATTAAAGCCAATCTGAAGCATTGGTTAAAGACACTAGGCTAGAAAGTAGTGTTCTCCAAGAATAAATATGTTTAGAACTTTCCAAAGTATAATGTACTGAACTGAACTTAACAAGTATGATTGGACACACAAAGAATTTATCTTGGTGCAAATGCTCTTAGTGTACATAAAAGAAAAGATACATTCGTCAAGAATCATAAGGTACAACACTTAATAGTCATAGGGTATAATAAGCAATCAAATCATACTAGGAAACAGTCAATATAAATCGTAAAGATACAAGTGACAAAGTTATAGTCACAAGTGGGAGGGGATGGGTGATAAGGAGTAATAAGAAGATTAATAGTAGTGCAAACTTTGTAAATAGTTGGACAGTGTTGAGGAAATTATTTGTAAAAGTAAAAGGGTTCAAACCAAACCCAATCCTAAATAATTTTCTTAGCATCAGTATTCAAATGGTTTTCCATTATCTTTTTTTTTTCTGGGATGATTTTCCATTATCTTTTTTTTTTCTGGGATGATTTTTAATTTCCTAGTCTAGTTTATGCTGTATATCTCTGGGATTTTCTAATGATCTTTCATTCAAATACTAACGATGACTGATTCTGCTTAGCTTTCAGGGATCAACCCATGAATGTCTCGATGCTGCCACCTAGGCCTAGATCTAAATACAGTTCTCTATTCACAATGTATACATTGTGGTTTATGTTTAGAAATTGTCATTTTCTAATTGTGCCCATGAAAATTGGGCATCTGTTATGAAAGTATTGATCCCTTATGCAATTTTCAGAAAATAATCCATATTGATCAAGTTTGCACACAAAGCCAGAAAGTTGATTGCCTTTGGCTTAGAAGCACTTCTCAACTCACTTATAATAATTTGATAGCCTGTTTATTTACTTAACACAATATAGATTTCAAAATTCTATTCAACAAACCATTGTTCCAAACAAACAATGGCTTGATGTGACATATAAACCTGGTCAGTAAGATAAAGATGGAAATCAGATGGTTCTTCCTTCCCTCTGGGACACTGTGTTGGACAGTGATAAATTGTCAATTGTTACCTGAAGCATTGTGCTTTGGGCACGTCATTATGCTAATGCTAAAGCAGCATAGTTTTGAAAGAAGTACAACACAAAATATTTCCCTTACTAAAGGGCTTCTTGTTTTGTTTTTAAAAGCCCAGATAGTGGAGATTTAGAAATTGTGTTCCAGGTAAAAACAACAACAACTAACTGACACCAAATAAAGATTAGCAGAAATTCCATGAAGGAAAGGGAAGACTCTCTAAATACATGGAAAATATCGGTAACAGTTGAGTTTCTCTTTCTTTTATATACATGAGTATTCATTACTCATCAGGGAGACTTAACCTCTCTGGCCTCATGTGCAATTAATGATCTGGTTAGAATGACATTCCCTTTAGCAGAGAGTTTGCAGAGTCATGACAAAACACTTCTGGCAAATGATGTGGGAGAAGAACAGATTTTTTTTAAATGGCAAGCTAGGAAATACCTCCAGAAGTTCTATTCCTTCCAACTCTTGTACCAGGAGTATCCATGGGAGGCATTTGTATTTTTTTAAGCATAACAAAGGAGCCTGCTACATCTGGATTGACAGTATATACATGCATGCTCTAATCACTGAGGTGCATGCAAGTTGCATCTGTGTGGTGATAAGAGGTGTATGTGTGTGGGTGGATGAACATGCATTTTCTCTGTGATTTTTTTCTCTTTTTGCATTCCTTTCTGTTTGTTGTGTGTAGGTGGCCACTGGGAAACATATCAGAAGTGCAATATGGTACAAAGTGTGATGTCTCCCTTGGACAATTCCTCTGATTCTTCTTTGGAGGCCAGCTCAAGAGAGGATGAGCTCATTGCTGGCACATCAGGAACTGGTTTAATTAATGATTCTGAACAGCGATGCTTGACAAGGTCCACAGTATTGTCTGGGATGCTACACATTCTCTCCATGAAGGGTTTTCTACTGAGAGGAGACTTCGTGCTATCTGAAGCAGAACATCTAGGTTCTGTAATAGCTTTGTACCATATAATATCAACCTTGATAGCTCTCAAGAGTCTTTTCCCTTGACTTATTCAAAATGGACTGTGGATATTCTCTCTCTCTCTCTCTCTCTCTCTCTCTCTCTCTCTCCCTCCCTCCCTCCTCCCCTCCCTCCCTTCCTCCCCCATCTCTCTAGCATATGCATGTATGTGTATATATTTATTTTCTTTTGAGAGTGGGCATCAGAATTTCATTTTTTTAATGTGTGCCAGTGCATTCACAGAAAAAAAAAGTGACAATAAGGATTATTTCATATTAAATAAATTCTATCACACACTTCAAGGATGAAGAAAAGAGACATCTCTTTGGGGGAACAAGTTTTTGAGACACCATGCTGTATCTCTGCCTTCCTGTTGCAGGTATTTGAATAGTTGGAATTTTCCAATTAATGATAGAAAATGATGACCACCCTCTCCCAGGATTCAGCTTGTAATCTGTGATGACTGTTGTTCCCCCAAAACTAATCTTTATGTCATATGGAGTAATACAACCTTTTCTCAATTCAGGAGATGTCTCCAGTGGGACACCTCTAAGTATTTTGTTTGCTGATGAAATAGAAAGGAACTAGGGAAGTGGGTACTATTGAAATGACAGAATAATTAATTGAATGTTACACCACAGGCACATTTTGTACTCTAAATGAAATACTACAATGGAGACACATAAAATGTTTTAAGTGTTGCAGATAACGACACAGGGAATTTACAGATTTTAAATTAGCTGCAACCTATTATTTGATCGATGACTCCTGTTATTTCATAAAATGTTTCATTTTTCTGGGGAGGAATAACAGAGCAAGCTTAGAGCCATGTATTTGGAAATGAGTCCCACTTTTAAGTTCTTTGTCCCTACCTAAAAGAAAAATGGATTGGGGCTTAAATACTCCATTCCTAGATTTTGAATCAGCTCATGAGCCAATAAAATAAAAAAAATAAAAATTATAGACTAAAGTAATATACTTTAAAATCATTCTATTAGTAAGACAGAAATTTTCAGAATGTCAGAAAAATAGTAATTGTTTAATGGTGCACTATTATTTTCCCAATGCTTTTCACTATTATTTAGAATATCCTTCCTAATCTTACCTGACAGTTTTCTTTTATTCTTTGCTTCTCTACCTCACAGTAATCTGCACAGTTCAGTCTTACTGAATTCAGCTATTAATCTTCGAGGGTAAGTGCTGTTTTAACTATCTTAGCCTTAATCTAAGAAGCCCATCATGTAAAGTGTATGTTTTACTCAAATACAAAAGTCTCCCCTATAGTAAATCACTGTGAGATATAAGCATTTTTTATTAATAGAGTGAAACAGGCAAAATACCTGGTATCAACTAACACAACTTTACACAACTTTATCTTCTACGCAAGATTGCTTTTGCTTCACATTAGAAGCCAAAACTCAAATGAAAGAAAAATAACAATGTTGGAGATGTGTCTTAAGAAACTTACTTGTGGTGTAGACCCCATGAAATCAATGCAATAATTTAATTATCCTGCCTATCATTAAAAACCTTCTTAGAGATCACATCATTAGCAACACATCACTACCTGGGTTATTTTTTTAAACCTTTGTGTTAACTCTATCAATCATTATTAAATCCTGCTGGTGAATTTATAGAGATATTCTGATGACTACTATTAATCAATATGGTTAATGTTCATATTGTTAATTCAATATTTCTCAAGCTTGGCGACTTTAAGATAAGTGGATTTCAACCCCCAAAATTTCCCAGCCAGCATGCTCTCTGGGGAATTCTAGGAGTTTATACATCTTAAAGTTGCCAAGCTTTGGAAATACTGTGTTAAGCAATGGAATAAATATTTGGTTCCCAAAATAAGCACTGTGTGAAGAAATGTATTGTGTTGGAATATTTTTTGCTAATTTGTTTGGATTTTTACATAGTTATGGATAATTCGTTGTTTCAGAATTGTAGATACATTATCATCTTTCAGATAACTAGAGTCCTAAATCATGAAGGGCTTTAAAAGAAAGAACCAGCAGCTTGAATTGTAGCTAATGGAGCTGATATACCAGTAGTGAGATATGGCAATGAAAAATGTCCATTATTATTTGTACTGCTACATTTTAAATCATCTTTTGCATCTAGGTGATCTTCAAAGGCAGCCAGGTAGAGCAAATTGCAATAGTTGGATAATGGAGTGACCCAGGTGTGAATGACTATCTTCAGGGCTTCCCAGTTAAGGAAAGGACACCACTAGCACACATGATATGCCTATGCAAAGTCTCACATAACTGCTACTTACTCTTTGAGCAGTAGCTCTGAATTCAAAACTGAGGCCAAGAGGACCCCTAAGTTTTGCACAATTTCAAATTGAGAAGTGCCACCTTATCAAAGATCAATGACTGAGATATTCCTGCCACAGCCACTCAGTCTTGTCAGAATTGAGAGAGTCTGTTTCTCCTCATTCACACCTGTACTCTTCCAGATTCTGAGTCACCATCTCAACAGCTTTCCTTGCACAACTTAGGGCAGAGAAATGAAGCATACTGATGATACTAAATCCTGAAGTGATGGATGCCCTCACCCAATGGTTTCATGTAGATATTAAACAAGAGAGGGGAGAGGACTAAACCTCACCTTCAATTTTAACCTCATTTTAAACTTCTTTGTGGAACAACCTGATATGACTTCTTGTTTGGGTGCCTTTGGGTCAGTTTTACTCCTGACCCCTGAACTAGTATCTACGAGGGTTTTGTTTTTGTTTTGTTTTTGGGCTGTTGTTGTTTTGAAGTTGTTTGCCATTGCCTTCTTTCCAGGTGTGAGAGACAGTAATTGACCAAGATCAAGCAGGTGGCTTGTTGTCTCAGACAGGACTAGAACTCACAATCTCCCCATTTCTATTCTGGTTCTTAACCACCGTGCCAAACTCTCTCATCACTTCAAGAACTTAAAAAACTAGCCCATCTCTTTGAAGCTTGGTACAATAACATTTGTAAATATCAGTTTATCAGCTGTTTGATTTATCTTTTTCAAATCGGCAAAACTGACTCATCAATTTCCTTGCTGACACTTTTCATGAGATTAGTCATTTATTGAAAGATTATGAAATTTAAAAAGTTATGTTAGGATACAAGTACAGACTGCAGGTTGTGAGGAAAAAATAAATTGGGAACTAGCTGCTATGTGCCTTTCAAAATATGGGGTATTTTTCTTCATCAAAATAAAGATTACCTCTGATACAGTGCTTCTAGTAACATTCTCAAAGGTTGCTATAGCAACTCTTGCAATGTAAATTAGCATCAAGCTTTATCACAAGATTTTTCAGATTGCTGGGTTTTAGGGACAAAACAGAGAATACCAACCAAAGTAAAAATAAGCTATAGGATAACCTAAAGGGATCAGTTAATAGTCAATGGTTACCTATTGGTGACTAGACATTATGGAGTTATTTTAACTGCTATATCTATAGATTCAACAATAAAATGTTATTATAGTTGTAAGCTTATGCTTTTAGTTCCTTAAGTATTTCCAGACTCTGAATAAAGGCCCTTTTAAAATAGCCTTTAAAAAAAACTATTTGCCATTACTTGAAATAAAAATATTAAATGTTGCAAATATAGTTATAAGGTTATAAAAAGACTATTTCAGCCAATTTTCTTTGACTTGTACAGATGTAGTAGAAAATTAATTCGTCACAATTTCCCCTTTTTATTGAAACCATTATGTGAGAGTGTAGGGTGCATACGTCTCTTCAAATACTGCTGAACTACGGTTCCTAGGATTTCTCAGAGTTGATTCTGTTTCATGAAAATTATGGGTTTTAATTCAGAACTTCTGGATGGCCAAATTTGTTCCATCTTCCTAAATATGCCTTTTTTAGTTAAAAAGCATGTCTGTTTTACCCATGATACAGATTCTACTGCTGTCAAAGAAAAGCTAACAATTATAAACAGCCTAATCAAGGAACTACCCAGACCATTCCCTCCAACATTGACAGGGGAAGTTACTAGTATATAAAATGAGAGCAAGACCACTCCCTTGTAGCACTGATGAAGTTACGTAGTTTGGTAATGAAACATCTGCAAGAAAACATCCAAGCTCAGAGACCACCAAGGATTCCACAGTTCAACCCTGAGCTACAAATATTCTCCTCAAAGAAAAGAAAATGGAGTGATTCACACGTGCCTTGAAAATGAGGTCTATAGAGATACCATGTCCATAGATACAAAACTAGAATTTGCTTTTGAATAAAACTTACTTTTGATTTTGTACCTAGTTTGCATGATTGGTTTCCAATGCTAGTCTCTTCCTGTAGAGCCCTAGCATCAGTTCTCCTCATAATCACACTAAGACTTCTTTCAATTTTGCTGCATTTCTTCTGAAAGTTCAAAGAGGTAGTTTCCATTGGCAGGAATCCCTGCCTTATCTCACCTCTCATCTGCTCTGAGAACTCCCTCCCCATCCTTCCTGACCAGTCTTGTGAGCTTTGTTGCTCCCTCACACAGTGCAGTGGTGGGATTCAAAAAAATTTTACTACCGGTTCTGTGAGTATGGCTTGATGGGCATGGCAGGGGAAGGATACAGTAAAATCTCCATTCCCACCCCACTTCAGGGGAAGGATACTATAAAATCCCAATGCCCTCCCCACCCCACTAACCTGCTTTCCAGCTCCATTCTCCTGTGCAGGGCAATAAAAGAAGACCCAGCCGATTTGGCTCTTGGGAGGCAGATGGGGCGGGGCCTGTCAGAGGTGGTATTTACCGGTTGTCCAAACTACTCAAAATTTCCACTACTAGTTCTCCAGAACTGGTCAGAACCTGCTGAATACCACCTCTGACACAGTGTCTAGCATACATCTAAACCAGGAGTGCCAAATTCATGTCCTCACAGTGACATCACGCAACATATTGTAACTTTTTCCCCCTTCACTAAACCGGGCATGGATGTGGCCAGTGTGTGACTCATCCAGCTTGTGGGTCAGGATTTTGACAGTCCTGATCTAAACAATTCAACTTAAATTGTTTGCAGGAAACTGGTTTTCCCAAGTATTTATTTCCAAGCAATTTCAGATGTAAGCAACTGATGTCCTCTATTTGCAGAAGTATGTACAAACTCTGGCTTTTTTTTTTTTTTTTTTTGCTACGACAGGACATAATGCAAAGGCTAAGCAATACTACTTAAATATTTAAGTCAGCAAATCAGAAAACACAACAGTACAATTTTCCAATCCAACTGTTGTTCTGTAAAGATTTGTCCCTCACTTTTTTCTCCCCTGTAACAATGCTTTAATAATGTAACTTACATAATTTGCCCAGTTTCTGGGCTCTCTGCAAGAAAAGAGTATTTTGAAAGGGAACAGTGCTCCCAGGTGATCAAATGTAGGAACTGCTTGAATCCTAAAATGAAGGGAGTCTCACTGTAAAGATAAGGAAACAAGATCAAATTTGAGGAAATTATGGCATATATGAGGTAAGAAGAGATTCGAAAATAATCTGCCACAGATTGAAAGGCTGGTCCTGTCAGAGCATCTAAGGCAATAAGGAATAAAGTCCTTTAATATTAGCATACAACTTTGTGTAATTGAAATCTGTGCAGAAAATCATGCATCTGTGAGAGAAAGAGAGAGAGAGATTCCTTAGAATGGCTGAGGAAAGGTAAATGCTTGTGAAAATGAAGGCAATTATGTTAAAGAAAGAGTATGCCCTGATATAAACTTTCTTTTATGTAATTACCTTCATTTGTGTTTTAAAAAGCTACATCAGGAAACTGTTTCTAATGAAAAATAACTTGACAGAAATACAGTATATGTTAAAAAAGAATTTACCTAGGAAATTTAATAATGGAAGCTTGCATATAAAAATAACATACAGTGCAGAAAATCATGATTAGGAGGAGGGGCAGGAGGAGTGGGAGAAGGAGGTTTAAGGTGAGAAGAATAAGGAGATTTAAGGTGAAAGGGGAAGATATGGATGTCCAGTCCTATGATTTATTCATATTGACTGATTCCCCCATCATCAGAATGAGACATCATACATTTTTGGAACATCAGTCTATGCTATCCTCACCAACTTGTATTTTTTATCCTAAATATTTGCTTTTAAAAAGAAAAACAAAAAAAATGAGAATCTAACCTACAGCCATCAAACAATTTAATCAGAAAGATATACCAAGGTGTTTCTCCGATAGTTTTATTTATAATGCTAAAATTACTGGTGCTGGAGTATGAAATTTGGCTTCAGTTTGGAGCCATAGCAGGAGAAGTGGTTTGGGGCAAAATATGAATTATTATGACATGTTCAGAAATTGTTTCTTTATTGTTGAGATAGTCTAAGGCAAGCAAATTGTACTAAGCAGCTGGAATGTCATCAGTCTGCAATCAAAATTTCCAAGCTTGTAGTTGAAATTCTGTTCAGTTTCTACTTTAATCTCCTGTCTTTTTATTGAAGTTGTTGAAGTTTTATATTTTGTAGTAGGGTTTTAGTGGCAATTTTTGTGTTGTGGGAGAAGCTGTGAGCAATGTTCATTTTCAACAGAATGATGATTATTCTGTTAAGAAGAGATTATGGCTCAATCATTGTAGTAAGATTTATTTGTTTGAAAAAGAAAAATAATCCTTTCATAGTCAAAGATATACTTTTTAAACAAATGTTTAGTCAAAATTCCAAAAGGTTGCTTTGTCAGTCAAGAAGCTTGAGTATGATTGCAACAATACGAGAAAAAAACATGTCCTAATCTCACGTGAAGAAATGCCATTCATTGAGAATCAATCAACTAGCATTCAGAAAACCTGTCTGAATTAACTGAACATTCTGTTACATGTGTTATGTGAATATAGAACAATAATATGTGGAAATCATGCACCTATCACTTAAAATCTCCAGAAAAAAACATTTTGGAGAGAGCAGATTCCCATAATTGATTTCATCACTAAAGCCAAATGATGCAAACTGAGACCAGGAAAAATGAACATAACCCAAATGGTTAAGACTATGTGCTTGCAAAAAGTAATCTAATGTGAACAGGTTGTTTACCTGCCATCTACTAGGCATGAAGGAAAGCAGAACTGAATCTTGGGGAAGGAAGGATTAAACAATTAAGGGGGGGGGAGCATCAGGTGATTAGACAGTTTCAAGAAAGAGAGAAACATGAAGCGGGGAAATCAAAATAATTCTGCCTTGATTTTATTAAGTACAAAATGGGATTTTGTTTAGTATAGTATTGTTTAATATAAAAGAGAAGCTTTGATAGGTTTTAAACCTACCTACCTACCTACCTAAAGCCACTTTCAGTCCCAACAGACATCAGTACTTTTGGCCATCATTTTGCTTGGTATGTGTGCTTTTTATGTTATGCTTTTAAATCCGTTTGCTTGAGTTACTAGTAAAGCTTAAAATATCTTTATTTACCAGTGTGTTAATTGTCTCTGGATTCAAAGGAACCAATTGCCTGGGCACCTGATCATTGCTTGACCTTTGGCAAAACAGCGAGAGAATGGAAACTAAAGGCTAAAGGAATTTCCATTCCCAGTCATTAATACCAGCACCATCAAATGTGAACTACAGTTACAATTACGATGCTCAAGGTAAGCATTAAACTGGTGGTAATGTCCACATCAAAAGGAGAAAGTGGTTTTACTTAATGTACATTTACATTTAATTCAATTCTATGATCATATGTTTATTAATTTCCCCAATTAATCACATCAAACACTACAATTTAATATCAACTTTTAGAGGATTCTAAGGGCTTATCATCCTATTTTGGAGGCTTCTTGCATCCCTGAGCACTCAATTGTGGATCTGGATTTGGATAAGAAATGGTTGTAAATTTAAATTAATCCTATCCGTTTCATAATTTCTTGTTTCACATCTTCAGCAATTATGATATTCAGGCCTGTTTCTGCTTGCATCAACAAGCTCCTGTAATTATAAGTTACTGGATTGTAACTATTTGGTTCATCATATTAGCAGATTTTGTCCTTTTGAAGGGTCTTATCTGCCACATTATGTGTACAAATTATTTTCAGTAGATAGTTCATGACCTTATAAATAAAACATGATCAAGCAGATTCTCTTATTAGATGAAAAAGTAAGCCTTCACACTAGCTCATAAATATCTTTGTCATTATAATAGCTATAATCCACAATCAAAATCAGCCAGTGTTAATTTGGGATGTACATATTTTGGTGCACATTTTGGTATCTTGCTTCTTATATATAAAAGTTTTTGCCTGTCTTTAAATAGAGCTGTTCCTTTATGTTCACAGTTGGGTCTCAGTAACTTTTGGGTTCCAATATCTTCTATAGTAGATTCATGTAAAATACCTGTTGCAGATTTTTTTCTGGGGGAAGAGAACCTGAGTTGGCTGTCCACTATCAAATGATCAATTTTCTTCTCTTTCTTAGCCATCATCTTCAAAGAAGATAGTTTTATTTATGTGTACGTGTGTACCTTTGAATTAGTCTTGATTCTTGAATATTCCAAATGTCTCTGTAGTTCTCTTGGAAGCAGTTTTTATTTTCCTTCTTCTTAGGGCTGAGAATATCTGGTCCAAGGTCACTTAATTGGCTTTGTACCTAAGGGAAAACTAGAACTCACAGTTTCCCAGTTTCTAGTCTATTTCTTTAATGACTATATCCTCTCTGCCCCTCCCTCTATCTCTAACAGCATGGGAGAGTGAATTATACAGATAGTCCTCAGTTTATAACCACAACTGAACCCAAAACTTCCATCACTAAGGGATGCATTTGTTGTATAAATTGTGTCCAATTTTACAACCTTTTTACCAGGGTTGTTAAGCAAATCATATGATTCTTACCTGAATCCTGCTTCTTTGTTTGACTTTGCTGGTCTGAACCTCTTGGGAAAGTCTCAAATGAAAATCATGTGATCCTGGAATGCTACTACCTTTGTAAATATGAGCTGGTTGTGAAGTACCTGAATTTTGATGCTGTGACTATGGGATGGCTGTGAGGGTTATAATTGCGAGAATCAATTGTAAATTATTATTTTTCAGTGCCATCATAACCTCAAATCGATGTTAAATGAATTATGATAAGCCGAGGATTGCCTATGTCATGTTATTTTGATTGATTCTATAAATGCCTTCCTGCAACACCACAAAGATTTGGATATGTCCTAAAGCTACTATTTTGAATGTAATAATCTAAAATGCAATAATCCATGGGTTTACTTAACAGTTGAGGTGTGAACCCCATAAAATAACATCTTTTAACAGAATAACAGAGTTGGAAGGGACTTTGTAGGTCATTTAGTCCAAACCCCCTCCCAAGCAGAACCATTTCTGAAAGATGGCAGCCCAGACTCTTCTTGAAAGCTTCCAATGGTGAAGGTCACACAACTTCTGAAGGCAAGCTGTTCCATTAGTTGACTATGTAGGTTCTGATACCTAATAAGGATAAAACTAGTCCTTTACTATCTACTGGTGGTCAACATTGCTGCAAGGGAGCCCTCTGGACCCTGTTCTTTGTGTCATCTATATTAGTCTATTCGATAAAGTATCATTTTCGTTCAGCTAACAGAATTGTTTAAAGCATCATTGTCTGGGATTCATTAAAAATCTGCTTGCATTTTGGTCTACTGCAGTTTCTATTTTTCTTCTCCCCACACAATGTCCTCCAACCCCCTCCACCCTCAAAAGTAGAACAAGTACCACACTGTTGCTGGAACACTTAATCAGATAAGTATTGAAAGGAAATTGTGATTTGTATGATAACTGTTCCACTTTTAAAAGAATTGGGCAAAGAGAATATTTATCCTTTACTGCAGGGATTTATGGATTTCCTACCTGGCTTTCTGCACAAGCTAAATTTAAATCCTTCTGAACAATGAATGCTTGAAAAGGACTGAACATTTTGGACTACTGGGAGGTATGGTTTTCCTATTAGTAGCCTGACACATTCCCAGCCAATCATTATAAATAGCTTTGAATATGTCTCTTAACTTGTGCAGAAAGGACAAATACGTGCTGAGCCAATGAACTCTGAACTTCATGCTCCCGAAAATGTGCTGAAGAAACAGTTGCCATAGTTGGTTATAATATCATCACAATGCCAAAGCTTGGCAATTTATTTCTAAACTGAGTCCTGCTGATTAGACTATATGGTTATGTCAATGAGGATTGATTCATTATTCCATTTTCCACCCACTTTATTGTTCATGAATGTACAAAGCAATGTACAGTATATACACATGTCCCCACCTCCTGATTTCCCACAGCAACAATACCATCAGGTCATATCAAAGAGGGCTCCAGGTCTGAAGTATGCTCAGCCAGTTTTCACACTTAGGGAACAACTGCAATTCACATCTCCTGGTTTCTAAGGATTAAGGTGCTTACCACATTATGGCATTAGTTTTTGAAATCTAGAGACCACGTCAACAAATACGCAATGTGTGCTTTGAGCACATTAATGTAGCAGCCAAAAAAGCCAATGCAATCCTAAGCTGAATTAACTTAGGGATACAATCAAGATCAAGGGAGGTACTAATACCACTCTATAAAAACTTAGTGCAACCACACCTAGAGTACTATATCCAGTTTTGGTCACCACACTATAAAAAACATGTTGAGACTCTATAAAAAGTTCAGAGAAGAGCAACCAGAATGGGGATTGGAGGTTAAAGCATATACGAAGAACGATTACAGGAACTGGGCATGGCTAGTCTAGTGAAGAGAAGGACCAGGGAAGACATGATAGTAGTGTTCCAATATTTGAGGGGCTACTACAGAGCGGAAGGGGTCAAGCTATTTTCCAAAGCACATGAAGGCCAGACAAGGAATAATGGATGGAAACTGAACAAGGAGACATTCAACCTGGATATAAGGAGAAATTTTCTGACAGTGAGAACAATCAACCAATGGAACAGAAGTTGCCTTTGGAAGTTGTAGGAGCTTTATCACTTGAGACTTTCAAGAAGAGATTGGACTGCCATTGATGAAATAGTGTAGGTTCTCTTGCCTGGGCAGGGAGTTGGACTAGATGACCTACAAGATCCCTTCCAACTCTGTTAATCTGTTACAGAATTGTTAGATGATGGTAATGTCTTGATCAGAGAACAGATCTGTTAGTTACTAGTAAGCCTCTTTTTTCTTCTAGGCATCATGTCTTTTCATAAATAATATCAGAAAGGCTTTTATCAGAATATCATAATTTACATAATTCTAAAGCTCTAGTGAAATAAATACAAACACTGTTTCCTGATGGTTAGAACTAGAACAGAATTGATTCACCAGCCTATATTTTTCACAACAGTCAAATTAAATCCTTTCTGAAATTCCATTTCTCCCTTAGAATCAAGAGTACAGCTGAGTCTAATCTATGCCTCTAATACAAAACAGAAACCATTTAAAAAACTACTTTATTTTACTTAAATATCAAATAGATCAAATTCCGTAGGTTCACATCAGAATTCATCTATAAAAATGTGTCTAGCCTTGACTCTAGAAATGTTGCATTCCTTTTTCCTTCATAGTGATAAAGTATCATTTCCGTTCAGCTAACAGAATTGTTTAAAGCAGTTTTTTTATTTAACTTTCTAAGAGTACCTCTGAGAGAAACATGGATCATCTCTGCAGGGAACTGAACTTTATATAATTACAATGCATGGTACTTTGCCTATTACTTAAACAAAGCTAAATCTGTTTCCATACTGCAGAAAATATTTGGCTTTTGAATCTGAAAATGGTTCTGAGAAACTTAAGGAGGTGGCAGAGTTCAGTTCAAAGAAATGATCTCTGAAATGAATAACAATAGCAGCTTAGATATAAGTTTGCTTACATCTTCATTTTTTTCAATAATTCGTATTACAGCAAGAAAGACAAATCTAATTTCCTTTCCCTGCAATCTTTTATTTCTGTTACTTATCCAGGCAGAATCCACCAGTAGTGTCATCCAATGAGAACCAAGCACAGGGAAAAGCAAAGGGCATAATATAATTGAAATTGGGGAGTAGGGAGAGATGACAAGTAATTATGATGTTATCAGAGGGATGGTCATTTATCCACATGTCCTACTCTTCTAAAGCTACTCTTCCAACTTAAGAGACACAGCCCCAAGTATCCCTACTACCATTGAGACCATGTTGCCAATAAAGGAGAATATTTGTAGCTCAGGATTGAAATAAGGAGTCCTTGGTGCTATCTGAGCTTGGTTGTTTTCTTGCAGATGTTTCATTAACCAAACTAGGTAAGATTATCAATGTGCTGATGATGTTACCTAGTTTGAAGCATCTGCAAGAAAACAACCAAGTTCAGACAGCACCAAGGACCCTCCTGAGACCACATTGGTCTTTAGTTTCCATATATCCTCCCCAGTTTCTGCTTCAGGCCCTGGTAATTCTCCAGTTTCTCATACTTCTTCTTCTTCTTCCTGAGATTGCTGTCCCATAGATCCCTATCGGGAGGCTCCCATTCTGGTGGGGAAGGACTTAGGTGCATTCTTTAGTTTATAGCCATTTTCTTGGTGCTTATCATCCTGTACTTTGATTTACCTTCTTGGGAATGTAAGGGGGGTGGCCCATCTGTTTTCTCTCAATTCTGAAGCCTCCATCAAGAGACACCTGAGAACAACTTCTTATCACCTTCTCAGCTGTGATTCTCAAAAAAAAAACCCTTCACACCTGTGGATTGGCTTATTCAACATGGACTGAGGGGTGAGGTTTCTACCTAATTTATCCTTAGTGAATTGTGTGGGAATCTTCAAATCCTGCTTCCTTTGTCCTGCAATCCATTTCTTTCAATAAAAGGTTCCTTTTGAAATGCTAATTGTTTCAAGAGTTTTACATTCTTGAATCGAGAGGAGAGGCAGGCCCTTACAGGTGCTGTCACTTGGCACCACTGCATCTATCACCATCACTATCTTTTGGTTCTTGTTTATTTCCATGATGTCTGGATAGTATCTGTCTATCTGTCTTGATCTGAATATTTGAACCCATGGAGATTGCTGGTTCCTTTTCCTCAACACCAATATTGTAATTAGGCAATAATAATGTCTGAGCAAGACTCTATCATTCAAAGACACCTTCAACCTTCTAGTCTTGAGGTTTAACAGTTTGCAGTATGGTTTTCAAAGCCATATCAGTGTGGGAGGTTCTTTTATTTGTGCTGTTTCTGGAGCCTTTAGTCTTAACCTCAGATAACAATAGCAGCACAAGTAACACAGCTCCTGTCATGCTAACAATCTTTTCATACTGTACAGTGTCAGCTGGTAGGCTTCAAATGTTCTGGTCCTTTGCATAAGATATAAGAGGAAACATGTTATCCTTCTAAGATATGAGCCTCACAGAAAGACAGTTGTAAAGGAAACCAAGAAGAGCACATCACCACACAATCCAAGTGTTCTGCTTTCTCTGGGTGAAGATCTTTTGTCATGAGGTAAACCGCAATAAGCTTAGGACAAGATGGAGTTTTCAGCTTCCTGAACATATCTGATATGTTATATTTTGGGGCAAAAAGTGCAAACAAAACAAAGCTAGTATTTTTCATGCCTCATTAGGCCACAAAATAAATATGGGATTACACTTACCCCAAAGGATCAATGACGTTGTCACAGATAACCAACTATATATGTAACATGAATGCATATGAATAACCTCTGGGAGAAGAAGTCATTCTGCATCCCACAAACACAGTTTCATTTTTCAGTTTTTGCTGAAAAATATTTTTCTGAAAACAGTTTTTGCTGTTTTTCCCTAATCCACATTCTGAGCAGCCACATGTAAACAGAACATGCCTGTTGGCATCATGAAATACTTAAAAGATATAGAGAGATCTAAACAGAAAAAAAAAACCCTCTCTTGACATTTTATTCAGTGGCAACGTGTTTAAGGCTGCTAGTGTCATTTGCCTGAAGCTTTAGGAAGAACATATCTAAACAGTGCAATAACACTATCTACTTTTGTCATGTCCTGTCCTATCCTATCCATAGCTAATCAAGTAACAGACTTACTGATTTTAGTTTAGCCTACAGTCTATTCACAAATTGTTCAAAGTTCCAACTGTCCTACCAGCGGGTTGCTTATGACCCAGATTCAAAGTTCCAGTGGTTATGTACACCCCTCCCATGATCACCTAAACCTACTTTGAGTGCTTGGCAATCAGGCCATATTTATAGCCATTTGCAGCATCCCAATCACATGACTATGCTTTCACAATGGTTTTGCTAAAACCTGGAATTTATTTCTGCATCCATCATGAAGGAGTGGTTCATTTACAATTGCAGCATTTAATTAATCATCACCAAAAAAAGTCTGTAAAACTAAATGAGTCATAAGATCTACCTGTTTTACCCCTATCAGGAATTGTGATCTTGATGAGCAGGCTCCCATGTATATATAAATGGGTCTATTTGCTTATTTCTTAGTTTTATGTTCCCCGCTTTTCTCCATGAACTCCAAACAAGTTATCTGGGCAGATTGTTTTATCAAATTCTCACAACCCTCTCCCTTTGAGAATGATTATGTTGTGTATACATAAAGATTAATAAAGTGTGAGCTTGAAGTAAGTGCAGGGTTCTGGCCCTGCACTTCTGATTGGCTGTTAAGTGGCCGGACCGGATTGGCCCGTTCCGGGGAATCCGATTGGCCCTTAACAGAGAGTTCCTATTGGTTACAAGAGCTAGCGCTCCTAGCTCGTTATTGGTTAAAAGTTACAGGGTTTGCCTATATAAGGCGGGTTTAACTGCTATTGAATTGAGGAAGTCACAATGTAAATAAAGAGCTGAAGTTCACCGTTTAGAGGCTTGTCTCCATTCTTTCTCGCCCATGCTCAAAACATAACACTGGCGACGAAGGTGGGATGTGGAGATACCTGAACCAACGAAACTTCGAAGAACACTGAGCACGTGACAGACGACGCCAACAACGGAACCATGTTCGGCGGCATCGTACCACCCGCGCCGTTCGATCCAGTACAGGAGGACTGGGACTCCTACATGGATCGCTTCCAAATGTTCTTAGAAACCAACAACTTAAAGGACGCCACACCAGGAAAGAAACGGGCGGTGTTCCTAACGATTTGCGGTCCAACCGTATTTAAGATGGCTAAAGCACTAGCCAAACCCCGAGAAGTGAAGGCCATGGATTGGGATGACCTCGAACCTCTCCTACAAGATCACTATGCCCCGACCGTGCCTACGCTCGTGAGACACCACGAGTTTTATCAGAGGAGCCAGCGAAAGGGAGAAAGTGTGGCCGACTTCATAGCAGACCTCCGAAAATTTGGGAGGCCTCTGCGGATTCACCGATTCAGAAGAAGCACTAAGAGATCGCATAGTTCTGGGACAAGATGCACCAGGCATCCAAAGCAAGCTGATGGCGAAAGGCGACATCAGCCTTGCCGATGCCATCGCCGATGCTACGGCAGCAGAAGCAACCAGGAAGTCGGCTGCACAACTACGCCGAAACCGCGCTCCAGTACCACCACCGGCCAGCGACGTCTCACCTAGTTCAGAAGGGCAGCTTGCGACAACACACCACGAGGACCTCTCTTCGTCATCAGACAGTGATGAAGAAGGGGTCCATCGACTGCGGTCCGACCGGAACCATCACCCGAAGCCCTTACGCCCTTGCGCTGGCTGTGGAGCCAACCATGCCAGGTCCGAATGCAAATTCCACGACGCACTCTGCCATGAGTGCGGGAAACGAGGCCACATCAGACAGGTCTGCCGCAGCTTGCCAGGACCCAACCAGGCCTCAAAAGGGGCTAACTATCGCCAATCGACAGGAAACCGTCCTGTACGGCGAGAGCCAGTAAACCACTCCTACAGAAATCGAGCTTTGCAGAGAGAAGAGGCTCACCATACTATCACTATCGGTCATGCCACAGCCTTGGACACTAAGAAAATCCGAGTCACGGTAGCCATCGAGAACCAGCCTTGCCACATGGAGGTCGACTCGGGATCGTCCCTCTCGATGGTGTCCTGTAAGACCCTCAAGCAACTCATCCCCACAATTCAATGCCAAGATCTCCGCTCCCAACGCCTCATCCTCAAGGACTACCAAGGGAATCGAATCCCTGTCGTCGGTTCCTGCCGAGTCCGAGTCGCCTTCAAGAAGCACACAGCATACTTACCTTTAACGGTCATCGATAGAGATAGGCCTAGCCTACTAGGCCTCCAATGGTTCACACCACTCGGCATTGAAATGGCCGGCATAAACCGAGTCAGCGGTGGTGACTGGGAGGAAGACCTTATCTATGAGTTCAGGGACGTCTTCGCGGACAGTTTAGGCGAGTACAAGGGGACCCCGATTTCATTCAGTCTAGATCCAAAAATAGCTCCCATTTGCCTAAAGCTCCATCGAGTTCCGTTTGCCTTAAAATCGAAAATCAACAAACTGATAGCTCAGGGGGTGTTAGAGCCCATTGATCACTCCCCTTGGGAAACCCCTATTGTAACACCCATTAAGCCAGACGGGTCAATCCGAATTTGTGGGGACTACCGGGCCACTTTGAACCACACCCTGCAGCAGAACGTGTATCCAGTTCCGGTGGTGCAGCATCTCCTCCACTCCCTGGGGGGCGGGAAAGTCTTTGCTAAATTAGATTTAGCTCAGGCATATCAGCAATTACCAGTAGATGAAAAAACGGCACAGGCCCAAGCTATTGTAATGCACCGAGGTGCCTTTAAATGTACCCGGCTTCAATTCAGAGTTAGTGTAGCCCCGGGGAATTTTCAGAGCCTTATGGAAAGGTTATTGCAAGGAATTAAGGGCGTGGTCCCCTATTTTGACGATGTATTAATTGCAGCCCCTACAAAAAAAATCTTACAGGACCGGTTAAAATTAGTCCTAAAAAAATTCCAAGAGGCCGGTCTTAAAGTTAAAAAAAACAAATTTAAATTGTGTACTGACAGTGTTGAGTTTTTAGGGTACCTGATTGATAGCCAGGGCATTCACCCTTCCAAAAGTAAACTAAAAGTGATAAAAAACGCTCCCAGGCCACGAAACAAGGCCGATCTCCAGGCCTCATCAATTTTTATAATGTATTTTTGCCGCACAAAGCAACGGTCACTGAACCGTTACACCGGTTATTAGATAAAAAAGCAAATTGGCTATGGGGTTACCGTGAAGAACAGGTGTTCCGAAATGTTAAAAAACTGCTCACTTCTGACTCTGTACTCATGCAGTATAACGAGACCTTGCCGTTAATTATAACCTGTGATGCATCGCCTTTCAGGGTGGGCGCCATTTTGAGCCATGTATTGCCTAATGGGAACAAAGCCCCTGTTGCATATTTTTCAAAGACTCTTTCAAAAACTGAGCGAAACTATGGACAAATCGATAAAGAAGCCCTCGCAATTGTCTCAGCTGTGAAAAGATTCCACGAATATGTGTATGGCCGGGCTTTTACTATTGTGACTGACCACAAACCATTATTGGGGATAATAGCCGGAGATAAGCCCACTCCCTACATATTATACCCTAGGATGACCCGATGGTCAGAATTCTTAGCTGCTTATAACTATCGGCTGCAATACCGCCCGGGGAAGGCCATTCCCCACGCCGACGCATTGAGCCGAGCACCGCTTCCAGAGACTCTCGACGATCCTGCACCAACGATAACCACGTTGCAAATCGAGGCACTCAACTCGCCGCCACTAACCGCCTGAGATATCATGAGAGAAACCAAACGCGACCACATGCTAGCACGAGTCCTAAGCTGGGTAGAATGCGGATGACCATTGGACCAGCTATCAGATGACTTCACACCATTCAAGACTCGACAAACTGAGCTCTTCTCCCAGAAAGGCTGTGTCATCTGGGGCGATAGAGTCGTTATCCCAGAATGACTCCAGAAAGCGCTGCTGAGAACCTTGCATGATGGCCACCCCGGCATCGTGCGAATGAAAGCCCTTGCGCGAAGCTACTCATGGTGGCCGGGCATTGACAAGCAAATCGAACAGTGGGTTAAAGCTTGTCCCAAATGCCAAGAAGTCAGCAACGCCCCACCAAAAGCCATGCCTACTGAATGGGAGACACCATGTGGACCCTGGTCCCGAATTTACCTGGACTTCGCGGGGCCAACCAAAGGCCACACCTTCCTGCTTACCATCGACGCCTACTCGAATTGGCTCAAAATCCATCGCATGACGACTACGACCTCCGAGGCAGTTATCAAAATCTTAAACAGACTCTTTGCAACCCACGGATTACCAGACGTCCTGGTATCCGATAACGGCCCTCAATTTACCGCACTAGCGTTCGAGCAGTACCTCACTGACCGCAGCATTCACCATGCGCTCACCTCGCCTGCGCACCCTGCGACCAATGGCAAAGCAGAACGCATGATCCAATTTGTGAAGAAAACCTTGCAGAAGGTAGACTACGACAACATTGACGACAAGGTCAATCAAATCGTCTTCTTGCAACACATCACCCCACATAGCATCACCAACAAAACTCCCGCTGAACTGCTAATGGGACAGAAGCTCCGCTCCCACCTCAACTGGTTGCACCCAGCTTATGAACCAGAGAAACCACTAGGATCCAGTGGCTGCTGTCCTACCTTCCAGGTAGGAGACTTGGTATATGCTAAAAACCTATCAGGCGACCCGTTGTGGGTGGAAGCGACAGTAGTACGTATAACCGGCCCCAGATCCTACCTTGTACAATGCCTTGACGATAAACTTTGGAAATGTCATATCGATCAATTACGATCGCGGCTTCCAGCAACCAGTCCAAAAACCCCCTATGACCAAACTGAGGGGGGGAGGTACGGAAGAAGATGAATTCCTAGAAAACCCATGCAAAGGAAACGATGGTTTGATAGAAACTCAGGAAGCGGAGCCGGAGGGAGAAATGGTTGCACCTCAGGGAATTGCAGAGAATGTGGGCAACGACGTAGAAGTGAACTCTGAACCAGAAACAGCCCCACTGCCAAACAACGATCTACCTCAGCGTGATTGCAGCCAGCTGATACAACGGAAATCAAAGAGACTAATAAAACAACCCTCCTACCTAAGGGACTATGTAACTGCGCCCTGCAAATAAGAAGCCAGGGGGAAGGGTTGTTGTGTATGCATAAAGATCAATAAAGTGTGAGCTTGAAGTAAGTGCAGGGTTCTGGCCCTGCACTTCTGATTGGCTGTTAAGCGGCCGGACCGGATTGGCCCATCCCGGGGAATCCGATTGGCCCTTAACAGAGAGTTCCTATTGGTTATAAGAGCTAGCGATCCTAGCTTGTTATTGGTTAAAAGTTACAGGGTTTGCCTATATAAGGCGGGTTTAACTGCTATTGAATTGAAGAAGTCACAATGTAAATAAAGAGCTGAAGTTCACCGTTCAGAGGCTTGTCTCCATTCTTTCTCGCCCATGCTCAAAACATAACAGATTGTATGATAGTTACCCCTGTGTAACTAGGGATTAGCTCACACCTAGGTCTCAGCAGGCATCCAATTTCTTAACTGCTACATTCAACTGATTCCCTTTCACAATGTTAAAGAATACAAGACTACTACTTAATTTCATGACATTCAAAACCAGCCATTTTGGATTTTGACTCTCTTCTGCTAATAATGAATTAATGAAGTCATCGTATAAAATGGCCATTATTTGGATTACATCACAATGTCACTTTGCTTTGTTGGCTGGTTTTTGCTTTTGTTTCTGAATTTTGGCTTTATTTTACAGATTATTTATTCTGCTTTGAGGATGCTTAATATCACAGGCATGATATTCCCCTCTGAAAAAAAAATCTGAAAAGTAGCCAGGGATGCAGGGGTTACCTAAGCACCCGCCGCGGTCCGTGCAGCGCCCGGTGGGAATTAAATTGCCAACGCCCCCTTTAAGCTTTAGCAGAGTAAAGTAATCAAAAGTGATTTTTTCAAGGTGAGTCTGCATGATAGTTTTATTATTTGACAAAAAATAATAATAAAAAGCACCATGAGAATGCTTTTGGGCAAAGGATTTCACATTTAAAAAATAAAACAAACAAACAAAAATAACAAACAAACCCTGCTTAACAGACAGAAAAACAGCCACAATGCTTCATCTCTAATTGGACTTTTTCTTTGTTCCCTTTCCTTTGATCAGCATTGCTTCTCTATGCTTCTTTCTAGCTAGTTGAGCTGATAGCATAACTTTGAGTCTGGCCTGTCTTTTGGCTACAGTTGTCTTCCTCTTCAGTTCCAGATTGGCCCTCTTTGCTGCAAGCTTCTGTTTTATTGTCTTCAGTTCTTCCATGTACAATTTATGTGCCCTTCTCATATTTCTTACAAGACTTGGATTCACTGGGTCATGTTCAAGGTCCTTCCTTTGATACTGCTGTACAACAGACTTCCCTGAAGCCTTCAATTAGTATTTAACACTTTGAAGAGCATCAAATGTCCTTATGCCAAGGCGAGATGTCTTGGAAGTTATAATGTTACCCATTAGGCTGAAAGAACTCTCAACTTGGGGTCCATGGAAGCAGCTCATGATTTCTTTCATCATCTTGAAGAGGCAAGGATTCAGGGGAATTTTTTATTAAATGAACATTGTTTTCGCTCTCCGGAGGGAGCTGCAGCCATCTGGCTCTTTCCACACCTCCACATCCCTGGAAAACCTCTGCCCCCTCCCCCGCCTCTCAGGAAGTGAAGCTGCTCTACCTGGGCAATTGGACCTCCAGAAGTTTTTCTTTAAAGCCCCTTCTCGATTCATGGAGGACCGTGGGGTTGCTCTGATGCACGTCGGTTTCCCCTACCGACGGGTCCTCCTTTTGTGCGGAGGGCTGCAGAGAAAGGTGCTCGCCCAAGACAATCTCTCCCTCTCTCTCCCTGCAAGGTCAACGTCTGCGCTGTGGAGGAGAGGGCAGGAGATTCCTCCTGCTTGCTGAGAGGTGAGGAAGCCACGGCTCGCCCAGCGAGATTTGGGAACGAGGGGCAGGAGGAGGCACGCACACACCCGTGGCTCACTTTCCAGCTCTGCCCAGCCTTTACGGCTCTGGTGCGGCCCCGGCGGGCAGCAAGCACCTCCCCACCGGACCCTCCGCTCATCCTGCCAGGGCCATGCCAGAGCCGCAAGGGCTGGGCAGAGCTGGGAAAGTGAGCTGCGGGTGTCTGCGTGCCTCCTCCTGCCCCTCGTTCCCAAATCTCGCTGGGTGAGCCACGGCTTCCTCAATGAAAACTATTCTTGCCAAAAAAATAACATGCAACTGATCACAGGATTATTTGTTTTCTATGATATATGGAAATTATAAATTCATCATGGTGCCCAGTGGACATATGTCCAAACACATTTTATTATTTTAGCAAGAGTGTTATAAGTTCCAACTTAAATTCATGTTCACCTATTAGAAAGAAGGAAGAACAGATTTCTTGATTAATAAAATGCTCATGAAAGGAGATCTGAGTATGTTTTGAAAAAGAAGGAATAAAGCAGGAGGAACCTCTCGGCAAGCAGGAGGAACCTCCTGCCCTGTCCTCCGCAGCGCAGACCTTGCGGGGAGAGAGAGGGAGAGATCCTCTCGGGCGAGCGCCTTCGCCTACAGCCCTCCGCACGAAAGGAGGACCCGCCAGTAGGGGAAACCGAACCGCGGAGGCGGGAAGGATAGGCTGGCGGGTGCTAACCTCGCTCGTTCTCCCCGCATCGGGCTAAGGGTGGATTCCGCTGCGAGCAGCTCAGACCCCAGGGCACCTTCTGCCTTCTCCTCCTGGAGCAGCCCAGCCTCGCCTTTCTCTGTTCTCCCCCTCCCCAAACCCGGACTAATTCCAAGCCTCTGGAGTGCAACGAGCATTCAAACCCACTTTGCAACAAGGTTCGCTTCCTTCTTGCATTCGCTCCAGCATCTCCACTGCCCGCCCCGCGCGCGCTCTTTCGGGGCTGGCCAAAAGAGACCCAGCGCCGCGTGCCAAGAAATCGCACACACACACCAACACCCTTCCTTTCCAGCTGAGGGTGTGGATCAGCTCCGGAGCTGGGCAGCTGCTTCCCTGCTCCTGACTCAAGGGGCCTCCGAGGGGAGAGGAAGGAGGGGGTGCGATGAAAAATCAGAATTCCGATTTTAATCGGAAGAATATCATGTATGATATCATATGCATTATAATTGTATCTGAAGCTAAGGATGGGATCTAATCAGAGATTATCAGCTTTTGATCCAGGGTTACCCTTTGCTTAATTCTCCCCCATTTAAGAATTTAAGACTGCTAAAATCTGCTTACTGAATGTTTATCATATTCTAGTGAGATCTTTTTTCCTTTACACTCACAGGAAACTTCAGCATGATATTTATTTATGCTACTTTTTCAATCTTGTCATTAATTACTGAAGACATATTTACCACAAATCAGTCACAATTTCGGTGCATTGTGCCCCCAACCGCATCTCCAAAAACCCAAAAAATATCAATGTGAAAAATAGTTCAATGGACCTTTAAAAAAAAAGAGGTCTGAATAAAATAAGAGGCACGTGCCAAAGATAAAACTAACTCTCTCGTTAAAACATCTAACAAGCTGGCAAGAGAAAAAGAAGTCAGAAGAAAGTGATCCTTCCCAAATTGGCAGAAGGCAACTTGGCAAAATGTTTCATAGTTAGGATGTGCTGTTTCTAAAAAGAACTCATGTCAAATCTAAATATAGTTGACCAAGAGAAAAATGTAGTTGCTGATTAGATATAAAACTAATGATACAAATAAAAATTAGCACTTCCATTTTAAAAAAAATGGATTATTATCTAGAATATATTCAGGACACATTTTATTTACTGTTTTATATACTACGAAATGGTATATGTCTGTTGCTATTATTATTTGAAATTATATAGGTTTTAGTGCTAGCTATCAGCTTGGCTTGCTTCAAAAAGGGTTGGATTTTATCATAAGTGGTGGACTTGTGCTAAAAATTGAGCAGAAATATATAGATGGTTAGAAAAGATAAGAGGGAAACATGTAGAGTTTAAACCTGATGTGTTTTTATTAGTGATGATATCAGAAAATTTTGATAAGTATATATATATATATAGTATTACATATTTTAACAGCAGTGAGGATTATCTTTGCACAATAATGGAAAGGTGAAGAAACATCACAAGATAAAGAGATAATTAAGAAGATACTAGACTGTGCAGAAATGGATAGACTTGCATTGAAAATCAAACAGAAAGAAGAAACAGAATATTATCGAACATGGAACTTATTTTACCAGTGGGTGGAAAAAATGGGGTGGAGAGTAAGAATGGCATTTGTACTGTTAAGTAAATTAAACACCCAGCCAACATGATGTTTATTAAGCACTAAGAAATGTAATTAATATAAAATTAATAAAATTTCATTTCAAAAAGGGTTGGACCAATCCATGAGGTTCGATGGCTGAATAGCTTCATTGGTTATTCAGATGGCAATCTGACTTCCTCTGCTTCTGAAGTCCATTTCCTAAGGGATAAGTAGGCTTCCTTATGCAATGTCAATTCATAAAGCATTCCTGGCTTGCTCTCGAGTTGCCATAAGAAGGAGACAGGGAGAGATCTGATGGAGCAGTTCGTTGCTATGACCAGAAGCACATTCCACGCATACCTTTCTCCAGATTATGTCTCAAGTTACCAGTGTTTTCCACAGCCCGGAAAGTGCTTCGTTGGAAAATGTGGTTTATGACACACCCTGGGAGGAGGAGAAAACAGGGTCATAGTGAGCAGTAAATTACATAGGGCAGAGCCGACTGCACTTGGGAAAGTGCCAGTGTTGCTCCTAATAAATAATTGGATTTCTTTTGAAACTTGGCTTGAGGTTCATGAATTAATTAGAGCATCCATTGGAACCCTAACATGAAGTTAGTTGACCACTCTGGGTACAAGCTGTTGGATTAGATGGGCCAGAGGTTCACTCCAACAAAAGTTTGTATTTATATGTTCTAAATTAAATTCATTCCAAGCTCAGTTCTTGGTGATATAATGTGCCTATCCATATAATTTTCTTAAGAAGACTTTGAATAGAGGTCACATTTCCTTCTTCCCCAATATTTCTCCACTCCCATTGTAACCTTCAGCCCTGAGATTTTCTGATATTATTTAAATACTAACTGCAACTAACCCTGCTTAGGTTTTTGACATTAGCTAAAGATGAGCTGATAATCAAGCATATTATTTTAGCAGTACAATTTGACTGAGGGAATAAGCAAACAATCAAAAACTTCCCAAATGATTTAAATTTTTCTTAACTTGTGTTGCCTCAACTTTTCTTTATTTTTATTCTCACACATTTGAAACACCCTTCATTTTACAATTCTCCATCTTGAAATCTTAGGCATACAAACTCTCAACTGATGTTTTATAAAAAGTCATGGATCTGCTAGATAATTATTAGGGGAGTGGACTAAGGAAGATCTGGTTCAGAAACATCTCAGAGCTAAACAGAGCAAAATTTGAACCTATTTTAAAATGACAATCAAAGTTCCCCCTAACATTAACTATACCAGTACAAAATAATTAGGGTTTTATAGAAACTTCCGGTTTGCGTGGCTTCGGGGCAGCAGGAATTCGCGACAGCTCGCGATTCCTGCTGTGCTAGCCGTCGAGGTACCCCCGATCCAGATGGGTCAGGGGGATATGGCTGCCCTGTAGGGACAGCTGAAGAGAGAGGGGAGTCGGATAGGGAGGTGGGGGTGTCGCAGACCCCCCCCTTCTCCGGGAAAACCCCTTTTTCCCAAGGCGGTGGAGCGGCGGTCAGCAATGGCCGCCATGAAGAAGCCAGCAACCGGGTAAGAACTGTGCTGGAGGAAGTGTGAAGAGTGAAAGTTCTGTCTGAGCCGGGTCAAGTAACACCTTTTAAATTGCCTGGAATTGAGCTGCTTGAATTGCTGGAGGATACATTGTATCCCTAAGAAGAGCGAAAAGCGGCGAAGCTGTTAAAGGGAACTTTTTTTTTTTTACTCTCCCACCCCACGGAAAAAGCAGAAATATTTGGATATATTAGACATTGAAAGTGGATTGCTTTGAAAGCTGAAGCTAAGAGACAAAGGGATTTTTGGACATTGAAAAATTTAAGAAATTGGAAAATCTCTGCTGGAGGTATGGATTTCTGATTATTTAAAATTGTCATTGCAAGTGGGAAGGGAGAAAAAAAATTGGAGCAGAAGCTGAAAAAGGAGGAGATTGTCTAGAACGTCTTGGTGGATCCCAAAAGAAGATATATGGTAATTGGACCTCTTTGATTAAAAATTAATCCAGAAAGAGAAAGAGAAGAAGGAAGAAAAGTATTAACTTTTGGAATTTTTTTTTTTTTTAATTGCTTTTGATTATCTTTGATTAAAAATACTTGTGGTTGTTTTGGAAAAAGTTTCCCTTTTTATAATGGCATCGTTTGTGGATGAACTAGAGATTGAATATCAAAAATATAAAAAAGAAGATACTTTGGGCGCTTTGTTTCAATTCTTAGAAATGGCGTTATGTTCTTTTGAAAAGTTGATTACGCAGCAGAAGGACTGGGACAAGGAAGAAGAGGAAGAAGAAGCCATTTTTGATGAACAATGGGTCCATTCCGGAGAGGAGGAGAAAAAGGATAAGAAAAAGGGGATTTTAAGAATTATAAAAACAACCAAAAGAGAGAAAAATGAGCGAAAAGATGGAGGCAAGGTTAGAAAGCAAAGGAAAAGGAGTAAGAAAAGCGAAGGGAAAAAGCAAAGGGGTAGAAAGGGCAAGGAGAAGAATAAGCAAGAGAGAAAGGGGGGGAGGAGAAGCCTTAATGGGGGGAAGCAAGACCTAAAGAAAAAAAAGTTTATTTAGAGACAATGGGTGAATTTAATTTAGATTAAAAGAGGGATTCTGGAGGGTATATAAGAGTGTGTTTTTATATGTATATTTAGAATATAAAATTTATTATGTAATTTTAGAATCTTTTAAACAGAATCCCAAGAAAGATTGCTATATGTAGTATTTCTAAGTTAGGGTAATGAGTTATAGATGTTACTCCAATTGGTGTACAGGAGAAGTATAGTAAAAGAAAAAAAAGATGAATGGATAATTGGAAATAAAACAGACAAAGAATGTTGTTGAAAATGGTAATAAGATATGGAAGGATATATATGCTTTTTTTTTTTTTTTTGGATTTTGTATATTGATAAAAGGCAATAAAATTTTAATTAATAAATAATTTGGATGGAAAAGAGAAGTAGGGATAAGATATGAAGTTAATATTATATGAAATATTGATATTATAATCTGGAAATGTTATGCCTTATTGGTTTTTTATTATTATTTTTTCTTAGAAAAGAATTTATAAGCTGTTATGCCTTGATTCTTTGTGCATTGTTCTTATAAAACTGATAAAAATGGTTTTTATATATATATATAAAAAAGAAAATGATAATAAGATATGGAAGGAGATATGGGTTGAATATGATGTTTGAATTTGTATCTGTGTAAAGAGTTTTAACCCGGGAACAGACAACCTTCAGAAAAGATCTTTTAGTTTTGTTTATGTTTTGTGTTTGTATGTTTGTGTATTGTGTTTATGGTAAAACTAACAAAATTTGTTTTTTATAAAAAAAAAAAAGGAAAAAAGAATCAATAAAACCTTGGAGGAATGTTAGACGAGAATAATTTAAACAAGCCAGAAAGAAAAGAATATGATGACTATAAAATGGATAAATATGGAAGAGAAATGAAATTGAATAGGAGTAAAGAGAAATAATGAGAAATTTGCTGAAAGATATTTGTGTGTCCATATGGAGATGGGATAAATTGGAATTATGCTGTATAAAAATAATGTTTTGTTTGACTTGTAAGGATTTACAATGTTAAGAGGTTTTATGTGTTTATGTATTTAATGGTTAATGATGTGTTGTTTTATCTTTAAAATTAATAAAAATTTGTTTCAAAAAAAAATAATAATAATTAGGGTTTTATAAATCTGCGTTTTCTTCTTGGCAAATTAAGCTGGCTGGTAAAGCCCCAGGAAATTGATATTATCCTATATATTTCTATCAGAAACAGTGGTGCTATTCGACAGGTTCAGCCCCGTTCTGCTGAGCCAGTAGCAGCGATGAGCAGCAGAGACTAAACCAGTTACTCTGTCGCTCTGCTGTTGGGCCCACCCGTCCACCTGGGCTCCCATACTCACCTTTAGTCTCTGAATCTGAAGTGCAGCTGCTTTTTGCAGCACAGAAGAGTGCTGCGCAGCAGCTGCTGAAGTGACCGGGATCATGCAGGCTTGCAGGAGGTGAGTTAGAATGCCTCTGCACCTCCAAAATGCCTCTGCACCTGTGCACAGTATGCGTTTTGCACATGCATGCATGCAAAGTGTGTGCACACACACAAAGCACGCCCACCAAGCCACACCCACCGGTGGTTAAAATATTTGAATCCCACCACTGATTAGAAGCCATTCAGTTCACTCAGGAAAGGGAGAAAGTTGGATTTGCTTCGGAATCTAATGCACCTATAGACCTTTGTGTTCTTACTCTGTATACCTGCATCTTATTGAAAGCTGCTGTTTGTACGGCTTTCCCTTCCTTTATTGTCAGAACTAATCAGCTATTTTGTTTTAAATTCTTGTCACCTAATGCATAGCGACAATGACTTCCATTCTGTTGGAAATGTACCTTCAACAGCACTTCAGCATCTCATAAATGCTGGCAACAAGGGGCAGTGGATAGAAACAAAGAATAATGCTACATTCTGTTTTCAGGTTTCCTTTTTCCTGGCTTTTCTCTATGAGAGTGTTAAGTTACCAGGTCACTTAATGTCTGTGGAGATTCTCAGCATCCAGGTCATGGTTGTCCCAAAAGTGCTTTTTTTAAAAAGGCAACTAGACTTTCTTTGTTTTTTTCCTTGAAGACATTTCAAATGTCATCCAAGAAGCTGGTAGGATTTATATTCCTTGCAGTCATCTGGTTATTAATACTCTGAAGGTCAATTATTAGCTCTCTGAGAGCTTTTGATGCAACTTGAGAGTTTATCTGTGCACTTAGGGTCATCTGCAAATGGGTGTGGAACCTTCTTGGAACTACTACTTGGAACTGAAAGGACTGAAATGGAAGATAGGTGGTGTTGTACTCCTTGCCTTCTGTTGACAGGGGATTTTTCCATTTTAATTTAGATGGCCTCTTTTACCCCTCTTTCAAACCAGTGGTCCTCTCTATCCAGAATGTGGACTTTGCTGTCTTCAGAAAAATGACTTTTGTCTTTTGAATGCAGATGGACTGCTGAATCTTTTTCCTGGTGGATTTATTTTCCCATGCTGTGCCATGCGTTTGTGAAGTGTTGTTTTGTTTCTCCAAACAAAAAAGAAATCATTGTGTTCAGGCACATACACATAACCTTTTGCTCTGTGATTGTTATCAGGCAAGATGTAGTTTGCTAGGTATTTACGATCTGCCTATCTCTATGATATATTTCCTTAACCAAATGTTATCTTTGTTCTAGTCATAAAGTTTGTTCCACTAATCATTGTTTAGATTCTATTCTCAGGAATGCTCCTATCCATACTCTAATGTTACCTCCTCCAACACATTATAAATATTAGTGTTTAAGTTTTGTAACTTATACAATTACACCATTTCAGGAAAATATTGGCTAGGTAGAGAAACAACAAAGAAAACTTCGATGGATGATGAAAAGTGATGTTATTTAATTACACATATAAAGCCACGCAAATTCAATTAGAACCTCTTTATAATTACTTGAACTCATGCTGAGAAAAAGGAAGCATTAGTGGAGGAGATAAACAACCCCATGGAGAGCAAAAAATCTAGGAGATTCTGTACAAGGAAAATATTGGTTGTATGCTATTTCATTTAGTGATAATGGTAAACTACAGCAAAATCTATGGGAAGGCAGCAAAATAGCCATCAGCACTACAAAGGTTGAGTTACAGACTCTCTACTGCAAAGTCAGGCAAATTATTGACAGTGAAAGGTCTGGAAACTGGAACTGGAACTGAGATCTGCGCTTCTCCTAAGTCTAGAAAGCTACAGGGAAGAATCATCTTTTCAAGTTTCTCGAACAATCAGCAGAGAGACCAAAAAAATGAAGTCAAGAAGCCAAGAAGACTCTGATGTCAATGTCTTCAGAGACATTTTGAAGTTGTCACTTCAGATATAAATGCCGTCCAGATAATATGATCGACTGATTGGTTCAGTTTCTATGGCTGCCCATTTCAATGAATGATTCTCGGCAGTTTACAATTCCAATGAATTCTAATTGCAATGATAGTGAAGACATAGAGTCACAGGGCTTGGAAGTCCAAGGGCCTTCAAACTTGACAAGTTTAAGACTTGTGGACTTCAACTCCCACAATTCCTGAGCTAACATGACTGGAGGAGGAATTCTGGGAACTGGAAGTCCGCAAATCTTAAAGCTGTCAAGTTTGAAGATCCCTGTTCTAGTCCAACCACCTGCTCATGGCAGGAGTCTTTATACCATCCCAGAACAATGGTTTTCCAATCTTTCTTGAACAATGAAGCACCCACAAATCCAGGAGTTAAGCTGTTTCATTGAGTAATCATTCTCACTGTCTGGAAATTCCTCCTTATTTCAAGGCAGGATATCCCTCTGAGAAGCTTCTGCTCATTACTTTTTGTCCTGCTCTCAGGTGCTGTGGAGAGTAAATCAATGCTCTGTGACAGCCTTACTTTAAATGAAGTACCTTCCCTAAGCTTAGATTCATGAACATAAAGTAATGAATTACAGACAGTTTAGACTGTATATTTCATTTACACAGTCATATTATAAATAGATGCTCCTAAATTTTGAAGTTTTGTCTAAAAATTAGCTCTGCCATGAGGCCAAATGAGGTGGATGCCCACAAGGACAATTGTTGGAAATTGAGAGTGGTAACAATATGTAGAAGACAGAACTTTGATTTTGCAATCAATGCTGTACCCCTTAAACTATTCTACTGCCTTGTGAGAACCATCTGTATGGTGCAGGTCAGTGGTGGGATTCTTCTTTCTTTTTTTTTACTATCGGTTCTGTGGGCATGGCTTGCTGGGCATGGCAGGGGAAGGATACTTTAAAATCTCCAGTCAGAGGTGGTATTTGCCAGTTTTCTCAACTACTCAAAATTTCCGCTACTGGCACTCCAGAACTGGTCAGAACCTACTGAATACCACCTCCTGTACAGGTATATATTTATATATGCATATAGAAAGTGTATATGTGTGTTATGTATGTGCTTGGGTAAATAGACACTTTCTCTTGAAGAGCAGGCAACAGAATTTCATTTTAATATGGACCAGTATGCTCACAGTAAAAAAAAAATGACAATAAACATTATCTCATTTCATCTTTTATCCTGAGGTAAGATTTAACTGCTGGGATAATGCAATATGTTTGGAGATCAGAATGGAGCAACTTGAAAATGTCCCTAGCCCTAACCTTCACCCTTATCTTCTATTATGAGCCACAGTGGCACAATGGTTAAAGTGCAGTACTGCAGGCTACTTCTGCTGACTGCCAGCTGACTGCAATTTGGCAGTTCAAATGTCATCAAGGTTGATTCAGCCTTCCATCCTTCCAAGATGGGTAAAATGAGGACCCAGATTTTGGAGGGGCAATATGCTGACTCTGTAAACTGCTTAGGGAGGGCTGTAGCAAAGCATAGTAAAGCAGCATATAATTCTAAATATTAGTGTTAAGTGCTATTATCCAAACAGCGGCTCATCCAGTTGGATTTGTATTCAGATGAACACTGTGTTTGTAAATGTTTCAATTTTCCTGCAGGTAGTAAATAAGTCCATTAGTGCTACAGTCCTATACAGAGTTATCTAGGAGTGAATTTTACTGAATTTAGTGAAGTTTTCTTCTCAAAAGTATGCAAAGGACTTCAGACTTAAACAAGGTTTAAGAATGCTAGCTATTCTACTATCACTTCATACTGGATGCTAGTCAGTGGTGAGATTCAAATTGTTTTACCACCAATTCAGTGGGCGTGGCTTGGTGGGCATGCTTTGCCTAACGCTGGCACACAGCTTTCCCCACACCAGCTGAGGCCTGCAGTGCCAATCAGCTGAGAGGATCAAGAAGAGAAAAGTGTAGGGGCGGGAGGGAGGGCCAATCCTGCATTTTTCTCTTCTTTTTCCTCTCAGCTGATTGTTGAGGATTTTTTCCTCCTCTCAGCTGATCATTGGCTTTTTTTTACTACTGGTTAGGCCAAACCGGTCTGAACCGGTAGCACACTACCACTGATGCTAATATTTTGTAAACCTTCTTCACACACTAGGGTTCTTCACTATGTTCCACTCTGGCAAATAGATATGCTGTCATAGCAGTTCACTATCAACAAGCAGTTTTACAATTTTAGTTTAATGTGTAATACTTAGCATTGCTCTACCTCATGTAACTACTGATTTTGGAATTAATTTGGCTTGCCGCATAGAATATAATAGGCATGGGAGAACTACTTCATAGTTTCAAAGTTCAAAGGTAGTAATTAAATCAGGTTAAAATATAATGGGAATCTGAATTACCTACTGCAATGTTTCTTAAACTTGGCAATTTTAAGATGTTCTGGACTTCAACTCCCAGAATTCTTCGGCTAGTGTGCTATAACTAGGCATTTCCCCATTTCCTCACCACTGTTGCATGGATTCAGTTTTGTTTGTGAAATATGAAAATATTTTCTATCATATACTAATGTGGCAGATAAAGAGCCTTGTAGGATTGGATGTCATACTGTGCAATTTAATGTTGTTCCCTTTAATCTAAGAAGCTAACAGACTGGGTGAATTATTGCTAGCAATATTACATCCTTGCTGGTAGTGAGCCATTCAAATGTGTAGGGAGGGATATAATCTGAATCATTTACATCAATATCTGAAGCATTTCTTTAGTACAAACACTCTTGTTAAAAGCTCATTTGAGCTACTTTGAATAAAGATTATGATAAATTCTCTAATGACTTTACCAGTCATGGCAAGTAAAAGAACCGGGGGAAATATGGAAAATAAGTGAATCCGGTTTAGGGATGCTTTTTTTGCCCAGATTTCCATTCTGGAAATCAAGTTTTGTTGATAAGGCAAATGCTCATTCCCACCCACATCAATATATATTTTATTATTTATGTATTGATTTCAGAGGTGGTATTCAGTAGGTTCTGACCTGTTCTAGAGAACTGGTAGCAGAAATTTTGAGTAGTTTGGAGAACCAGCAAATATCATCTCTGACTGGAGATTTTACAATATTCTTCCCCTGCCATGCTCACCAAATCACATCCACGGAATCGGTAGTAAAAAAAAATTGAATCCCACCACTGATTGGATTATATACTGCAATTCATACATGACTCAAAACAACTAGGGTCAAAGTAGCTTATAGCCACTTATAAGAATAAATCAACTTTCACACACAAAAAAAACCCAGCCTCATCCTTCCTGATAATACAGAGCAACAGCTACATCCAGTCTTGAGGAGGACAACACTTTCATCCATTATCTAGGTTAGGACTTTCTGAAAATGTGAGGTTGGATCATTTTCCAAAAAAAAAAAAAAAACCAAAACAGAACCAAACACAATAAGTAGGAACTAAACTCTTCCTAAGGAAAAAGACATCTGAAGAAGTGGCATAGCAACTTAGAAGGGTACTGGCCTATGGTACCCAAAGGAGAACATCATTTTCTTCTTGGAGGAGTAAAAAATGAAATAAGTAAAATAGCTATGCAGGTAGTCCTTGCTTTACAATTTATTTAGTGACAGTTCTAAGTTATACAGCACTGAATAAAGTTACTTACAACCAATCCTTGCCTCTTCTCCTTCTGTCCTGGCCACTTTTTACAGAGGCACGATTAAGGGTTTTAACAAACTGCATCACTGTTTGTTTAGGTGGCAGCGGTGCCTCAGATAGAAAGTCCATACAGAGAGTGGTAAGGGCAGTCAAGAAGATTATAGGAAGCTTGCTTCCTATTATTTAAGATACTGCTTATAAGTGCTATATGTTTAGAGCTCAAAGCATTGTTAGAGGCCCCACACACCCACTTCACAGTCTATTTCTGTTGCTCCCCTCTGGGAAGAGGTTTTGAAGTATTTCTAGCAGTGGCTAAGATGCTGAGCTTGTTGATCAGAAAGGTCAGAAGTTTGGTGGTTCAAATCCCTAGAGTGAGCTCCTGTTACTTGTCCCAGCTTCTGCTAGCCTAGCAGTTCAAAAGCATGTAAAAACGCAAGAAGAAAAATAGGGACCACTTTGGTAGGAAAGTTACAGCATTCCATATGCCTTTGGCATTTAGTCATGCCAGCCACATGACCACGGAGACATCTGCAGACAGTGCTGGCTCTTTGGCTTTGTAATGGAGATGAGCACTGCCGCCTAGAGCTGGAAACGATCAGCATGTATGTATGAGGGGGACCTTTTTACCTAAGTGTAGGTCCTTTCTTTTCTCACCACTGAACTGCATAGGCCTCAAGAATACTAGAAATCAAAGATATTTCCTGGTCCTGGTCCAATGTTTTATGAGGGCATGCTAGTTGTCCTCAATTAATTGACAACCTGGCCTATTTTAAGCAAGTTTACAGAGTAACTGCTTAGAGTACTGGGCTGGTGGAAGAGTCAAGTAATGAACTGAAGATTCCATCTATCTTCTCTTTTTCTCTATTTATATTCTCTTAACTTTGAAATCTTACAAAAATAAATGTCCCACAAAAAGGATTTGGATGCAATGAAAGTAAATAGTTGTCTAATGGTCTCAGAAAATGAACAGATTCTGGCATTCAAGTGTATTCCATATATTCTACTGAATATCCACCTGAGAGGAATGGTTTATTATCTCTCTTTTCGTATAGGCTATAATCCCACAACTTGCTTAAGATGGTTATCAAATTAATCAAATTTTTGGGTTCCCACACTACATTTAATTTTAAGATATGTACAGGATTCAACACACTAAGCCAAGAAAACAGCTAATCACTAGCCAGACATAACTTGTAGAAATGCAGTTGCTACAATTTTAATTCGAAAAGCATGCCATATGAACATACAAAATATGTAATAACTTTAAAAGAGTAAATAGCACTAGACTGAAAGTGTGACAGCATCCTTCTTCATTTTAAACTCAACAATTCAGTGAAAAGCATGCATAATGTCAACTCTGAAACTGGATTACTGAGGCCATTTTGGGGTCTTCAGTGCTGCCACAATGGTGCTGAGGGATAGGGAGGGGGGAATAGAGATATCCGGAGTTTTGTAGTCAAAACAAAATAGCTTCCCCTAAGAACCAAGCACATTCTGACAGATGGCTGAAAAGAGGAGGAGTGAAGTTTCCTAACAACCGGACAGCACCTTGATTGGACCATGTGACTGATTGTTTGGGAAAGGGGGAAAACAGCCTGAACCCCTCACACCTTCAACCTCAAACTGTCTTCCATGGACCTCACCCAGAGATGGTGTTCAGCAGGTTCTGACCAGTTCTGGAGAACTGGTAGTGAAAATTTTGAGTAGTTCGGAGAACCAGCAAATACCACCTCTGACTGGAGATTTTACAGTATCCTTCCTGTGCCCCACCAAGCCACGCCCACAGAACTGGTAGTAAAAAAAATTGAATCCCACCACTGACCTCACCCCATTCCTAAGAGGTCCTTAAAAGGGGCATGCACAAGTGCACCAGAGTGCCTACTGTCCCTGTCTTACTGTCCCCATTTATCTGTATTTACTTGCTGTGTTCTTGTTTATGGTCATACTTATACTAATCTTGTACATGTTTGACAAATAAATAAATAAATGCTTTACTTTTAATTAGGTGAAAACTGCAGGAACCTTTAGAGTCAGTTTTCACCAGTCTGTGCCAATATGATATGTCCAAAAAACCTGTTCTTTGAGGAACCTGCTTGCCTCAGAGTTCTGTTTGATATCGGTGGAACACTGACACTAAACTGACTGGAATTCTAACCCAATTGTTGTTCTTTTCTGCCCACAAAGTCTACTTCCTGATATTGTTGCCATATTTTGACTACTGGCTGGGGAGAAGGAGTGTTGGAAGATGAGTTTGTGTATATAAACACAATTCTTTATTTGTATAGGACAAACTAAAGGGGGGGAAAGAAAGAAAATTAATTTTAACCCAACCAGAATCTACATATTTAGGCTACCTTTAGTTATCATTTTATGGTTTCCAACAGAGTGCCATTTACATGAAAATGTAAACACTTGTAGTACCAAAGCTCAGGCTGACTTCTGCCTGATGCATGAAAAATATTTTAAAGTCTCCAGGACAGGTGAGTTTGGTCAAAATGTGCAACCTATTTTGGAAACAGCAGATGGCAGTATGAGATCAGACCTGAGATTTCACAGTTTCATATGAAATTTCCTTTCTAAATAGTAATTTATTATAATATTATTTTTACATACTTTCCAAAATCAATGGATCAGTGGATAGTTTTTCCCTCCTAAATATATTTCCTACCAGTGGGGAGGAGAGCACAGGAGAAGGGACCATGCTTTTCCAAAAGCACCTATAGCTAAACAAAGGAATAATGAATGGAAACTGAACAAGGAAATAAGGAGAAATTTTCTGACAGTGAGAACACTCAACCAATGGAACAGTTTGCCTTCAGAAGTTGTGGGAGCTTCAACACTGGAAGCTTGGAGACTGGACTGCCATCTGTCAAAAATGGTGTACAGACCGGAGTTGGACTAGATGACCTACAAGGTCCCTTCCAACGCTGTATCTGTATCTAAAACTGTAGTACCAACATCTGCCTAGTAGGGACAAACAAAGTGGAGACCAAATTGAACCAATACAATGATCACACCACTTTAGCTGTCCATCTTAATAATTACATGCAATATTTAATGAATTGATGAACGGATGAGTAGTATCTGAAGACCACCTGCTCCATATGGATTCTACCCACCCAATAAGTGAGTTGCACTTCCCAATACATAGGAAATGTTGCCATCAGAGTACCTAAATGAAAGCTGGCCTTTTCCTGGAACAGCATATCTCTAAATATGCCCTTTGTCTCACCTCTGTTGCAATTCTGATATCTATTAAGACTTGACTTTTCCAGAGGGTCTTTAGAAATTGATGGGTTCTGATCAATTTGGGGTTAAAAATTGCATCATTTGGTTGTGGGTTCATTGTTGATTGTTGTTCTGTTAATTTGATTAATTAATTTGATACAACATATTGTAATGCTGTTACTTGAATGAGAGATGGAGAAGATGAGACATTCATACATTTTTGGAACAATATTTTGTTTTCACATTATAATTACAACCCACCAGGAAGGTAGATCCAACCTATGTGAATGAAGTATATCTCCAAGATGAACTTCTATATGTATACAAATTATATTTGAAACATGCAGCTGATAGTCTAGCACTTGTCTTGTGCTTGTGAAACCGCGTGCTTAGAACTTCATTTGTTACTTTAGATATACAGTGGCAATTATCTCATACCAAACATTACAGGACTGGAAATCACCGATTTATGATCCACTTTCCTGGCTTGGAAAGATTCAGCCTTCTTTAAATCATGCACACCAAAGTGATGTTGATCTTGGTATAATCTTGCTGCGTTCAACATTACATGATGCCCTCAAATGAAAAGAGAACTAAAATTGATATAAATGTATATATACATACTAGTTAACATTATGCAACATATAAGCTATGAAAAGCACCTGCCCAAATCAGTAGGTTTAGCAGTCATGTCTTGCTTTATAGTTATCTAATAACTTAAAAATAATAGAGCAGATTTTCAACTGATTAAAAATTGCTTTGATCAGTGCATATAAGAGCTGTGGAGACACAGCAGTTAGAATGCAGTATTGCAGAGGAACTCTGCTCATTGCCAGAAGTTCCATTCCTTTGACCCTGATCAGCTCAAGATTGACTCAGCCTTCCATCCTTTGGATGTCAGTAAAATGAGGACTCAATATTCTGACTCTGTAAACTGCTTAGAGAGTGCTACAAAGCATTATGAAGTAGTATATAAGGCCAAGAGCTATTGGTGTTGCTATTGCTATTCCTCATGCTAGTCTTCCTCCTCCTATACAAAATGAGATCAGTTAAAGTTTCAAAGCCCTCTTCAAACCTAGTCATTTCTGATTGCAACTCCCCAATACCAATGGTTCTGATTTCTTAATTTTAATGAATCCATACCTTAAAGCAGTGACCAATGTAAGTGGAAGCGTAACATTCAATGTGTTGCTTTAATGAACAACAGATGCCAAGTGTATAACAGGGGTGTCAAACCCAATTTCATTGAGGGCTGCATCAGGGTTGTGTTTGACCTCAGGATCAACCAGGGTCAACCTGGGGTGGGTGGGACCTGCTCAAGATCACTCGTGTTGGGGGTGCCTGTGGTAGCCCAAGCATTCTGCCAGTGAAAACGGGCTCCCGACCTTTGTTTTCGACTGCAACAGCCTCCTGAAACCCTCTGCCAGAAAAAAGAGTTCCTGACCTCCATTTTTAGTTGCAACAGCCTCCTGCAATCTTCTGCCAGCAAAAACAGAGCTCTCAAGGGCCATGCATGGCCCTCACGAGTTCTGTTTTTGCTGGGAGAGGCACCACGGGCTGGTCCTTCACTGTTTCCAAAGTGGCCTTACGGGCCAGGTCTAAATACCCCGCAGACTAGATTCAGACCCTGGGCCTTGAGTTTAACACCCCTGGTCTGCAACACCAATTTTCAAAGCAGGCATAATTCTACTGAATACACTTGATGGCAGTCCCAATAGGGAAGAAAATTTGTAGATCAATCTGATGATATTAAGCAGGAGAGAAAAACTATACAGACGTTTTATTGGTTTTGACCATTTAAAACAATATTATGACAAATTCCTATTAGCTATTGAATGCTTGGGTTTGCGGTATTACTCATAATTAGAACACCACCACCACCACCCCAAAAAAAAGAATAGAAACTGCTCCTCACTTTACTTTAGATATTTTTTGGCCCAATTTTATTATTTTTTTAATAAATAATTCAAGGTAGCAAACATACATAATACTCTTTGTTCCTCTTATTTTAATTGAAAGGGCAGAACCAATGTTTCTGTGTCTTCTAGAGAACTGAAAAGCATTTCAGCAGGTGGTGCTCCGTTTATCACTGAGGTTCAAAGGGAAACACATTTTGCTTTCTCATTTCTAAGCTCAAAGAATAGAGTTGAGCTCAAGGGATGATTTCCAACAAGATTTCCTAACTTAAATCTCATTCATCCACAATGGAATCATTCCAGTACAATTCATGCAGTACATACATACCTTTTCAGAAGGAATCATCACTCCATTGTTTTCATGGTACACACCTATTCAACGAACACTGTTGTAAATATTCTGAGAAAAATAATGGAATAACAGAGTTGGAGATTTTCTAATCCAACTCCTGGCTCAAGCAGGAAATCCAATACCATTTCAGACAAAATGGTTGTCCAATCTCTTCTTAAAAACCTCCAATGACAGAGCACTCACAATTTCTGGAGGCAAGTTGTTCCACTGGTTAATTGTTCTTAACTGTTAGGAAATTTCTCCTCAGTTCTATGTTGGTTATTTTGATTATTTTCCATCCATTGCTTCTTGTCCTGCCTTCAGATGCTTTGGAGAATAGCTTGACTCCCTCTTCTTTGGAGCAGCCCCTGAGATACTGGAACACTGCTATCACGTCACCCTAGTCTTTCTTTTCATTAAGCTAGAGAAACCACTCTTCATCCAAAAGAATTTCACTGTAATTATATTCTCCTTTTGGAAAAAAAAAAAAAACAAATCTAAAACCATTTTCTTTTCATGAAATTAAATGAGAACTGGTAGGAAAAGAATACAGAAACACAATTCGTGTTTGACACTAAAAACTTTTTAACTACTTCTAATTCCCCAATATATCAATGTCTACTGATTTGATGGCAGAAGCTTGTTGAAAAGATCTTTTAGAGTTTGTTTGAAGTAATATGAGGTAACATTATTTTGCATAAATAACTGTTGGGTTTACATGACCAAATATACATTTCCCTTACTTGAATTATTAGACTTGCATTATTGGAAGAACAGACATTGCAAGCAGGTGACCATATTGGCAGCTGGTGTTCTTCAATAGGTCTCTTCTCCACTTAGGTTTATTTGGGTTCCTGGAACCAGGAGCCCCTCGCAAGGCCTCAGGTACTTCCAAGACCATAACTCTCACTTAATATTGGTTCTTCTGCAATGGAGCTCCATGTCTCAGAAAGGTCCTTGATCCTACAAATCGCTCTCCATCCTAATGGTTAGATTCAACCGCACTAAAATGGAGTTGGATCGATTCTATTTCAGTGTGTTGCCTGGATCCTAGTACTTACCAAGATCTCTCATCTGTTGCTTGGTCTTACATGCCCCAAGGGCCCCTCGCAACTGTATCTCCTTAGCCCTGCGCTTAGATGTTGTGTGAACACACCCGCATTGCAAACGGTTTGATAGTCGAGGGACCCATCATCTAACTCGACATAAGGCAGTTAACCCAAATTCTGCTTCTACCTATCTTGTACGGTTTTCTGTCCGGAGAGACTCGCTCTCATTTCATTCACTGCCTTTCGAGGAAAACGACTAGCCGGTCTAGCTAGGGTCTTTGCAAAGAAGCCGGGTGTATTAAAAAGCTCCTCTCGCTTCTTCGGAGTTGGGGGGAGGGGGGGAATCGCGCCTGCTCACGTGATCAGCCCAGCCTTTCCGTTGGAACGCCGCTCTCCAAGTTGAGAGAGCTGGAGGGGTCGGCGGTGGGAAGCGGACTCCCGGAGAAGCGCCCTGCAAGCCAGAGGAAAAGGCAAGAATTTTTTTGCCGTGGGGGAAACGAGCCGGGCAAAGGGGCAGCCGCTTAATCGCAGCAGCCCAGATGTCCTGGGCCGTAAGAAGGGAAGCAGGTGAGTTGGGAGTCCAGCTGCGCTTCTCAGCTTTGGATGGGAAAGTGCGCCCTTTAATAGTTGGAGTAAAAATGAGTCAACTTTCTCTTCTTTTGTCTTCCTTCCTTCTTTCTTTCCTTGTTTTCCCCCTCCTTTCCTCCTTCCCTCTTTTTTCTTCTTCCTTTTTATTTTCTGTGATGCTTCGGGTATTTGTTTTTTCATGTCTCAGTTTGCTTGAATTTATATATTAGAATGATAGTGGCAAGCTTGTTCAGTGTAAGTCGTAGAGTGGTCAGTGATGTTCACTTCTGGAGGGGAAAAGGCATCATCAGTTGCAGTCACATATAACTGTAGCATTCTCTAGTCTCTAGCATGACTTTTTTCTTTTTTAAGAGTCCTTAAACATCAGATAGAAGCAACTTCTGGCACATTTGTTTGTTTAAATGGAATTGTGTTTCTCGGACTGAAATTCCCTTTGCACACTTGCAAAGTATTAAGGTCAAGATATTGTGCTTCCAAGGAAACATGCATTGGACTTTGCTGTCTTTGAATCAACAAGAGCTTAGGCAGCCAGAGATATTAGATGATTTTGCTGTAGCCTGAAATAAAACTATAGTACTCTGTCCAGACCAGTTATTAATCTTCATTTTGAATCCCCCCTCCAAAAAAATACACAACTTCTGTTATTTTCTTTTACTGCTTATAATTAAGGAGTATGATTAAAAGTTGCATTAATGGAAATAGACGTTATTGACATTATTTTCATTAAGCATCTAATAGTTGTTTCCAATTGGAAAAAAATCACCTAATACAGGCAAGGCAAAGCTTAGTAAAAGAATGTCTTGCGATTTCTACACGCACAAAAGGAGATGGAGAATTGAACTACTAATTAAAAATAAATGAGTCAATTTTATCGGCACCCTTAATGTAAATGCAAACTCTTCCTAGAGCAATAAGGATTGTTGGCTGCTCATAAGTGAATCCCTTTATGTTCCCTAGGACTTACTTTCTACTAAGTGGGCATAGGGCTGCAGTCTTGTTAAGTTCCATGGAAAGAAAAGTGTTCTTATTACAGAAGAAATGTAATATGCTCCCAACTAGGTCAATGGTCAATGCCACAGTTTAAATATGTTTCAGCAATTTTAAAGGAAATAGTAGATATTTTGAGATTTGAGTAATTATTGCATATCATACCATGTGATTTTCTTCAGGAGTATTGTTTGACAAGAGTAACATAAGTAGTGTCCATTTGTGGATCTCCTAGCTTAAAATAATTAGCCCAATTTTTGGAATTCCCACCTCCCTCCCCTCATCATTATGCCTGTTAAAAAGAGTTCTTAAGAACTCAAAAATAATCATTGAGTTCCCAAGAACTAAAACTATCTATTATCTCAAGTATCTATTATTCATAATAATAATCAAGGTAATAATTGTCCATTTTGGTTAAATAAGGAATAACCAATTAAAGGTACTTTCTTTATAAATGTTTACACAAACATTATGGAATATGGAAGACAGGTGATGATTGAATGGCTGGTCGTCTTCCAGGGAAATCTGAATAAAATCCTGATTACAAATGTAAAAGAGAACAATTTAGATGAAAGGAAGTACTTCCAGAGTTATAAAAAGTGATGTTACTTAAAAAGAAGCATTTAGGGATCTTAGCATCTGTCAATAAAAGATCTGCTGAAAACTTATCAAAGCTACGTGATTGCAATTGATGATGAAGTGAATAGTGGTTGATTGGCCTTGCTTTCTCTATCTTATGCATTCCATTCATATTTTGTGTGTTAGATTTAGGACATTCTTGGAGTCAGGAAAGAAAAAGGAGGTTTTCAAACCATGGCAGAGGAGAACCAGATGGACATTTCAACCATATCTCTTAAGTGAGATACTTCTCCGTTCATTAGGAAGTCTATGAGGAAAAGGATCAAGGAACTCACACAGATTGTGCCTTAATGTATTCACTAATAAATGAAAATTGAATTACCCTTGTCTAAATTCCCAGAGTCTGCAATATCACCCTTTTTTTCTGGAAATTAATAACTGTCAATCTAACCTCCTTAGTCATATGCTGCAATTAGGAAGATGACATTATCCTAAGATCCTATCAGGATCTCAAGATGACATATGGTATGCTTCCTATTTTTCATCACAATTGCTGTTTGGGATGAGTTGGCTGAAAACTGTTCTAGAGTCACCTACAGAAACTTCAAGAGTTGGATGTCAATGGAAATTTTCTATCATTCAGGTCATGGTTGTCCCAAAAATGTTTTTTCCAAAAGGCAATTGGCCTTTCTTACTTTTTTTTTTCTTTAAAAACATTTCATTCTCATCCAAGAAGCTGAAAAAAACTGAAGAAGCTTCTTGGATGAGAAGTGAAATGTAAAAGAAAAGAAGAGAAAAGAAAAGAAAGTCCAGTTGCCTTTTGGAAAAAGCATCTTTGGGATTCCAGAGTTGGAGGTGAAGTTGAATCCAAGACTCCTTTGAGCTGAATGTCTACATGAGGTCTAACTATGTAGGCTTCCTATATGATTTAGAACAGCCTTGCCTGACACCCTCGAGATAGTTTCACCCAGTGCAGAGTGCTTTTATAGGTGACCTTTTCAACAGCCCTGGAAATTGGGAAATGATGAGGGATAGTGCTGAAAATGTGAAAAATCTGGGGTTTAAAACCACAGATGACCTTTCCTGCGACTCTGAAAATAAAAAAGAGGTACAAAAAATAGATAAATCTGTGGTTTAAACCACTTTTTTTTTTCAGTACTGTTGAAAAGGTTCACATAAATACTTTTATATCTGGTTGCTCTGAGCTCCACCACTGGCTTCAAATATCTATATCCTGTGCCAAGCTCGCCAACATTCTGCATCCACAAAATTCAGGCTCAAAAATATGAATATTTTTGTTTGAAATTTACTGTGCTTTTCCATATTACATATATATGCTCATATTTAAGATGATCACAAACTGCTTCTCAGGGGTGGGATTCTTCCAGTTGTTAACATTCTAAGCAGTTCAGAGAACTGGTTGTTAGAAGAAATTAGTGGCCTAATCCTGTAAGGAAGGCAGGAAGGAAACATTCTGGTGTTGCTTACAGAAACTGCCTCTCTGTTAACCCTTATTACATTCTTGGCAGGACTAGACTTCCTGTCTCAGGAACTTCTCTGGAGTTTTTTTCCTTTTCTTTGCTGGTACTTTGCTTGTGTGGAGTGGCCATTCAAAGTTACAGTGGCAGTGAAAAAAGTGACTTATGACCATTTTTCACACTTATGACTGTTGCAGCATCCCCACTGTTGTGAATTAATAAAAGTGCTTGAATATTGTTGAAACCTTAAAACAAAGTGCAGGGTTCTGGCCCTGCACTTCTGATTAGCCAATAATAGTGATACCGGATTGGTCCGTTCAGGAGAATCTGATTGGCTATTCACGAGCCTTTCTCATTGGTTAAAAGAGCTAACATTCTTATGTTTTCATTGGCTAAATACCCAAGAGCTTGCCTATATAAAGGGGGCTGTTGTGGCCGTATTTCGAGAGCTGTTACACCATGTTAAATAAAGAGTTGAAGTTCACTGTTCATCAACTCGTCTCCACTTCTTGCGCCACACACAGAACATAACACCCACAGTCATGAGAGGCCAGGCAAGGAGATGCGTCCCTCAATGTGAGTGATATTGAGTTGGCCACACCCAGCCAATAACATGACCACGAAGCCATGTCCACCCACTCACATGACCACCAAACCGCGCCCACCAACTAAGCCACACCCACAGAACCAGTTGTTAAAAAATTTGAATCCCACCCCTGCTGCTTCTGTGAGGGGAACAAAGACATGGGGGTTGTAAAGATCCATTGTTTAGTTGATTTGGTACCTTCAAGATGTGATGGTCTTCAACACTAAATAGGCAAAGATCTTTTATTTATTTGTATTATTAATTTTCATAACCATTCTGAAAACAAAATGAACCTTGAAGTTCTCATAGGTTGGCATTAGTGCCAGATTCCATAATTATGTTAGTGTAACCAGGCGCGGGCTTCAAAAATTTTAGCAAAGGGTTTTCTGCTCGGTTGCTGTCTGGCTGTGGCTATGCTGGGTTTGGCCAAGTCAGCCTCAAGAATGACTTTTGCCCCAAAATGGAAAGATAGAGAAATTCCCAATGAAGGGGAGGTGATAAAGAAGATATTGATATGTGCTGAAATAGATAGATTGACTCAGCCAGGAGTGGGATTTGAGGTTCTCTGAACTGCACAGAATCTTAGCTAGGGACTCTCCAGAACCCCTGTGAACCCCCTGCGTGTAACAATGAATAAAAATAATGCTCAAAGACTTGATCCTTAGGATATTCGGAGGAAAATAACATTTTGATTTTGTTCCTTTAACTCCGGAATCAATTTTCATCATTAACTTAACACTTTTCTGTAGGAGACCAAAAGCTGCTGCTGGAGCTGAAGGATGAAGTCACCTCCTTGCTGCTTGTCCCTTTCTTCTGGGGTGTCTGGAGAGGAATTAGATGAGAGCACGTCCTTTGATTCTTTGGAATCCAATGTCTTCTGTAGCGAGGAAGGGACAAGATCCTTGCTACAGCACATAGCTCCATCCTTGGATTGCATGACCGTCAACGTTGGAGGTGCCCGCTTTGTGCTGTCCCAGAAGAAGCTTTGTTCCTACCCAGACACTCGGCTGGGCAAGCTAGCGGTAATGGTTTCAGCTGCCCAGGATGTTGCCTCCAGCCTTCTGGAACTTTGTGATGATGCCAACTTGGTGGAGAATGAATTTTTTTTTGATCGGAACTCTCAAGCATTCAGTTATGTCCATAACTATTACCAAACTGGCAGGCTACATGTAATGGATCAGCTGTGTGCACTTTCCTTCCTGCAGGAGATCCAATATTGGGGGCTGGATGAACTTATGATTGATTCCTGCTGCAGGGACAGGTGAGCAATTTGGGGGCAGAAATCCATCCAAGTGGCTTAGTTAATTTGGTTGTAGGAAGATGTGAAGGCAAAGTTAACACAAATTAGAGAAACATACTGGAGTGGTTGGTTCAGCCCAATCTCCTCCTCCCTAGATAATATAGCAGCAGGCATTATTACATCTGTAAAGACTTAGTGCTAATGGGAAAGAGAAGCAATAAATGTAAAATACGAGGTAGCAGACTGGGTAAGTTCAACCCTTCAGGTTTGCTAATGAATAGAAGCAGAAGAATGTTAATTAAGCCTAGAGCCCTGTATGAGGAATACGTATAATTTGTTCTGTAATAAATTCAGATGTGAATTTTTTAAGGTGTTGTGGTAGATGAACCTGTTAAAATGTGAAGTAAAATTAGATTTTTCTCATAACTAATTTTACCCTTTTCTACCATTATTTACTTTCAAAAGGGAAAGTGATGGCCCACACAATTCCACAGGGCATATTGGGAACATGGAAAGCTGGTCTATTAAGAAAAGTGCTTATCTATTTTGTCAGGTCCTGTGTAGTAAAACAAGGGTAGGGAATATGATACATCGATCAGGCCCATAGCTCATCAGCTATAATTGAAAGTGCCTAGCTCGTGTTACAAAGTTATTCACCAACATCGCATTTTAGTGTTTTATATAGTATTTTAAGGATTATAGAGGGACAATAAGGACTAGTACCTATACCTACTGGTTAAAAAGCAGGAAACCATGAGTTATAGTCTTCTGAGATGGGCCAGTCAATCTCTCTTAGGCTTAGGAAGAAAGCAATGGCAAACCACTACTGGAAATGTTGCCAAGAAAACTGCAGGACTGGTCCAAGCAATCACCAAATTCAAGGCTGATTCCTACGCACAATATTGTACAGTTCATCCTATCAAACTTTTTTGACTTGGGCTGCTGGAATAGAATTAAAATTATGACTCAGGTTTTTTTACAAGTCAGTAGTGAGTTTTTCAAAAAATATTTTTTCTCAAACTAGAAAGATTGGAAGTAGCCCAGGAATGACTCACTGTGATTTGAAAATCACAGTGGGAAAGGTCTTCTGCCCACAATTCATCTCTTGACCATCATATTTTGTGACTTTAAAAACATATTTAAGGACTATAGAAATAAAAATAAAAATAAACCTGTTGGTATTTCACACTGTGAGATTAATCAAGGGTGGGTAATCCTCATCCTTATTTCAGAAATCCTTTGTGAGCAAACAATTCAAATATTTGGTAAAAACAATCCATCCCTTTGCCTCAGTTTACTTCTGGCATGAAATATGGTTCCATCAGTTTTCACCTAGAACAGGCTCTTGAATGTTCACTACTAAATTAAATTATGCTGATGTTGAACTTGGATTTGGTAGACTAGATCCATCCTTGAGTTACCATCTATCAAAAATATCAAAGTTCATTCTTACTCCACATGTGAATTTTATTCTCTACCTGTTTCAATTGTTGATTTGAAATGACCAGTTTCTTTAAGCAGAAACTTTGCCTGGCTGACTATAATAATATATGGGGAAAATAAAACCAAATCTATAAATACAGAAACAGCCATTGGAAAATACCACTTAAAACCAAGTCAAAGTTGATATTTTTTAAAAAACAACAACATATAAACCCAAAGAAACCTAAGTAAAGTCTCAAAAATGTTATTAAAATTCAGGGAATGCCCTCTGAAATGCAAAATTTCCCACTGATGTATGTAGGTGTTCTAAAGCATATGTGGATGTTTGGCAGGGATATGGCCTTGATAAATGATCAACCTTTATTCCGACTCAAGCCACACAATGATACCGTGTTAGTTTATGGCAACTCAATTTTTATTTCTCCGTGAAATTATTTCACATTAATCCTTATCAGAATTATCCTGTACTAGAGCAGCTTGCAGTAGTAAAATTAGATTTGAAATTGCATATACAATACGGATGAAAAAATATTTTCCCACATTTTCTTTCTCAGTTGTGTGTTGCAACATCCTCACATCATTTTCAATGGTTTTGTGGAGCAACCCCTGTTATTAAGCATACGGTGTCTGTATTCATTTTGATAAGTGAGTTTATGGTGAATTACTTAAAGAACAAAATTGAATTCTTCCCTTATCAAGACTTAATTACATTTATGATGACTCTCAAATGCAGCCTATCTGCACGAGGATACCTTGGATAACAATTCAATTTTGCAATTCAGCTTTGAAATATATCATCTTAACATCCCACTTGTTATTCAAATTGAATATGCTGTTGCTTGGGAATTTTCTTCCTATTCTTTCTCCAAAACCCATATTAGAAGTTACTGGTTCTTTCTTCAAGATCTTTGAACATTCTGTGCCTCTTTTTGTTGTCTGGCTCAGCTTATAATGAGAGAAGGGATCCTTTGAGAAAATTAATCCAGGATTCATTTCCAAAGGTAATCATGGCCCAATTGCATCCCACCTTTAACAGACTCTAGTAACATTGCCTATCAGGGAAGTTCAGAAATAGATATCTCAAAGTATTTTCTACTGAATGTATGTATTGGCTTCCAGTGGTGTAATATTAATAGCTGATTGCCCTATGCAGGTACTTCAGAAGAAAAGAACTGAGTGAAACTTTGGATATCAAGAAAGATGCTGAAGAATTGGAGACACAAGTTGAGGAAGAAGATTTCTCTGGAAGTCTGTGTTCTACTACCAGAAAAAAGCTATGGGAAGTCTTAGAAAAACCAACCTCTTCTGTCACTGCCAGGACTTTTGGCACAATCTCCATGGTTTTTGTCATCATTTCAATTGCCAACATGGCTCTGATTTCAGTGGAATTGACCTGGATGCCAGCCCAGCTACTTGACATCCTGGAGTATGTGTGTATTGCTTGGTTCACAGGAGAACTTTTGCTACGCTTTCTCTGTGCACAGAATCGGTGCCGCTTTTTAAAGAACATAGCCAATATCATCGATCTTCTGGCTATTTTGCCCTTCTACATCACATTGTTGGTGGAGAGCTTGAGGGGCGAACACAGCTCCCAGGAGCTGGAAAATATGGGACGCATTGTGCAAGTGCTAAGGTTGCTGAGGGGTCTGCGCATGTTGAAGTTGGGCAGGCATTCAACAGGTAAATCCATGTGGTGTTGGGAACAATTCTTTCTTCTTGGGAGACTTCAGGGAAGGGGGATGAATTAACAAAACCGAATTACAAAATAGGTAAGATTCCCAAAAGCTGCTTGTACTTGTACTATTCCAATTCACCAACCCCAAATTGCTTTTTCAAAAGGCAATTGGACTTTGTTTTTGTTTTTTCCTTTAAAACATTTTGCTTCTCATCCAAGAAGCTTCTTCAGTTCTTAAGCAACTTTGGAACAACCATAAGTTGGATGAGTGAGAATCTTAGTTTTACCTTTTCATTGGGATAGCCAATGCAGGCATTATTTTAATTTTTTCCCCAACATCTAATGACTTTACCAGAAATTTTTTAGGCTGGACTTTATAAATTAGTTTCAGGGTGGGCTTTTTTTGTGGTGGTGGAGGGGTGGGGTCAGGGCAAATTCAGTTTGGAGGTTCCTTCAAAGGTTTAACTCACCTATTTTTAGTGGAAATAGGTTTCCTCCCCAAGCAACAAAACCAAGCTTTCAGATTATGGTGGGTGCATATGTAAGCTGGCACACTTATTTTTTTCTCTGAATTTATTCCCAAGACAAGGAATAAGTGAAGGGTCCTTGCAAATCTCTCAGCTTGGTTGTTTTCTGGCAAACATTTCATTACTCAGACTAGGTGATATCATCAACATTAGCACTGATGATGTTACCGAGTTTGGGTAACAAAATATTTGCAAGAAAAAAAGGGCCCCTCATTTCTGCCCTGAGCAGAATTCCTTTATTGGTACCAGGAATAACTCTTAAATAGCTGGAATGTTGTTGGTAAAGATTAAGAGTGACAAGTATTCTACAAATCAACCACAAAAGGGTTTGAACAGTGAACATATTTGGAAGATCTTCTGGCAACAAGCTGAGCTTTTTGCAGTCATTTAATTTGGACAACATTTGCCAAAGACTCAATGGTTTGGCCTTATTCCAATCAGCTCCCATTTTTCCCCTTCCTCAGAATGTAATAGCTTATCTTAAGATAAGTATCAGTAAGTATGGGTAGCAGCAAAAGCTCCATTTCTTCTATCCAAGGTCTTAGATTACCAACAGTGAAAGGGAATTAATAACATAGGCTCTTCAGAATGAAAAGCAGAAATCTTTCTCTCTAACTGGCCACCTGGTTCCTACTCACTGGCTTTTCTATATGCAAAACCTGTTCCTGCCTTTGTTCTCTGATCCCTTCCCAAACATTTTTCACAATAGTGTCATTTTGCTTGTTTTCCTGCTTCTAGATAATGAATGCTAATAAGTCTGAGGTAAACCTTTTGTCAAAAAAAAAAAAACCTTAGCAGGAGTATTATTAATCAACTTGCTTGCAGCAATTTATCAAATTAAGTAAGCAAATTAGAAAAAACAGAATTTGGAATTAAAATTTCCAAGCGAGGGATTTGTGCTAAGGAAATGGGTTTTAAAGGGTTACATGACATCATTGGCCAATACAATTTCATTGGCAAATACAGTTAAAGTTCACCCAAAAGTAGATACTATTAGTCAGGAGGTAGAAACAGAGGGTCGGCACTAGGGAAATATGAGCCAATCAGTCGGTATCTTATCTGGTTGCTAGCATAGTGTTGTTGTTTCTTTGGTCACTTCTCAAAAAATCCTTCAAGACTATATATCCAGTAAAAAAAAAATCCATATCTCTTTTCTGGTTTCTTCTTTAGGCAATAAAATATCTCACCATTTGCTTTTTTTTTTTTTTTAAACAAATTGTATTAATTTTACAAACACAATACACAAGACATAAACTAAAACATCTTTTCTGAAGGCTGCCTGATCCCGGGTTAAAACTCTTCACACAGACACAAATTCAAACATCATATTCATTTTATATATCCTTCCATATCTTGTTATCATTTTCTTTTCTTTTTTTTTTATAAACCAATTTTATTAATTTTACAAAAACAGTGTACAAACAATCAAAGCATAACAGCTTATAACCATTTTCAATAACATTCTTTGTCTGTTCTATTTCCAACTATTCATTCATCTTTTTTCTTTTACTATACTTCTCCTATACACTATTTGGAGTGACGCCTTTACCCTAACTTAAAAGTACTTCATATAACACTTAATTTATCTTGGGATTCTGTTTAATAAATTCTAAATTTACACAATAAATTTTATACTCTAAATACACATATAAAAACACAATCTTATATACCTTCCAGAATCCCCCTTTTATCCTTAATTAGATTCACCCATTGTCTCCAAATAAGCTTTTTTTCTTTAGATCTTGCTTCCCACCATTAAGGCTTCTCCTCCCCCCCCTTTCTCTCTTGCTTATTCTTCTCCTTGCTCTTTTTACCCCTTTGTCTCTCCTCTTCCCTTTTCTTACTCCCTTTCCTTTGCTTTCTAACCTTGCATCCACCTTTCCTCTCATTTTTCTTTTTTTGGGTTGTTTTTTCAAACCTTAAAATCCCCTTTTTCTTATCCTCTTTCTCCTCCTCCCCGGAAAAAACCCATTGTTCATCAAAGATGGCTTCTTGTTCCTCTTCTTCTTTGTCCCAGTCATTCTGCTGCGTAATCAACTTTTCATAAGTACATAACGCCATTTCTAAAAATTGAAATGAAGTGCCCAAAGTATCTTTTCCATCTTGTTCTTCCTTTTTATATTTTTGAAATTCAATCTTTAGTTCATCCACTAGCGATGCCATCCTGAAAAGAAAAACTTTCCCCAAAACAACCACCCAAGTATTTTTAGTCAAAAGTAATTCAAAAAGAAAGTTCCAAAAGTTAATACTTTTCTTTCTTCTTCTATTTCTCTTTCTGGGGTTACTGTTTAATCAAAGAGGTCCAATTACCATATTTCTTTTTTTAGTATTCTTGGCAATCTCCTCCTTTTTCCACTTCTGCTCCAATATTTTTCCGCTCCCTTCCCACTTGCAACATCAATTTTTAAATAATCAAAAATCCATACCTCTAATAAAGGTTTTCCAATTTCTTAAATTTTTAAGTCCAATATCCAAGCAACTTTCAGAATATTTCACCTTCAGTGGCCAAACAAATTTCAAATCTTCTTCTGCTTTTTTCATGGGGTGGGAGAGTGAAGAAAAAAAAAGTTCCCTTTAACAGTTTCTCCACCGCTTTCGATCTTCTTAGGGATACAATGTATCCTCCAGCAATTCAGACGGCTCAGTTCCAGCGAATTTCAAGGATGTTGATTGACCCGGCTCAGCCAGCACTTTCACTTTTCTTGCTTCCTCCAGCACAATCTTACCCGGGTTGCAGACTTCTTCGTGGCGGCCATTGCTGACCGCCGCTCCACCGCCTTGGGAAAAAGGGATTTTACAGGACGAGGAGGGGGTCTATGACACCCCCAACCCCCTGTCCAGCTCCCCTCTCTATTCGGCTGTCCCTACAGGGCAGCCATATCCCCCTGACCCATTTGGATCGGGGGTACCTCGGCGGCTAGCACAGCAGGAATCGCAAGCGGTCGCGAATTCCTGCTGCCCCGAAGCCACGCAAAAACCGGAAAAACCATTTGCTTTCTTACCATTCCACCTACCTGTACTAGCAGAAAATTTCAAGGACCATTTTTCATAAATATCCATCCCATGTCTCCCTGATAGGATATTTTCCTCATATTTTTTTTTTTTTAAATGTAATCTTTATTAACCTCTCACTCCCTCTTGTGTCCACTTTTGAAGTTCCATTATATCTTGTTTTCACTTCATAAAACCCAAACAATTGTAATTTCCCATGAGAAGAATTCAATTACTTTAAGATTATAGTTCAGACTCCATCTGGACCCTTAATCCATTATTAACTTTTGAAAATCAATATTCTAAGCACCCTTTTGTTGTTTGATTCAAAAAAAATCTATTTATCCCCAATCTCTGAAATTGTATTAAAGATTCTCTCTCTAAGGAGAAGGCAACTCATCCAGTAGTTGCAATAATATTTGTTGTTCCGAAGGATCTTAATTTCCCCCATCCCCCCAAACCCAAATTCAAATTAATTAAAAGATCAGACTTGATAACATTTATGTCCTTAAAACAGGCTACCTCATGACTGGGAATAAAGATGGTTTCTCCCTCAACTCCCATCTGCTGAACTCAATTTTAAAACAATTCCTGCAGTATATTCACAAGGAATGGCTGTATAGAGTCACATGGGCTATCTCAAAAATCATTCATAGATCCAGAGGGAATTTCTGTAGCCAGAAGCCTGCATCCTGTACCAGTCCCACACAGTGGTGGGATTCAATTTTTTTTAACTACTGGTTCTGCAGGCGTGCCTTGGTGGGTATGACGGGGGAAGGATAATGTAAAATCTCCAGTCAGAGGTGGCATTTGCCGGTTCTCCAAACGACTCAAAATTTCTGCTACCAGTTCTCCAGAACTGGTCAGAACCAGCTGGATACCACCTCTGGTACCACTGTAAAAGAGAATGTTTACTTGCCATGGTGTCAACAGGAAGTCCTCCCTCTCTCCAAGGAGGATTATTTTTATTTGGTTATCAAATAATCATGTGTGGATGAAAATTTATTCTCATGAGAACACAGCTATATGAATCAATGAGAAGGTTGGGCAGATTCTTATTTCTTCTTCTCCTTTTCAGCATATGATCACTTTCTTGATGAGAAGAAGATTTAAATGGCAAAAGGAAAAATGGGAAGATTATTGATGAAGCAACTCTTATCAACCTCTGGATAAATTCCAAACCAATAAAGCTGCTATAAATATGAGCCAGCAGTATGGTGCCATTATTAAAGGGCATAAAAAAATGCAGATTATACAAAAGTACTCATATAGAAAGAAATTGTTTCCCTTTCAGCACTCTTTGATGCCTATGTATCAGTGTTGGGATTTTAAAAAAAATACCGGTTCTATGGCTTGGTGGACATGGTGTGGCTTGGTGGGTGTGGGCAGGGAAAGGATACTGTAAAATCTCCATTCCCTCTCCACTCCTGGGGGAAGATTACTGCAAAATTCCCTTCCCTTCCCACCCCATTAACCTGCTTTCCAGCTCCATTCTCCTGTGCAGGGCAAGAAAAGAAGACCTAGCCAATCAGCTGGGACTCAGGAGGCAGAGAATAGATGGAGGGGTGCTAGCCAGAGGTGGTATTTGCCAGTTCTTCGAACTACTCAAAATTTCCACTACCGGATCAGTTGATACTCTGAGACATCTTGTTTGTTGTGAGCTTGCTTTCTTAATAAACAATGAGCGAGAACAATAATATGGACACCAGCAATAGAATTGTTTCATGGTAGCAATTTGAGGGTGATGTGTATTTTTATTGTTTGAATAAAAGAATGATAGGTTTCTTTGTCTTCAAGCATTGACTTTTGCCATTATTTTCTTATTACAGTTGTGTAGTTTTTAAAAATGTTTTGTATATTTAAGGTTAGAAGTTGGATGTGTATGATTTTAAAAATTTTGTGAAACTTACCATTAGTTTTTATGTGTTTTTCCTGAGAAAATGTTAAATCTTTCATCTAAGAGCCAGGGAAAAGCACTTTTTTAACATTATCAGGCTCATGAATCTTTATGATTCACTTAATAAGTCACCAACAACTGTAAGATAATAATTTCAGTGTACCCTTTTATGGAACCTCAACTCTAGTCCTAGCGTAGTTATGGAGTCACATATTGAGAAGGGTTTCAGATACATCAAGCGCATCCTTAGGAAATCTGATGTATAGACTTCCACTCCAGAATTTCTCAGCCAGCATCACTGTTGCTAAGAATTCTGGGAATTGAAGACCATACTACTAAAGGGCATCCAATTTGGAGAAGCTTAGGTCTGACATTGACTTCAAAACAACCTTTTTTTATTTTACTTCTCCAAGTTAACATCTGTAGATTTGTCAAGTTTCCAATTCACAGAATTCCTAGCCAGGTTGGAGAAGGATAATGTTAAAACCATTGGTGGGATTCAAAAAATTTTACTACTGGTCTGTGGGCGTGGCTTGGTGGGTGTGGCAGGTGAAGGGTAGTATAAAATCTCCAGTCAGAGGTGGTATTTGCCAGTTCTTCGAACTACTCAAAATTTCCGCTACCGGTTCTCCAGAACTGGTCAGAACCTGCTGAATACCATTCCTGGTTAAAACCCAATATATCTGGAAGAATTCAATTCAGAGAAGGAGTCTTATTGGAAAAGATAATTTGATTGAATGAATGCCATTTTTTCCCACTTCATTGCTCTGGAAGAAAAGCAGTAAGAGGATATCTTGCTAATTGAAATATTGTTTTATGTTTTAGGCTTGCGTTCTCTTGGGATGACCATTGCACAGTGCTATGAAGAGGTTGGCATGCTTCTTCTTTTCCTCTCTGTGGGCATCTCCATCTTCTCCACCATAGAATACTTTGTTGAGCAAGGTATCCATGACACAACCTTCACAAGTGTGCCTTGTGCTTGGTGGTGGGCTACCACCTCCATGACAACCGTTGGCTATGGAGACATTAGGCCAGATACAACCGTTGGCAAGGTTGTGGCCTTTATGTGCATATTATCTGGAATATTAGTCCTCGCTTTACCAATTGCCATCATCAATGATCGCTTTTCTGCCTGCTATTTTACTCTGAAGATAAAAGAAGCTGCCCTTCGCCAGCGGGAAGCCCTAAAGAAACTCACAAAGAATATATCGAGTGACTCTAATATCAACATTAATTTGCGAGATGTATATGCTCGAAGTGTAATGGATGTGTTGAAGTTTAAAAGTCGAGAAAGAACAAGTACCAGGAGTAGTGCTGGTGATGAGTTTTGGTTTTGAAGACACACACACACACAAACATGCATACACACACACACACACACACACACAAACAGTGTGAGAGATGCCTACGGTGGTAATAGCTTTAATAACAACAATGAATGCAAAGTTAATGGTTCTTTATTTTTCCCCATGCAAATCTGCTTATCTAAGTTGCTTTGTATATGAACAAGTTATATAGTCCAAAAGTGTATTAAAAAGTAAAACAAAACAAGAAAAAATACTCTCAGGGTACATAAATGCAAATTCTCTTTAACATTTTTCATCTTTCATTAGAAAACAATGGGGGAGGGGGGAATTAATATTCCATTTTTTGGCTGTAACCCTTTTCTGCTCATTCCATTATGAAAAGAATAAAAGATTAACAACATCAAAATGTGTATTGCTGCATTGGTATGAAATAAAATAAAAGAAAGGAAGGAAATGCTTGCTAAAACAATAGAATTCAACTGCTGACAAGCAGCATATTCTAGAAGTAGTAGTAAATATATAGCAAAAGAATACTTATGGGGATGTCAACATTGGCATCTTTCTACTAAGCCTGTGTACAGAAATTCTTGCTTTGCTTCAACAAAATACCTTGAACAGCAGAGGTAAGGCTAGTTGTGATGACACAATTTTCCATGGTACAATACAAGTTGGGTTCCTGCACGAGTTGTAACTTCTCCTGGCTACTGGAAGGGTGAAAGATCCCAGAAGCAAATAAAACAAAACAAAGAACTATCTTTGCTTCTCTCTATAGCAATGAAAGAGAACTGAGTTCCTTCATAAAGCAATTTTGAATGAATATATCATTCTCAACATTATGAATGCTTTACCCATCTTAATTTTCTGTACGATGCAGGGAGGGGGAAGCTAAGAAATGTTTGCAATTTATCTGTTGGTTTCTCCACTATATTAGTGGTCTTTGCAGGACATTAACAGCACTCCTCTGGGGAGAGAGAGAGCTCTATTTCAATATATGCTGATATTTGTTTTCTTTGGTATGCTTCAAATGAGTTGGCTAAGAACCCTTATGTACATTAGAGGTTGCTCTTTCATAATGCAATTTGAATTCTTGATCTCATAAAGGAAGTTGCCACTTAAGTCGAGGATTAACTGCTAAGAATCTAAACTCATAACATGCTTCAGTGTAAATGTGCTTCATTCACCTGTGCCTCACAAATAAATATAACATTTTACATGACAGATGAGGTGCCTGTATGTTTGAAGTAGATAGGGATCAGAAATGGCAATTCTGAAAGGAGTGACTTGAGTCAGATCCAAGAAGTATGAATGGAGAGTCACCATTCATTCATGAAAAGTGCTAAGATCCAATAGAAGTTTCTTCTGAAAGCAAAGTAACTTTTCCCCAAAAATCTTAAGCAGCTTCTTATGTGGCTTTTGATTGCATTTGCAAAGAAGGTTGTTTTTTCTGGGTTAGTGTTATTTCCCAGTGACTGCCCAGTGAATGAGTCCCCCAAGCCAAAACCAAGGAAGTCACATTGTAGTGTAGTGTAATAGGTCAGTTCAATTCACATTTCCCCTCTCATGATTCTAAGAACCATATATGAGACATAAGCCCTAAAAGAGAAAAGGGGATACATTATCTCTTTCTCTGTGCTTCACTAAGTCAAGTCACTAGGTTCTTTTATATCCAATCACCTTCTTTTCTCCTGTACATTCCAGATATATTCTTGGTTCCAAAACAAACAGTTTGTAGAACCTGCTCCTTATATTGATGATGGAATTTTATACAGGTAGTCCTTGACTTAGAACCACAAATTGAATTTAACATTGCTGTTGCTGAGTGGGACAGTTGTTAAGTGAATGTTGCCTTGTGTAATGACTTTTCTTGCCACAGTTGCTAAGTTAGTAACATGGTTGTGAAGTGAAACTGGCTTCTCCATTGACTTTGCTTGTCAGAAGGTTGCAAATGGTGATCACATGACTCTGGGATAGTGCAACCATCATAAATATGAGTCAGTTGTCTGAATTTTGATCACTTGACCATGGAGATGTTGCAATGGTTTCAGTGCCATTGTAACTTTCAATAGTTGCTAAACTGTTGTAAGTCAAGAACTATTTGTACATGATTAATTGATATAGTACAGTACTGTACAGTACAGTATCCTATGGTATCAGCAAGCTCTTGGTGTGTGAACAGGAGGATGTTGCTTTTTCTGTGGGGTTTCTGTTTCATCAAGACTCTTCCTACTGAGTCTCCTGCTGTATGATTGATGACTGCTTTCAGCACCCCATCACCATTTCTATGTTACATGAACGCCGGCTGGCACCAAGTCAGCGGTATCATCTGTTGGCATTTCTGTTCCAAATGCTCTGGCACAGACTGTTGCTTGGTTTCAACTCTGCATATCAGGATGGTGTCGGCACAGTTGCCTCCATAAATTCATGCTGCCTTCTGGACTTCCTGATGGTGAGGACACAAATAGGATCTCACCACACACCTGAGGTAAAAGTAAAAAAGAAAAGAAAAAGAATATCAAGCAAAATATTTTCATTTAAGAAGGAATGTACGTCCATCAGGGATATCTTTCATTCAGACAGCTAGGAGTTGAAACAAAACACTGCAGTATCACCTCACCCTTTAACACAGCAGTGAGCAACTGTGGGTCTGAAGTCTTTAAGTCCCTTCAGTTCTTAGGAAATGTCTGTCAAGGCCAATGTGATCATGATTGTGGAAAGCTGACAGACAGCAGGTTTTCCTGCCATTTTTGTGTCATGAGATGACAGATTAATAATTCTCTGATTAGTAATCAGCAAGTAATAAAATGAATAAGTTGCAGCATTTGTAATTGTAGGAAGAAATAACTCATCCACGTTATAACTGCCATGGAATACACTGGGGAAAATTTTAAACACATAGATGCAAGGAGTCGCTCCCTTTTCCTGAAAGGATTGTGACTGGTTCACTTATCAACACACAAATATAATTTTCTTGATTTTAGGTCAGCATCCTTTATACATTTATTTACTTATTCAATTTCCATCTTAAAAAAAGTGACTGGATGATGAACAATCATAAAACAATTAAAAACAGTTACAATATAGTACAGAATGGTTCCTCAGGTAACCTAGTCCCAAGTCATGAAGGCCTTAAAGGCAATAAGCAGTGCCTTGAATTTCAGTCAGAAACACACACACACACAACCAATTTTGCTCATGCAGAGTGACCTCATTTGGCACCAGTTGAAGCTTCCAAATGCTTTTCAAGAACAGCCCCAAGCAGAACACGTTACAGTAATCCAGACAAGGGGTCATGAGGGCATGAATGACTGTGAGCAGAGCCTTTTGGTCCAGGAATGGACACAACTGACACACAACCCAAAGATGTGCAGAGACACAGCTGCCATCTGCTCTTCTAGCAAAAGCCATGAGTGTAAGAGAACCTCCATATTGTGCATCAGGCCCATCTGGGATAGTGCTACCTCGCCAAGGACCAAAGGTAGAATAGCCTTGTCATTTGAGGGTTCAAATACCCAAGCTACTCAATCTTGCTTGGATTGAGTCGAAGTCCATTATACCCCATCTAGGCTCCCCAAGCCTAGATGGGATGGGACATCCATGACATCACACTCAGGGAGCCCATGGCAGAATTTTGACTCCTGATTTCTTTTCAATCAGTTCCACATTTTAAATAACCTTCTTCATCAGCAGTCTTCAACCATATTGGGATTACAAGTACCAGAATTCCCAGCCAATCAGCATTTTAACAAGGACTGCAGGTTTCATTTAACTGCATTTTTGTTTGGTTCTGTGCTATTTGATATTAAAATAATATCAGGAAAAAGGGACCCTGACAAGGAGATGCAAGGAAATGAAATGAAATTTCATACTTACAGGACTTTTTATGATAAAAATCCTCTTGACTTTAATTCGATTGTCCTTTTTAGGTCTGTTTTTTTTTTTAAAAAAAGAATATATCAGTATATCTAGCATTCTTTTTTTACTCATTTTTATGAACATTCAGTTGCATGATACATAACATCTGCAGGATCAAAGCAACTGCCACAAAACAAGCCATGTTTTCTTCTGCATGTAAAAAGAATAATCAAATCATAGATTGACATTAGTAGAAGGAACTTGTTAGACCATTAAGTCCAACCACTTGTTTGAGGCAGGATTAAAAATTAAAGCATTTTAGGTAGATGGCTACCTAATCTTAGTTCAGACACATCTGGGCAAAGAGAAGACCTGTACAACTTTGTGTAATTAGTGCCACTGTTAAAATGTATTTATTTTTAGAAATATTTTTTTCTTTTTAATTGGAATCTGCCTTCTTATAAGTTAAATCCATTCTTCTGTACTCTGCAGTGGAAAATAGATCTTGTTCACCTCTGCATGATATTCCTTCAGGTGCCTGAAGGCAACTGTTATTCTCCACACCCCAGCCCTTGTTGTTCCTTCTTAAAACTAAAACCTTGCAGTTCCCTAAATATTACCATAGAACTTGTCAAAGGTCTTTGGCCTTAATGGCTGTTTTGGGATGATCTGGCAATTGTTTACAATGGACAGAGCCAACAAAAGATTGTTTCATCTTACAGTGGCTGATTCCACTTCCTCTTGTGAGTCCAAGTATTAACTGCTGACTCCAAGTATTAACTGCTCTTACTTTTCTGTGATGTTATTATTGTTTCTTTTTCTCTCCAGGTATTTTGACTTCTAGGTCATATTACAGGCAGGGCACAGAGGGAGCTTGCAAGAGAATGCTGAGTAGTGACTATAGTGGTAAAATAGACCCTCTCAAGGAAGGATGTCATGACTGATGACATCAGGAGGGCAGGTTTGGTGCCTTCAATCAGTTTTCCTCTCAAGGAAGGAGAATTGATTGAAGGCACCAAACCAGCCCTCCGATGTCATCAGTCACGACAAACTGGAATCAGATAACAGTAGTTAACTCATGACCAAACTATTTTTACTTTCCTTGGTTCCTGGTTAGTTAATCAGTCAGTCAGTTAGTTAATTAGTTCCTCAGCTATTATAAAAAAGAAGATTACCCTTGCTATCATCTAGGGTATTTTTTTTGGTAGAGTGAATGTGAGCATGGTGAATTAAATGAAGATGGCAGCCATGATAGTTCAATTGAAGCTGTGCTCATTGTTGCATAACAAGGCATGTTAAAAAAGTAGATAAAGCTTCAATCTCATTGATGTGGCTGCCATCTTGTCTTGCTTTGAAGACATTCCTGCTTTGTTTGACTTCCCACCTTTGCCTCTCACTCTGGAATTTCCTATAAACTTTCAAATGCAACCTAATCTAACCCTACTTAGCTTTTTTCAAAATACAATCAATATTTGCTTGATGTCATAATTGCAAAATGTTTTAAGATTCCGATAATTCACAATCATCGTAATTTTTCTTTTTATTTTCCCACAATAATTTTTGATTATTTATTTATTTTATGCATCATATTTATATGGCCAGCTATCTCACCAAAAAATGGCTGTGGGCAATGTACAATAGTGAATTAAGGAAAAAAAAAAAGCAATAATTAACCTCTTTGGAGGCCAGAATTTTACATCCAGTCTGAAAAGGGGGGGCAGTCTAAGAAATTCTATAATCCCTAAAAAAAATTCTTACAGAACTATACAAGGAAGTATTAAAGACATTGTCATTGGTTGCCCTTTGGCTTGGTATATAATTTCTTCTTTAAATTTAGCATAACAAAAATCTGTAAATGGGATTTGAAATAGTATTATTATTATTATCATCATCTAAAATGGTTCTAAACAAAGACGTTTGGATTTAAATCGATAGTTTATTTATTTCAATAAAAAGATTAAAAATAAAAAAAAATTAATTTGCCTAAAATACACTTCACTTTTTATTTTCTTGCAATTATGAAATAAACAACTGGTTCCCAGGGTCATTTTAATAAGCAAGAAATAGAAGGTGTGGAAAATATGAATGCATCCAAAACCTGTAATGCAACTTATATAAATTGTCAACAGCAGTTAAAAGCAAATGCAGTAGCCAAGAAGATTTCCAATTACTTTGGAATAATTGTCATAACAAGAGAGTTCCAAAGAAAAACAGTGCATCATATAAAAAGAGCCAGACGGAATACATCTAGCACTGAAACAGAATTGGCAAATGAAATAATTGAACAGAAGACAAGAATAATGCCAATAATGTAATGGTGCATTCATTTGTGTTGACTGATCTACAAAGAAATAAGCATTTGATTTCTTCAGGAGCAGGAGGAGAATAAGAATCATCTGCCACTTTGTTGGCCTATCTTAGGGAACAGTTATCCTTCTTTTCACTAGAAAGTAGGTTTCAGTCAGTATAAAGATCATTAAACCAAGTGGAGTGGTGGCCTAGTGGTATGGTGGCCTAGTGACATTTGCCTCCCACTTGGAAGGTTGTCCTTGGTAGTGGCAGATGTTTCTCACCTAGGGTACAAAGAAAAAAAATCTGCTGCAAACTCCATGAAGGCAGCAGGATGTACATCCAGCCAGTAAAGGCTCAGCTCCATCCAGTTGCCCTGACTCTAGAATTAAGGGATTTCAGGGTTATAAAAAGGGAGTATGATGACCCAGGGTGGGGATACTAAATAAACACAGTCACAAAAACCCAGTGAAGCCCCTTTTATTCTTCACTTTACTTCCAAGATCCAAATATCCTTGACGGAAGACAAAAAACTCCCACACAAATAGTTACAAGAAGGAGGGAAAAATAGGCAAGATACAAGCTGGAGGATGTCCACAGATAACACACAATGGGAAGGATGCCAAACTCAGAGAGGAACCATAAACTAGAGATATGAGCTTTGTTTCAGAGCTCACCCATATGTATGTCCGTCCTCTTATTCAGTTGTCACAGCTGCAGCCCATGAAGAGGATCAAGGCCCTCTCCTCCTGAATAGACCACATCTCTCCCTTATCCTCTCCTCCTTGCATGCCCTAGGATGGAGAGGGGATGGTCCTGGGTCCTCCTCTGCTCAGCCGGCCTCTGCCCTTCCCCAGCCTCCTTCACAACCTCCGGAGCCACACTTCCACTCCCTGCAGGCTGTTCCTCCTCTCCCTCAGTCTCCACCAGAGACATGACAGGGAGTTTTAAAGATCATTAAACCAAAAACATGGTGTTAAATAGGATATGAGAGTTTTGTATCCCCCTCTAAATAAGCAGGTGATCATTTTGGAGTTTCACTCCATTGTTCCCTTCAAGGGAAGAAGCTACGGAGGGAGGGAGGGAGGGGGAGGAGGGGATAAAGAGATGAGATAGAGAAAGAAAGAAAGAAAGAAAGAAAGAAAGAAAGAAAGAAAGAAAGAAAGAAAGAAAGAAAGAAAGAAAGAAAGAGATAGAGATGATATCTATCATCTATCAATCTATCTATCTACCTACTTACCTATCTACCTACCCACCTAACTCATTTCTGGGTTCACTGCTTGAGCCTTATTCAATATTCTTAATATTACAATCTTTCAAACTTGATCCAGTCCTAGACGTTTTTATTTCAAGCATTGACAATCTACGTTTGCCTAGATTTATATACAAACCTTGATTGCCTAGAGCTGTTCATAAAATGGCAGGTGCATTTTGTTTTGAACTCTTCCATCAAAATGTTTCAAGTTGCAAGAAGACAAAAGAATCAAAACATTTTCAGTGTTCTGACAATAGAACACAATGAGAACTAAGAACAACTTCTTAGATCCTCTGTTGTACACCATAGTTCTGTAAGAATAAACAGGTGGCAATCCTTGTTACTATGTTGCCAGCTTGAAATACAAACAAATGATTTTTTTAAACATTTTAGAAAGCATTAGAATAAATGGAAGCACAGCTCTGATCTCTCCCACAGAAAAGTCTGTTATTTTTTAATAGAATATGTTATCAGATCAATCATCATTCTTCTTAATTCAGTGAGGAGACCTTTCAATAATTTAAATAAGCCCTCTGGCACTGAGCCAATAGAATACAGAAGAAAAGAGGTAATATATTTAACATTTCTTTCAAATAGCACATCTTTCAGCATGAAAAAAAATAAAAAATAAAAATCCAGATATCCAGCTAGATTATGCTTCCATTCCTGAGTTTTCCTTAATGTTACCAATACTTTTATTTTTTTTCTCTTGGCATTGCAGTTACTTAGCAAAATCAAAATCAAGTAACAATTTAGCACATTTTTTAGTCTGCTATCTTGTAGGTGCAAGACAATAAAGAGAAATGTTACTTTTTGCTAATATTTTTCCTTGCATGTAGGGGTAAACAGTAAAAATACAATAAAAATGAAATGATTTGCTGGTGTTCTTAACTTCATGAACATAAAAATAATAAAACAAAAGAACATGTACGAAGTGAATGCACAATCAAAACTTAACAAATCAGTCTTTGCTTTTTTAAAAGGTTTTAAAATGCTTACTGAAAATTCAGTCTCAACAAGATGTGAAATCATGGCTCAATACACCAATTAAAATACTTCATGGCATTAAATTTGTATGAGAACCTGAGAGAAGTCCTGCTCATAATTTTCTCTTAAATTATAAGGGCTCAGGCTGAACATGTAGCAGTGCATGATGGATTAGGGCATTGCCATCTCTCTGTGGATGCTTATGTGCTCAGTACTCATCTTAAATCATGCCATATGGATCATACTCTTAGGAACAGAAGTTCAGCTGGACTCCGGTGATGTCATTCAAGGCCTTTAACTTAAATTGTCCTGGTCTATGATAATATTATTTTTATCATCTGAAAGCTCCAGTTTGCCGTTATTTCTGCATTTTTTAATAGTGCAAAAGACTTAGGTTTCAGAATGAGTAATGCTCTTCAAGTTCTATGACCTAACAAATCACCTAACTCTGGCTTTCTTAAGATTTCAGTCAAGGCACGTGTTGGAACACTAGTTCGTATTTTTCTACACAGAATATCCCACATCTACCTTGTTACTCTGTGTGATCCTCACTCCATAATTAGGTTTCTCAAAGTCCTCAGCATGGTAAGAACAGTATGAATGGAATTATTGTATATATTAATTCAGAAATGAGTAAGTCCAATTTGGTCTATTGGTAAAGGTGCTGGCCTAGAAACCATGAGACTGTCCCACTTTAGCCAAGAAAACCAGCTGGCTGATTTTGGGTGTCTAACCCCAACATACTACACAGAGTTGTTGTTGTGGGGGAAAGTAGGAGGTGGAAGGAGTATTATGTATAGTCGCCATTGAGTTATGTAATAAAGACAGGTCAAAAACCTAAATAAATAACAAATTCTCATTATGATGGACCTTGATAAAATAGGTCCAGCCATAAAGGGAGTTGTACTATCTAATCTGTCAGAAAGTAGGATGTCTCCCAAATATTGTGATCCAATGCAATAATTTCTGAAGCAGAAAGGATGTGTAGAAAGTGATAAGTATGCATAGCTGGGGCAAATGCACATAAGGAGTGTGTCTACCAAGCTTGTGTTCTCATTTGTTTGATGTGTGAAGAAAACTATTGCATAAATAACAATTATCAAACAAAAACAATTATCCTTAGCCAAGTTCAGAGAAGTAGAAGCAACAATAAGAATGGGTGAATGCTTATCTCAAAAGCATAGTTCTGAACTAAAATAATGGAGAAAGTGCTTCACACCATCCTGTCCCCCTTTTATTTCTTGGGTCTTTTCAAAAGTGAAATCCCTTTGATTTATACTCTATGTTTGGATGGTGAGAAAAAATCAAAAAAGCCACAGAGAAAAGGAACATTTGTTTAAAAAAAACAAAACCATAAACATACAGATGAAGTCACTGCTCCTGTCATGGAAAGAAAAAGTAAGTGTTAACATCATTAATCAGAGGCTGGAGGCCAAACATTAGATATATGCTTGCATTTAGTGAATTTGTGTTTTTTTAAATAAAGAATACAACTGTTGAAATAATTCAGATTAACTCCTTCAATGTGTCTTGTAGCTTTCCTTACTACAAACTGACCTCTACCACTAAATATGGTTTGTTGCACAATCAGCCACATGTTTAACTTGGATTTGGCATTTTTATCCACCTATCAAGGGACCTGGGATGGATAAATGTCATTATTTAATAATATTAAAGTCACAAGATATAAGCTGTGCTAAGTAAAGCTGCCTTTTGCAATTAACTGATGGTGATTTTCTCAATGCCAATAGTGTTCAGAGGTTGTTCCAGATATTTTGGGATTATAAAATGAATTTACATTTACCATAGCATTCTCTGGGCCAAAGGATATCAGAACAGATCACCAACATTTCTTTTTTTTTTAATTTGTCAATTGCTTACAAGATAATAGGTATAAGTAAAAACATAGTTATGAATACATGGATACATATAAGAAAAATAAAAAAATAAAAGAAACAATTGGACAGGGATGGCAGGCACCTTGGTGCGCTTATGCATGCCCCCTACAGACCTCTTAGGAAAGGGGTGAGATCAATAGTAGACAGTCTAAGGTTAAAGTTTTTGGGGTTTGGGGAAGAAACCACAGAGTCAGGTAGAGTATTCCAAACATTGACCACTCTGTTGCTGAAGTTGTATTTCCTGCAATCAAGTTTGGTGCCTTGAGTTTGTATCTATTGTTTGCTCTTGTGTTGTTATGGCTGAAGCTGAAATATTTATTGACAGGTAGGATATTGCAATGTATGATTTTATATACTATACTTAGATCGGCCCAAAGGTGGCATAGTTCTAGGTTTTCTAGGTCTGGAATTTTGAGTCTGGTGGCATAAGGTATTCTGCAATGAGTAGAGAACTCTTCTTGTGAAATATTTCTGGACTTTCTCCACTGTGTTAATATCAGTAATGTGGATTCCAGACTGGTGAGCTGTATTCGAGTATTGGTCTAGCAAATGTTTTGTATGCTCTAGTTATTATTGTAATATTACCAGAGGAAAAAGCTACTAAAAACTAAGATTAGGTTAAGAACTCTTAACACTTTTTTGGCTATGTAGTTACAGTGGGCTCTAGCACTTAGGTCATTAGTGATGAGTACCCTAAGATCCTTGACAGAGTCTGGATCGTCAACAAGATCTTGACTATTCAGCCTGTATTTTATTTTCTGATTTTTTTTGCCAATATCTAGGACAGAGCATTTATTTGTTGAGATTTGAAGTGCCATTTGTTTGACCATTCTGATACATAGTCGAGGTCTTTTTGAAGGGTAGCAGTATTGTCTGTGGTGTTGAATAGCTTTACATCATCAGCAAAGAGAACACAGTTGCTCTTCATATGATCACAGAGGTCATTTATATAGAGTATGAAGAGAGTTGGTCCTAGAACACAGCCTTGGGGGACACCACTGTTGACAGGTACAGAATTTGATAGGACGCTCCCAATTTTGACCATTTGTTGTCTGTTTGACAGGAATGCTTCTATCCAGTTATGCAGGTGTCCAGAGATACCGTAAGATTTTAGTTTTAGGAATGGTTTGTTGTGAACCACTGAATCAAAGGCTTTACAGAAGTCTATGTAGATTGCATCTATTGCTTTGCCCTGATTGAGTTGTGTAGTCCATACGTTTTTGCAGTGTAAGAGTTGCAGATTACGTGATAGTTTCTCCAGAGAATTTCTCCAGAGAATGCTGACAAATATGATAACTTCTTTGTAAGACCCTTCCAGCACTGGAAAGTTCTAACAAGGAAGTTAAACTGTAAGAATTTAGAACCTTCCAGCACTGACCTTACAGTTCATTTTCTTGAACATAAAAGCCGATAAAGACTGAAACAGTTTCTCAACTTTCTAAATACTGAACGTGTGCAATGATTTTGAAAAAAAAAAAAAGAATAAAAATGTGACTTTAGCAATGACAGAGTCATCTTTGCCAACATAGCTGCGCTCAAAATGTTGCTATAACCACATCATCAGCAAAAGGAACATTTAAAAAGATGTTTTCATAAGTGAATATTCTATATATCTCAAGCACTATGTCATTTCAAAACTTGTGGACTTATACTTTTATTGTTGAAAGGAAAGTGTTGTGGTTAGCCAGCAGCAGATGCAGATGGCTGAGGACAGCGAGGATTCAGATGAGGGGGCAGGACCATCAGGGAGTGGACTGATGCCTTCAGAGATTTTGGGGTCTGGCAGCAGTGATGAGGAGGTTCCTCAGGAACCTGTGCCAAGTGCGTGTGCGCACAGAATTTCTTGGAAGAAAGAGCAGTTACAACAGCATGGGCGACTCAGGAATAAGGCTGCAAGGTAATCTTCAAGAAGATAAAAGCCAGCTGTGAACGAACATACTTTGCAGAAGGCAAAGACATTTAGAAACTACAGCTTCATGGACATTCCAGTATCCTGAGTTTGTATTTGAACATTTTTGTCTTGCAAATTATTTCTTGTCTGTTATCTTTTAGCAAGCATTGCACAGTTTGGCAATTTTTGTGCTTATCAGGCTTAATTATTTTGTAAAAGCATTACAAAGTTTTTGTTCTTTTTGGATTGGGTTTGATTCGTCGGAAAAGGGCCTGGGTCAGAACAGAAAGAGAACTTTTTATATTAGCAACAATTAAGAGACATCCCTGGGATACATGCATAAATATCACAGAATCTTTCAAAAGATTGTTTCCACGGGAAGATTTGAGAGTAGTAAAATGCTGATCATGAATTACCCTCCTAGCAGAACTATCGAAAAGTTCTAAACTGCATTATGTCTATGAAGATTCTAAGTCATCCAAGCCACGGTTGTCCCAAAGGTGCTTTTTCAAAAGGCAACTCTGACATACGTAATGTATATTCACCTGAGACCTTGTTTCCCCTCCTCCCTGGCTGTATCATAAATCAGATTCTCCAATGAAGCATGTTCATGGGTTGGGTGTCATCAATCATGTTCTCCAATGAAGGGTTTTCTGGGGCAGAAGGTCCGGGAGCCTAACTATAACCTTTGTAGATAAGGGTAGAATGTACTTCTGGTTTTAAATTGCTTTAATGCTCCTTCAGATTCCAAACCCACTCACCCCTTGTTTATGGCAACTTGAAAACAGGCATAGGAATGTTTTATGAGTTGACAGGGTCTCTCAGAGTTGGGTTTTCCCCAGATTTGCCAATATGACATGCCTAATAAATCTGTACTTTGAGGAATATGCCTGCCTTGAAGTTTTGATTCTGTTGGGTGTGTTAACTGGAACCCTGAGAGCTGAACGGAGTTTCTTTTTCTCTTGCTGATGAATACTGATTTTGCCATCTTCTTCTTACCCTTGTGGTGGAAGCAAGGTTGTTGGCTGGCTCCTGTCAGAACTGGTCTTCCATGGCCTACATCTTCATTCTAGCAATTGTTCCAGAGTCATTAGATGCCAAGCCTTTTCTTTTCTTTTCTTTTCCCAGATGTTTGCACACATTGATGCCTCCCCTTTTCCCTCCCACTTTATTTCTTTTGACATTAACACAATCCATTTTTTTTTCTCTCCCCCATCCCAATGGGTATCTTCATTTGTTCTTATGCCACAATCAAAACAATAGGGAATGGCTTGTGGTTTCATTCCTACCTTGTTCTGTAGATGCATTTTGGTGGCACGAAAGCAATGATGGTTTAGCTTCATAGAACAAAGGTATAATATTCCTCCTTTATAATTTAAATGTCTTTTTTAAAAAAGGAAAAGAAAGGAAGTTTTTCAGAACTATGGGCAACAAATATGAAGGCAAGGGGAGAATGGCATAGAAACTGAAAAGATAATCACTAAATTATGGTTGTAAGTGTCTAATGGGTTAATATGTACAAAATATGCATATTTATATATTTGGAGTGGTGCAGTGGTTTTGAAATGGAGCTCTAATTTCACAATCAGGACACAGTGAGTTCGATCCTAGATAGAGGCATATATTTCTCTC